>JAEAOA010000727.1:27500-507318 GCA_016746295.1 Potamilus streckersoni
ATAACATTCACTGCTGAGCGCCTTTTCGAAATAAGTCTGCACACGTGTCACACGTAAATCTCATTGAATTTCGAAGAAAAATCTTTAATTTTACACACGAACTATGAAAGAAAATATAATGAAATATTCTTATGAATAATTAAATATTTAAATGGAAATACATAATTGTCAGAGAGAAGTATTTTGATAAACAAATTTAGAACTTACGTGAAAGTACGTAAAATGCATAGGAATATGCATTCTGTCGCCTGAAGTCAAAGCAAAGATAGCTGTAATAATTACCAAATGAGTTACTGATGAGGAGATTCGATCTGCAAATATAAATAATAAGAATTTGTATATTTGCATTTCGCAATATAATATATCAAGGAGACATATTCAGGAAAGCATCTCGAGCCAGAACATTTATCAATTGTCCATCTCCCATCCCTTATATTCATTTAACTCTCATCCGGCCTTTCATCGAGGGACAGCTGAAATATTAAAACCCCTTGCGTAGAAAGTAAACATCACAAGAGATTATAAACGTGTTCTCAAATAGTCGGGAAGGATAGCAAAATTACATCTCTTGTTCAAGACTATGACCTACACATAAACAACCAATCCAACAGTTTTCAACACGTATAACATGATACGTATAACAATAGACGGAATATCGAAAACACCTACTTTTTATTTCACTATAATGTGACCTTGTGAAATTCTAACATGTTAACGTTATCTTACATTTTAAATCTTCTTCATCATCTCTAAACTAATGTTTGTGATTAAATTAAATGGGTACCAAGAAAATGCCAGATGATGAAGTCTATCTTTCATTGTCATCAAAATTGAACTAATTAAATACATACTATTTGATAATGACATTTAGCAATAAATTTCACAGAGAATCTTATTCAAAACACTAAATTTTCTCAGAACCAAATCTGAAGCTGATAGATTCTGACAAAACGTATTGAAAAATAAATGTTTCTCGGAACGAACCTCCCAATCAAAAAGGAGTTTGTTGTAGTAATTATACCGTATTTGAGACCGTGTGTGTGTGTGTGTGTGTGTGTGTGTTAAAAAAAACTCTGCTTTCGTACACAAATCTTTGTACAATATTTTTAAAAGCCTGTTAAACATATATTGTCACCTACTATGATATTTTATCTCCTGGGAAAAATTAAGTCCTGATACATATATGTTTCCATTATTAATTATTTAACAATTCCTTTGACCATAACGGTGTAATATAAATGTATCCTGTGTCATTAGATAGTGTATACGGTAGTGCATTACGTCCGAGTCAAACACATGCCCCACACTTTGTTCAAGAACTCATTTAAAGACCTATTGAAACGAAAAGAAATGTAGAGCAAATGAAAAATGAACGGAAATGAACGAAGAGCAAATGCAAACGAAAAGCAAAATGAAAGATAACCAAATGATGATTACAAATTATGAGGAAAGGCAAAACGCAGAATGGAAAATGAGACCAGAATAAATGGCGAACGCACTTCATTGATGAATGTGAAAGTCGATCATAATGCATGATTAAGTTCTTTGTTTTGACAGAATTGACAAGTTCACGCCTTACATTAATATCATCAAGTCAATAACGGTAATTGTGTCCCTACAGTGTTTATTTCAATAATACCAGGTGAGTGCAGTTTTCTTGACAAATGCATTACAACTATAAATTTCTCTTGTTACAGTTTGCGGGTATACTTGTATCTCTTAAATATACCGCTACCTTTTACATTATGTGCATTTGTTATTTTATTAAAGCATACTTTTAAGAAGGCAAAAAAATATATATTTGGTTTGCATAAGAGAATGAAGATGAACAGTTAGATATGTAGATGTAACGATAATATAAATGACAATAAACATAATCACATATTTCAACGATTTGATCGACAAATTAATTAAGATCCAAAATTAAGCATATACAAAAGTCAACGTGATTAATAGCCACACCGACCCAGAATTTACTTAGTAATTACCATTTAGAATACTATCTATTGAGAGTAATTAGATGCCACCTTTTAGTCTATAAAAGACTTGGGCTTCTATAGAAAAATGTATCCAGGTCTAAATACCATATTTAGAGCCGTCCAAGAAAATAATTCTATTTCTTTCTGTATTCAGTGTTAGTCCCCTTCACCTTGGCTTTTACCTGTCGTCAATTTACATGCCAAAAAACAAACAATGGATTAACAAACCCGAGCGGGAAATAAATTGTTCAAACGCTCAGTGACGGCTATTGAGAATAACGCCTCTAGGCGACACGTACCTCAAGGACTGAAAACATCGAAATAGGTAAATCTGGATTGTATGTTTGTAGCACGCTTCTTCATCCTAAACATACCCTCACCCTCAAGTTCCTGGTTCAAGGGAACGGGTGTCTAACGCTGCCACTGGCTATTTTTGCACACAAAATTACAGTGTTTATATTTAGCACCAGAAAAGGACATATGCTCAATGTCTGTTAGTAATGTATGCCAAGTGTTTAGGAAATTCATCAAACAATGAGGAACTACTTCACACACAAAATAATTAGCATACATAGCATAAACACTTAACATCAAAAAGTAGCATAACTGGTAATCAAAAATGTACCAAAGCAAATCAATAAAGGCTGCGCATTTGCACCTAATATCAAAACTATATAAAGTTTCATTTTGTTCCATGGAACACTATGTTCATATTCATGGCGTAGGCAAAAAATTGAATTATTTTAACAGTGCGTACGTTTATTCATTTTTTTTAAATTTTCGAAAATAGTAATAACTTAATAAATTTATAATTCTTTATCATTACATTATGCCTCAGGACTAAGGCGGGAGGATCGATGAGCGTCTTACTGTAAATAATTGAATATGCGTCATGATGAATAATAAATATGAACAGTTTATTTACATTAATGATCAGTACTCAGTGGTAGAACAGAATAATTGTCCATGTTAAACATCTTTAAAAAGTATTCTAGAGCATCGACATGTAGTACCATTTACAAATGCCAGAGAATGTCAGAATAGCATGACTGGCAAATGTAATAGAAAACTCGCGCGCATGAATCCTTGCATATATCATATATTTTATGTAATTGTTTAGAGTTATAAGACTTTTTTTAAAAAAATAAAAAAATGAACAGTTTAGAATATGTGAAGGCAGTCTTTGATTTAAATATAAATAGACCGACATCCATATTTTTGTAAGATTGACCTGTCCTAAATAAGGTAAGCATGGCACTGTTTACAATAAGCTAAACAACTAGCTATACCAGTGCGTGCCAGTTATATTCAGAAGGACTTAATGATAATCAAATGTACATAATTCTACACAAATGTTCCAGTTATATTATCTATAGCGGAAACATTGCAGATAATGAATAATTTAATAAAGTAATTTGACTACTCATTACATGTAAATTTCTTTGCTTTGAAAGACGAATTAAGAATGTGAAATAATCTTGCAACAGGTTAGACTGTATACTCACTGTAGTACATATTTATTTCCGCCATCGGTAACAAAACAAAAAAAATTGGAGTAGGACAGATAAAAGTCGATCGTGAGATTGCTGGTTGTGAATGTCAAGGTACTGTAAGCGCTAGTGGTGGTGTCTGTCAAAGAACTGATCCAGTCTGCATTCTGCAACTCCGAAGGAAATGTACATGCGGAATCTGAAATTAATGGCAAGATCCCATTTATAATGATTATTTCCTTCACATTTGATAGGTAAAAAGAAACACTAAGGTGATGTTGCACTGGAGAAGAGTTTTATAAGTTTAAACATGCATGTTTTTTTTTTTAAAACGTATCAGTTTTCAAATGGTCTAGAAACAAGTTTGTAAGAAGCTACATGCCAATGTCCACAATGTAAGGAAATTCCTTGGCGAGTTGAATGCGATATGAAGTGGACAATAAAATCTCTCACATTTTTTCAGAAATATGTGGCTTGTAACGGAGAGTATAAAAGGCGAACACGATGAATAAATTGTAGCGGCAGAGAAAAATACGTTATGCTTTAAAAATTGCCTTCTATACATGCTATCAATATACAGGGTCTGTGCATAGTGATATGACTCTTCATTACCAAAGTACATTTAAACAGGCATACAAATAATACGCATATCGTTGTCGTCATCATCAGTATCATCATCGTCATGAAGGAACCATATAGTAATGACGACTAAAATTGATCATTATAGATCCTTGAAATGAAACAAATAAAAATAATAATATTAGTAAAACGTGAAGTACATTACCGTGCATTATTAAAATCAACGTTGACATGTACGTTTTGTTGTTATTCTGAATATGAAAAACTTGTATATACATACGTTTGCATATTTATACAAATACTATTGTCAGCAGTGAGTATTATTTAAATCATATATCTACTTCTCGTTAGTTTGAGTAATTAGAAACTTGTCACACATGCATACATGTATACACGCACATGCATACATACATAATTAAGTCGTTGCTTTTGAGGGATATCGTGTTTTAAATAAGCATCTGGTTTCTCAACAAATTTTTGTTTTAATTTTTTAAAGTTTCTCATTTCATTTAAGGAGACTGGTACAAAACTTATTCCAATTGATATTGTTAGGGTTTAACCCATTCTAGCTTTACAGCCCAAGTAGTTTCTGCAAAAAAAAGTCCTAAATGGACATATTTTGATGATAACGTAGACCTCCCTTCAAAAGATGTTTTCGGCAATGCAATAGGATTCAAGCCACATAATGAGGCCTACGCTACACACTTGAAACTTCTTGATATGCTGTGGAAAGTGAAAAACATATTGTAAATGAACTTGATGATTCTCATAAATGCAAGTATCTTTTTGAGTACATTCCTTTAAAGTAAACATAATAAACATAGACCAAATAAAAGAACTAAAAAAAGGTAATTTAAGAATGATATTTAGCTACATACATGAAATTCTTTACAGTTCATTTCTGTGCAAGTGAGTGCAATGAGGTGAAAGATCACCTTTCTCCTCACTCGATACCAGATTTTAAAAGAAAGATTTTCAATTGAAATACTGAACTAGTAGACATCCTATCATATTGAAAGAGCTTTGTCAGCTGACGGAGTTATGGAAAGGAGATAAATATCCCTTTAACATTCTGTTAAATTTAATTACTCTTTACTGATTGAACTGGCCACCCTGACACCATCCTTCCTCTCTATGGTTACTGAATGTAGGCATTTATGTCTAATACAGTGTATCTACAAAATGAGATTTTTAAATACAAGAATTTGAATATTTCCCAGAGTTAAACTGTAAGAATTGGCTTGGATGCATGCATCTTAAAATCAGGCACTCTAATGACGACCCAACCCAAAATGTCTATATTAAAACATTGGTGGTTTTATGATAAGATTTACGATTTCATGGGACTTCAACCTCTTTTGTAAATCGACGTCCATATACATTTAATCCATTCCTATGTTAAGAATCTTTGTCAAAAATAATTTATTATTCTGTAATATTTCTCGCGTTCATATTTGTAATATAAATACTAGACGATTAAGAAACAAATTATAGGTATTCGTAATCTGATATGTAGTCAACAGCTTGTTGCCCTATGTGCAAGTGTAAGCGAGAAAAGTATATACATTATATGCTTGATAATATTAACAAAATGTTTAACTGCAAAAAATTCCCAATATTTTTATACAGGTTCGTGTGCATTAAATTCATACTCTATGGAGATTCGAACCACGGATCGCGGGTTAAAGCACTACCGATATGCGGATTAAGGTACCACATCCAATCCCTATACTTTCTCAGCTTAGAATTTCTCAGCTTAGAATTTCCAAAAAATTATATATATATATATATATATATATATATATATATATATATATATATATATATATATATATATATATATATATATATATATATAATCTACTTACGGAAACGCGCCCAGGTTACATCCGTGATGAATGACTCCTAATAAGAATTCAAAAGAGTGCACTGGAGTTTTCGGGTATTGGGCTCGGTAAAGAACATATGCAGTGTTTTATTACATTTTTAACATCTGTATTTAGCTGTGATATGTATGCGGGTGTATATTAATTCTTACTTCTTATTTCTTCTTGTAAGATCTTTGATCTTGTTTCAATTTCTGTTATTTGTACTGGGGCATGAAAGGCCCGAGCAAGTTATTGCTGTGTTCCTGGCATCGCGGCAGTTGTGCTCTGGACTCTCTTCACTTGTTCTGCAATTTCTGCTTTCTTGGTCGCAATCGCTTTTATTGATTTAATCAGCTGCGTAAACCTTTGTGCAAAACCCACTGTGAGGTCTACCCGTGCAATATTTCGCGACCGTAACATATATTTTGTGTTCTTCAAATTTTTTGAAAATAACTTTGGTAACCTATACAGGAAATTATGTTACCAAACTTGAGTTCACCTAGATATTATTGGTATGGTCGATGGTGATTTGCATTATCATGCGCGGTGTGTAACGCAGATAAGAGCGCCCAGTCAAAATACCAATTGTAACCATTTCACACATTTATCAAGGACACCGCGCCGCGAAAACATACCTCGACATTTTAATATACTTTGACCCTCAAATTCGTCCGTTTGGCGAAGTACTTAATTGGTGAAGTTTCTGCCATTTATATAATATATGCCGCAGTAATTCTCTAATATAATATATTTTGATAGAAAAGGAAACAGTCTTTTCGAAATATATTGTAAAGAAATATAGCCAAAATCAATATAATATATTCTCACACAAAGAAAACACTATCATTAGAACAGTCTATAAACATTATAGTCATGATTTTTAATCGTATTTATATAATGTTTTGTTCTCTCACAAAAAGAAATCTCTGCTAATTGATGTATATACATTATGGTCACAATCAAGAATGATCTAGTAGCATATTCTCATGAGAGTGTCGTGGTAATTGCATTTGGGAGCTCTCGATGGATGTTTCCAATTGCATATTTTGCTTCTCAATTTCTTTTAAGCGACCAAAGGGTAAAATCATTGACGCTGGCTGTAAAATCGTTCACGCAGGCGATGAGTATCCATTATGATTGTAATGAGATTTCACAATGGCATCTATGTTGGCAGCATATACAAGGACGCAATTGCATGTACCTGACGGTTTTACCCTTTACATTAACTTTGCAAATTGTTTACTCTAGTCCTTGACACAAGCGAAAGAATTATTTGTTTTAATATCCAAAAGATTATCTGCACTTGATACACTCGGGTGTGTGTAGTTTCAAAAAGTCAAGTCTTGCGGTATATAGAAAGTATTGGCTTAAGTTTCCTAAGCGAAATCAATCTAAACCGCCTATTGTGATACTACTAATTTTGAACAGTTTCGAATAAGGCCCTTTATAATATTTACGTTTAGAGCCTAATTTTACCAATTGTCAGCTGATTTAATTTTGAAAAGAGGTGTGCAAGTCTGCCTTTAAATTTCCCACTTTAATAAACAATATAAAAACTCGTTTGTTCTCCTAAGTCAGGTTTCAATCAGCTCATTTGCTGACCGGCATCTGCGCCATTAGTCTGGTTGAACATGTTGACCAACTTTTCTTCGACTCAATAATAAATTATTTTAAGCGACTCAATAATAAATGCAGATATTACCTTAAATTAATGTTTATTTTAAAAAAAATTCCTTCTGTCATCGACATGGACACATTTTTAAGCAAGAGCAAGATAATATAAGTCAAAATTTGAAGATAATCCATAATTTGTAACTTAGTCCCTGAAGATGAAGTTTTAATATTAGCAACGTTGTCATGAATTCAGGGGAAAGGAGTTTTAGAGTGTTTAATACCATTCTTCTATTCCAAAAATACGACCATTCAGTCGAATATATTCATAAAATAGTCATTGAATCAAATATTTGTGCCTTCAACGGTTTATCAATTTGGCATATCTTTGTCGTCTACGGTAATAACTTCCGCACGTCCTTCCCACGTCATTTAGTCAGATGGCATACATAACTATACATCTCTCTGTCTATTAATCCCACACATGTAAATGGATGTCTGGTAAGATAAATTTGTAATTTTCTTAACTGAATTACCTTATTAATCGAAAGTAAAATGTGTCAGTTTTTATACTTTGCTTACCACTAGTACGCATGTTTTATCATCATTTGTCCTTCATTCAAACTCCATGTATTTTCTTCGAGATTTTATTTTGTGTACGGTTGAGAGATTTGTTACTATTCATTTCTGTTAAATACATAGCTAGAATGAAATTTCATTTTCCTTGTCAATCTTTGTGGCCTAGTGGTTAGAGCGCATGCCTCAGATGTGAGAGGTCGATGGTTCGAACTCCAACCGAGTCATACCAAAGACTTTATAAAAATGGTAATAACAACAGCCTCGCGAGGCGATAGCATTAAGTGGTTAGCGTTGGGACTGGTCTACATGGTGTCAGAATAATGTAACTAGGTGGGACATTATGCTACATGGTTGCGGCATGATGCCCCAGTGTTAGACATTACTATAAACTACCACACTGCAGACATCATAGCGATATGACTCAAAATTTGTTAAGGTCTCACTCAAGTACACACACATCATCATTTCTGTTATAGCAAATAAATTTTATGTGGATGGATTCACATGCTGATAAATACAGGTCTATCTACTGCAACACATTCAAGTCATTTGATTCGGTGTTTGTTTTGTTGAGGGCTTGGTGGTGTTTAATTAAATGCTTTAGTGATTAATTATTCTACACAACAATTTAAATTTAAAATTTATGAATTATGTTTAAATTATTTTTATGAAAGTCTAGAGCAATTATAGAAAAAAGTTTAACTATAAGCCTGACTTGTAAATTTACAACACTTACAACACAATTGAATTGATACTAAATTCTCACCTTTTTGTAAATCGCCATTAACAGTAAATATTCTTACAACGAGTTTGTATATCGCATTATTTTGTCTCTTTCATTTTCTGTTTTGTTTTTGTTAGTCTTTATGCCCAGATATGTTTCGCCTTACAAAAAATTGACTGTGAATAAATTATCCATTTAAATAAACATGATGAAAATAATAATTCATTGACAGCATGTATATTATCATAAAGAGCTCTGTATTCAAAATAAAATACTTACCTACAATGTCACAGCATCCCAAGAGTGAAATAAATAACAATACACCTTTAGAGCACATGTTTCTTAGTCTCAAGATCTCACATCATTTAAATTATCTTTATGCCTTCCTTTTTCATAAAAAGAAATCTTAAATTACAGGACTAACATTTATCTTTCAGCATTGTTGTCACTACTGACGTCATTCAATTCAGGTGTAACGCCATCTGGTGTCATCGGTGATACTAATTTAATTATTCCTGGAAGTATTTGGTATTTTTGTACCGGGTAGTTAAGATACCAGCTGTGAAATGTACATTAAGACAACACTTGTATTGATGTTAAAATAATCGTATTTATATTAAATAATTATGCCTTCTTCTTAATACCTATAGTGTGTTTTCATTTTGTTCGTATCAACCGAAAATATTTACATATCAAATTACAGCCTGCCTTTTATGCTCGAAAAATGAAGTTCCTTTGTCTTTGTTCACAGTCCCAAAGATATGGTTTTGATATACATGATTAGTTTTGAAAGCAAATCGGTACATGACAAAACGTGTTTCACCTTTTAATATAATATCATTCATTGCAGTACAATACAGCCAAATTCTCTCTCTCTCTCTCTCTCTCTCTCTCTCTCTCTCTCTCTCTCTCTCTCTCTCTCTCTCTCTCTCTCTCTCTCGCTCTCTCGTAGAAATATGTTTAATTACATAGGATTGTAAGTTTATTGGTTGGTAAAATGCCTAGGTAGATAGGTGACAGACATATAGGTAGTTTAGTAAGTTAGTAGATGAATATTCATGAAGCTGGGCAATGACAGGCAAGAGGATAATAAGAATGGTGGGAACGGTGAATATGTATGTACGTACGTACGCAAGTAGTTAGGCACTGTAAATTAATTAAGTTGTTGGTTAATTTTAGAAAATCATTGGAATAGAAACAGCCAAAAATCCAATTGGAAGCTAAACTTTTTACCAGAGTATTGACCAGAGGAAAAAACAAACAGACTATTTTTTACACTAAGCAGAGAAATTAAACGCCATTAATCTCTGATTATTTACAGTAATTACTGTACACTACAGACTTTACAATACTGGTACATTTTACATTCATATAATGCATCCTATATAAATTTGGTATAATGTATATTTTGTACATTGTAGATGTTACAAAACTGGTACTCTGTACTCTACAACATTACTACACATTACATTTTTGCGCTGCATTGACACTGTAGAACTGTGTAAGACTCTATTTCCATAAGATGCTTATAAGCCTGTGGTTGCCACATTTTTCTCAACTGTAATTCCTTGAAACTGTGAACTTTTAATTTGTATCCACATATTCTGACAATCAGTGGAAGTTTCCACTATCAGAAATTTAATATTTTACAAAAATTGTTTAAGAGGGCTGGGTTACATATTGTAATGCACTTAATTATTTTAACGACCTCTCCGGTGCACCAAGTCTTTCCAGTGTTCGCCTCGGTTGTAGGAAGTCGTTGGTTTGAAACCCGACCGAGTCATACCAAAGACTTGTATAAATCATACTAGCAGTTGCCTCACTTGGAGCTAAGAATTAGGCGATCACTGTTAGGACTAGTCGGCCTGGTGTCAGGACAATGTGACTGGGTGGAACATGATGCTGACTGTATGTGACATGATGCCACTATGCTAGATATAGTAGTATAGGGAAATGAGAGTTTTGGCCCACCCACCCCTCCCACACCTCCTCCCCCACCCCCGCCAAACCCTCATTTCCCTATACTACTACTATGTAGACAGGTATTTTGTAACCAGACAAAACAACAGGTGTTGGAATGCGATAAGCTCTGTCAACAGAAGTGACGAATTTGTTAGAACAGCGTATGTGTGGAATATGATTATTCTAAAGACGGCAAATAGGTTTTACCACAAATTTTTTATCAGATAACAGGATGAAAATTAAACTGTGCATTAGAACGTTTCAGTTAACAAGGCGGAAATTAAACTAGCATTAGAATGAAAATGATATTATTTTAGTTATATTATATCTTAAGTTTAGATAAAATTTTGTGTTACCCATATTTTTGTGATATTTTTTTTTCATACTTGCTAACCCTCATTGGTAGAATATCTGTTAACATATTGTAAATAATACGAAATTCACGTAACAAATCATCCATATTATATTTAACTCCTCGTAGGTAAGACCGGATCTGATCAAGTAGTTTCTTGTAAGTTTTAATTGATGTTAAACAACCGTGCTTCTTTATCAAAAGTCTTGGTTCTACTTTTTTACACGCCGCTGTAAGTGAAACACCAATAGCGGATATGATTAACAAAAAAGGATTTAATGATACCCCACTTGAAATTATACCAGAACTGGTCATTAACAAGGGTAGATAAGATATTACTCGAAGGATCTTGTTGTAGTATTTGTAACATTTTTTCACGCACCAAAGATTTTTATGATAATATTTATAGTATTATATTAATGCGTCTACATCTTGTTTTGGAATATCTTTTGAAATAGGATTGAAATCAACTATACTTGTTTTCATTATAATATTAGTTCACATAGTCCTATGTTTGGTTAATCCATAATAAGAGCTGGTTGTTCAGATATAAATTCCAAACAGCAGAGAAAAATTGTTAATTTTAAAGTTGTATCAACTGGTTCAAGTACAAATTCTTCTTCAGAACTTTTGTTTATTATTACAGATAATACTCCAGATGAGTCATCATTTGGATGACGAAATAGATATTTGGTAGATATTCTAAACTTTGCACTGCTAAGCACTGACAATCTATACACACCGGTAACTTCTGCAATATATTTGATAGAATTATTTTTTGGTGTCCACCCAGTATAACCAGTATCAACAGTATACACAATATTTTTAATCTGTTTGTGAGGAATTTTAACCATACTCGTTTTCTCAACAATATTAGGAATTCCACTAATAATATCATTGAGTTTTGTGTTAATATCATTGAGTTTTGTGTTAATATTAGCGAGTGTAATGTTAACAATTGATGGATTTCCAAAAAAATCATCTTTAAGCGTGTTTATGTTTCTACGAAAATTTAAAAACGTTTTTACGTGACCGGTAAATTCATTTTTGAGCGCTGTTATTTCATTACTGATTGGAACGTCCTGATCATCGACACATTTCTTAGTTACAGCGTCTCCATCTGTAGTTGGATATCCAAGATCTGTAATCTTGTTCTGGTTCATAACAATATTCCCATTAAATAAATCACCAGCTATTTTAACAAAATCATTTACTGACCTACCAGAATCTTGTATTTTACCTTGATTGTTAAAAGTCATGATATTATCAGCAACCGCATTAGGAATTCGTACAAGTACATCTGGCAGTTTTACATCACTCGTTTTTAATCGTCCTTCTTTGTCCTGGAAAATGACGACTTCATCTGGTTCTACACTGGTAAGATTTAGTAAATTATTGATTTCATTTTTGAGCTGATCAAGAGTTGCATATTTGGATAAGTCACCTTGGTAACCTTTTGTGGATAAATCTCCTGATAGTGTTCCAAATTTTGTATAGTAACTCATTATTTACTGTCTTAGATAAAATTATCAACACTAGTTTAATATTATACAAAATGGCAAAATCGTCGATATTAAACTTTGATACAGAGAAGCTGATGAAACACAAACATAACAAAGAACTTCCTGATTGTCATTATCTTATTGTTGGGCGAACTGGATCAGGAAAAACAAATTTGCTTATGAACTTGCTTCTTGGTGATAATTTTAACTACGATAGAGTCTATATTTATACAATCAATCCACAGCAAGACAAGTATGAGTTATTAAGCGATTATAATGACAAACTTCGTGATGAACTTAAGGCTGGTGAAGATTTTTTTATAATTAGGCAGCCAGAAGATCTTATTCTAGTTAATCAACTTGATGCAGATGAACATAAGATAGTAGTTTTTGACGATATTTCGCTAAATAACATGGAGATGAACAAAATAAGATCGTATTTCTCACTGTCACGTAACAAACAATGTAATTCTGTTTATCTCGCTCAAGGATTGTATAATGTTGACAGATTTATTCGGCGAAATACGGGTTGTTTTATATTATTTCCAGGACTGGACAATGTTGACGTTAGAAATATTGCAAGCGAACAATGTGGTGACGTGACAAAAGATAAGTTTATTGAACTTTACCATAATTCTACAAAAGATAAATACAACTTTTTCTTATTTGATAAACTTACAAATGATCCAACTAAAATGTTTCGCTGTTGTATTGACACTTACTGACAGTAAGGGTTTCAATTTTATAAAATTTATAATAATAATAATGGACAAAAGAGCAAGATACAGACAACACATAGAAGATCTAAAAAAACTTGCTCAATCTCAGACATCGCTTAAGCAAAAAGTACAACAAGCACGACGTGGGCAAGTAACCGCTACAAAAACAACAGCTACAATTTTCAAGCAGGTTACTGAAGCACTATTAGGTAAACAACCTGAAACTAAACCACTGTCAGAAGAAGAACTTAAACAACTGCAGGAAAAAGGTTTGGATGGAATTGTTAAAGAACAACAGGAAGCAGCTGCTGAAAAACTTGTTACTAGATCTGATGAAGAAAAAAGAAAACTAATTGAGGCATTTACAGCAAATATAGCTGATCCTGCGGCTAGACAAGCTGAAACAGGTCGATTGATAAACAATCCACTGGAACTTGAGCGAAGATTAGCAGAGTTAACAACGCAAGGAATAACAAATATCATAAAAAATTTATCAGGAGATATTAAAGATATCAAAGAGGAGCAACAAAAGGTTGGTGAGCTTACTGTAAAGTTTATGGATGTTGGAGATCAAAGATTTTATTTTACAAAAAGAGCAAATGATGAGATAAAAGGAATTGAATATGATGATTTTTTAAAGAATGAAAATATAAGGGGTATTGATGATATAAACAAGTGGACTGATGTAGAATATCAAACATTCTCGATAGATTAGATGTAATATTTAAAGAGGGAGCTGCTGCTAAAGATGAATTAAACACGGTTACAGAGATTGATAATATGATTCCACTTTATGAAAGAATGAGAAACGGTATTATTGCTCTCACATTTAAAAAAACAGCAGAAAGTAGTAGAATAAACCTTTTGGTAAAGGGTGGAGTTTTAAAAGGAAATTTTTTACTTTTGATAAAACTCGTGCAGAGAAAAGTAGAGAAGTAAGAACAGTAACTGGTGTAAAGGTATTTACATCAGCTACTGAAATGATAGGTAGATTAATGTTATTAATATCATCAAACGAAGCTGGGAATGTTAGTGTTGAACTTGATAATGAAATCATTGACATACTTGATCATCTAAGATCGAGTGAGTTATTAACATCTGACGAATATGAAACTTTACACCGCGACTTAATCGCGGCGACTTAATTTTGTAAAATGATATAATATTAAAGGAATGCAAGCAACATTATTACTAAACTCTAGTGAGTCTGCGATAGATAGCGCAAATTTTTCAGTAAATTATATTCCACCTATCCAACTAGATCCTACAAAACAATATGAAATTGGATTAATTTCTTGTACTTGCTGGAATGCTATACCTAACGTGAAAAATGATGTTAACGATGAAATGTATTTTACTATGATTACAGCATCTCCAATATCTACAACAAAAAAAATAAAAATTCCGCAAGGAGCTTATAATATTACTGATCTAAACAAGACAATCAAAGAGCTCATCACAAAAGCTGACGGTGTGGCTGATAATTTTGAATTGGCAGCAAATTATAACACATTGCGAACTAGGATAACTTTGAAAAATATAGTAATCAGTCTTGAACCAAGAGAAAGAAGTATTGCACAACTGTTAGGATTTACTGAAAAAACTTACACTTATTTTGATCAGCCTATTACATATGAAAGTGAACTGCCAGTAAATATAACAGATGTAAATACAATAATAGTAAACTGCTCTATTGCTTCTGGCTCTTATACATCAAAAGGTAGCAAAGGTCAAACGATTTACAGTTTCTCACCTGAAGTTCCGCCAGGTTCTCTCATGCAAATAACTCCACGAGATATTATCTATTATCCTTTAAATGTTGAAAATCAAATATCAAGTATAATAATGCAGTTGACAGATCAGTCAGGAAAACAGTTGGAATTGAATAATGAAGTTGTAACTTATTATTTACATATACGTGAGCAAAAGTAAAAATTATGCAACATCAAATATAATGAAACAAAAAAAAGTTTATCGAAGAAAAATAGTAGGAGGATTTTTTGGAAATATTTTTACTAAAGTTATTGAAAATATTCCGGGTATAGCACGTAAAGTTACAGCAATTGCTATTGCCGCTGGTAAAGCTTTTGCAACTGGGGCTGCATCTGCCGCTGGGGCTGCGGTGGGACAAAAAATAGGTGATCCACCGACTGCATCTGAAATAAAACAAGAAATCTCAGAAATCGCACCAACAAAAGAAACTCAAAAAGCTATGATAACAACAACAAAAAAATTATTGTCACCAAAGGGCGAGCAGATCATACAAAAATTAATATCTAAAGTATCAGTGCCGCAATAAAATTTTATATAATCTAATAAAATAAAATGTCTGTTAAAAATTATCTCGAGTTAACAGAAACTTATGACATCGACAATGATGTGACAGAATTCGAGTTTGTTGAGTATCTTGATGAAAATTCTAACGAACCAAATAAAGCTGGCATTAGAACCTTTAACACCAGAGACGAAGATGTATTTCTACTGCCACATAAGGCTATGTTAGAAGTTCGTGGTCAGATTATGACAGTAGCCAATCCACCTGCTACAATTGCAGTTGGAGCAGAAGTAGCTCTTATAAATAACGGCTGGTGTTTATTCAAAAGTGCTAGATATCAACTGGCCAATCAAACTATAGAAGATATTTCGAGTCATCTACAAGTTGCAAGTACAATTTTAAATATTATTTCGTTTTCCGACGATTAATCAAGATCAACTGCAACTAATATGATGTGGTTTAAAGATACTGGACGGGGTATAGCTGAATCAACCGAATTTCTAAAGAGAGGCGCTATAGTACATGGAGCTGATGCTGATGCAAATGCTGTAATTGTGAGAAATTTTCTCATTGCTAATGCAGACGCGCTAGGTATTGCTGCACAAGGTGCAGCTGCTAATGCAGACGCTACAAGAGTTTCTCTTACAGCAGCTTTTAATAATCTAAATATAACGCCACCAGCTGCAGATGCAAACGGTACTGTGATGTTAAATTTACTTCTTAACACACTTGACGTGAGAAATCCACGCTATAACGATGGTTTTGCTAGGCGAAGAAAACTTGCAGCAGGATCACGTCAAATTACAATGATGCTTCCACTAAGCACGATTTTCGGCTTTTGTCGCGATCATGATAAAGTATTTCGCGGAGTAAAACATACTCTTATTTTAGATCGAGCAGACCAAAACGATTGCCTGTTTAGATCTGGAGGGGTTGATGTACAGTTTATCATAAACAAACTTGCTTTGTGGATGCCACGTATAACACCATCAATCACTAAAATGTCAGAATTAAATAGCATGCTTGATAAGCATACAAACATAATTTATTTTAAGCAGCATAAGATATATCAGACAGCGGTTCCAAATACTACTGACTACACATGGAGGGTCACAACAACATCAAGCCAACAACTGCCGAGAAATATCTTTGTCGTATTTCAACAGCAAGCCCGACGAGGTAACCAACAACAAAATAATGCAATATTTGATCACTCTGATGTTAGACGAATATACGCTAGATTAAATTCAAAGCAATATCCAGAACGAGCTATCGAGTGCAATTTTGCTGATGACGTTAATAAAAATATTTCTCGACCGTACATGTACCTGCTTGACGCAATACAAAATATCAAGATGTTGAAGATGGAACTCAGATATCAGCAGAGGAATTTCGTACCCTTTATCCTATATTTCATTTTGATGTTAGTAAACATAACGAGCGAATTGTAGACAGCACAGCGGATATTGAAATTACCTGGACACTTGGGGCGGTTCCAGTAGCGCCTTTGTACGTATACGCATTAGTGATTAGTGATAGATCTATCACAGTAGATTCTATTGGAGGTAAAATGACAGTTCAAGTTTAATCTACAGTTGTTATATTAAATGGCAAAATATATTGTAAAAGAAGTATATCTAACCGACGGCCAAGTTAAAAAATTAGTAGCTGCTATTGCAAAGCGAGAACAGGTATCATTAAAAATCAATCCTAATATTTCTGATGGTGTTTTAACAAAATTAATGCTAACAAAAAATCAAGTAAAAATGTATGATTGTAAAAAAAAACTTTGTTTTAAATTTGAGTGCTGCACAAATGACAGCGCTGGCAAAAGAAGGTGGTTTTCTTGGTCCAGCATTATCAGTATTAACTAGTACAATAATACCTAAATTTTACCAGTTTTAGGCACATTAGGACTAGCAGCAGCGTCTGGAGCAATATCTGGCGCAACGAAGAAACCAATCGAAGGTAATGGTATCATTCGTGGAAGTGGAATAAATAAATTGTAAATTTTATGTAAATGATATATTATAATGCCACAAAAGAAAAAGAAATCGCCAACAACAATAAAAGAAAACAACAAAAACAAAATCGCCAACACCAAAATGCAAATGCATATGCAATCAACCAAAACAAGGAGGAATTATTCCGTTCGCTCCACTTTTGGCGGGACTAGCGGGAAGTCTGCTGCCAAATCTTTTAGGAATCGGACGTGGTCTAACATTACCGGGAACTCGACCACCCCGTTGAGTAATGTTGATATCATTGATAAGTTAAAAGTGGTTCCTGGATTTCACGGAGTTTATTCTAAAGATGAACTCGCAGCAATAAAATCACCATCAGCTGTAAGTTCGTGTGTTATTAATATACAATATTTTAATGACTGATCCTGCACGCATTGGGTAGCAGTTTATAATAATAATTATTTCGACTCGTTTGGACTTCCTCCGACCTGTTGGAT
The DNA here is from genome assembly GCA_016746295.1 of Potamilus streckersoni. Classification (NCBI taxonomy): domain Eukaryota; kingdom Metazoa; phylum Mollusca; class Bivalvia; order Unionida; family Unionidae; genus Potamilus; species Potamilus streckersoni. The sequence goes on from JAEAOA010000727.1 coordinate 45,602, forward strand.
CGTCTGCTTGCGGATATTATTGTATTATGTTTATCCAACAGATGAGCAGAAATCTTAATTTTTTAAAATTTATTTTACAGTTTGACAAGCATCCTTCTCACGCTAATGATGAGATCGCAATAAATTTTATCTAAACTTAAAAATATAATAATGTCAACATACTGTCTCAAGTGTAGAACTAAAACAGAAAATATTAATGAAACAACAGAAAAAACAAAAAACAACAGGATAATATTAAAATGTTTTGTGCAGTCTGCGGAAAAAGAAAAAATATGTTTTTAAAGAAAGTGTCCCTAGCGACAGTATCCTAAGAGATGTCGCTAGGATCTGGTTATCCTGATATTATTTTAGTCGACGACTAAACATATAGAATGATATGCAACTGTGATTCTGACAGAGATTTGTGTCTTGAGCAAAATAAAATTGTCGCATACTGTCAATGTTGTAACAACAGAGAAATAATAGGGTCAGGTATAGATATACATAAAATTATTGGAAAATTACCAAAACCAAAAGGCGGTTGGACATTGCCAGGTCATCGGTATACAGGACCTTACAATCCGCTAGATCAACAACTAGATGAAAACGACAATCCATTGCCAGGTCAAGAGCCTTATAATCAAGTGGGTGCAATACCGATGCCTCATGATATCTGTTATCGTGATCATGAAAACTCGAATGCAGATTGTGATAAAGTAATGTTAGACGAATTACGTGATATAGAGCCAACAAATCTACGAGAAAGTTTTGATAGAAGATTTGTTCAGGGAATGATAGGAGCAAAATATAAACTCGGGCTCGGAAAAAGTATACGATGATCTTGCAGTCGAGCTGCACAGACCTAAAAAAAAAAGTTCCCACGACGTATAGTTGTCGCTAATGGTGTAGATGATATCTGGGCAATAGATTTGGTGGATGTATCCAATCTAGCACAGTTTAACGTTGGCGCTGATGGTGCTCCAAATAGGTATTTGTTTAATGTTATAGATGTTTTTAGCAAATACGCTTTCAGTGTACCTGTTTCGGATAAGACAGGGACTTCAATGACTGATGCGCTAAAACAAATAATAATGAGAACAGAAAGAAAACCGAATAAAATCTGGACTGATCACGGACCCGAGTTCTTTAACAAAAAAGTTTGAACAGTTTCTAGAACAAAATAATATAAAATGGTATGTTACAGGAAACGAAGGTAAAAGCGTTGTTGTTGAGGTAAAGTTATACTTTGGGTGAATTTGATATGCTTCTTGCTCACATGTGTTTGTTAGATTTGCTGTCATTATATTATAGGAGATTTTTTTCTCTTTAATTGATTTTTAGCGCATGCGCAGTGTGAGAAAATTATCAATTAGATATTACATTATAGTATAATAATGGTAAAATTGCGTGATATAGCTAAGAGAATCCTTATGGGAGAACCTGATAAAATAGCGACTGCTTTTGCAGGTTTTGATAATAGTTATCAGTTTGATAATCAAATTGTTTTAGTAAATTTTAATGCAGCAAATCTTTACCACCTACTACAGACAACTGTAAAACGTGAGCTCGAAAAACACAAAAGTATCAGATTATTTGTGCAATATCATGTTATATTTTCAAAGTTAGTTATAACGGAAGAATTAACTAACAAGGAAATTGCAGAACCTTATATGAACGCAAAATCAAGACGTGTTTTGCTTGGGACTGATCTGTTATCACTATCTGATGAAATACACCAAGAAATCTGGAAAAAAAATAGAGGAATTCACTCAATTAGGTTCGTGTTGGAAGTTTGAAATGATCAAAGAAATATTGTTTCACACGATGAAATATAACGCATTACGAGGTAGTTCATACATCGACCTGCCACCAAAAATAAAAAGTAAAAGATGTTGTATAAACATCAAAAACGTAGATAACAAGTGTTTCCAATGAGCTGTTCTTTCCGCACTATTTTCAGCAGAAAAACACGCTGATCGCATTGAAAAATATATCAGTCACGTGTCAAGATTAAATTTTAAAGATATTAACTTTCCAGTGGCAGAAAATCAAATACCAAAATTTGAAAAGCAAAATAATGTTTCAATTAACGTTTTCGGACTAGATGAAAAAGAGGATGTATACCCGAGATATATTTCAGAAAAAGCTTCACAATCGACTATAAATTTACTGTTTTACAAAAATCATTACGTTTGGATTAAAAACTTTAACGGACTAGTTGGTAAACAGTACAATAAAAATAGGAACAAAAAGTTCTTTTGTTACCGCTGATTGAATGGTTGTGCTAACAATGGAACATTACAAAAGCATTTGCAGTACTGTAATGATGTGCAAAAAATAACAATGCCATCTAAAAAAGATAGTGTGTTACAGTTTGTCCATCATAATCACAAACTAAAAATTCCTTTCGTTATATATGCTGATTTTGAGTGTTTACTTCAACCTGTACTTGGCGTAGAAAATAATCCTAATCAATCGAGTACAAGAAAAGTTCAAAATCATGTTCCGTGTGGAGTAGCGTATAAGGTAGTTTGTTGTACTGATTCTAGATTATCTAAACCAATTAAATTATATCGTGGTAAAAATCCAGCTATCTACCTTCTCAAGCAGTTGATTAATGAAGTTGATAATATTACTTATCGTTTCAAAAAAGTAACGCCAATGTTAAAATTAACACCTCAACAAGAATCCGATCACGAGCAAGCAGAAATTTGTCATATTTGTGAAAAAGCTTTTGATACTGACAACAAAAAAGTACATGACCATTGTCATTTGACTGGACAGTATCGTGGAGCGGCTCATAATCAGTGTAATTTAAAATTTCATGCTCCAGATTTTATTCCGGTTATTCTTCACAATTTTCGAGGATATGATAGCCATGTTATAGTAGAAGCTTTTGGTGATCCTGATATAAAATCTCGTCTAAATCTCGATAACGTCATCAAATGCATCCCAAATAATTTTGAAAAGTACATGTCAGTTACGCTAGGTAAATTGCGTTTTATTGACAGCCTGCAGTTTATGGCAGCCTCGTTAGATGAGCTAGTTAAAGATTGTAGTAAATTTGATAACCTAAGAGACTGTTTTGGAGATAAATTTAATCTACTAGCTAAAAAAGGAGTTTTTCCATACGAATACCTCGACGACTGGAGTAAATTTGATGAAACATCTTTACCTGGCAAAGATAAATTTTACTCACAACTTAAAAATGAAAATATAACTGATGATGAGTACAGGTATGTACAAGATATCTGGAAAGAGTTTGATTGTGAGACTTTTGGTGATTATCATGATTTGTATTTGAAAACTGACCTGTTATTATTAGCAGATGTTTTTGAAAGTTTTCGAGAAGTGAGTTATAATAATTACAGACTAGATCCTTGCTGGTATTATTCTGCCCCTGGACTGTCATGGGATGCTCTGCTAAAGTTTAGTAAGTTAAGGTTGGAATTACTGAATGATGTTGATATGTTCAATTTTGTTGAAAAAGGTATCCGAGGCGGTATTAGCGTGATAACAAAGAAGTATGCTGAAGCAAACAACAAATATTTGAAACAGTATAACCCTGACCTTCCTTCGAAGTATATAGTTTATCTAGATTGTAATAACTTGTACGGTTATTCGATGGCAGAACCAATGCCTCTTGGTGGATTTCATTGGATCACGGTTGATCGATTTCTATCGGAGACAGAAAAAAAGATACCCGAAGATGTTTCCTATTTCGTTGAAGTTGATCTTGATTATCCAATTCGCTACACAAATTACATAACGATTACCCTTTCTGTGCGGAATCGATGGTCATAGATTATAGTTTGTTATCAAAAGAACAACAAGCGTTAGCATCACCAAGGCAACATTCCATGGTCAAGAAACTAGTACCAAATTTACTTGATAAGAAAAATTACGTGTTGCATTACAAAGTTTTAAAACAAGCAGTCGATGCTGGTCTTGTGTTGAGAAAAGTTCATCGTGCACTAAAATTTAATCAGTCGCCGTGGATGAGAGGTTATATTAACTCAAACACTTCAAGAAGGGCTGCAGCGAAAACAGAGTTTGAAAAAAACTTCTTTAAACTGATGAACAATTCCGTTTTTGGTAAGACGATGGAGAATATTAGGAAACGTGTAAATATTGAAATAGTTAATGATGTCAATCGCAGAAACAAACTTGTGTCAGACGATGATTTTGTGAGCATGAAAATATTTAATGAAAATCTTGTTGCAATACAAAGAAGAAAAGTAAATCTAAAACTAAACAAGCCGATATATGTTGGAGCTGCAGTGTTAGATTTATCAAAGTGGATGATGTACGATTTTCATTACACTTTTGTTAAAAATCAGTGGCCGGCTAGTAGATTATTGTTTACTGATACTGATTCGCTCGTATATGAAATTGAATGCGAGGACATCTATCAGGACATGTACAATAATCGACATCTGTTTGATCTTTCCGATTATCCACGTGACAGTAAATTTCATGACGACACAAATAAAAAGGTTATTGGTAAGTTTAAAGATGAAATGAACTCAAGCGCTATCAAATACTTTATCGGATTACGTAGTAAAATGTATGCCGTATTATTGGACAATAATAAAATAACGAAAAAAGCAAAAGGTCTGCCTCGTGATTTTGTTAAAAAGTTAATGAAATTTGATGACTACAGGTATGCGCTTGATGGCGGTGTTAGTTTATGAGAGCTATGGCAATTCGAACTAATCATCATAAACTCGAAACAGATGTCATTATCAAACGTGGATTGTATAATTTTGATGACAAATGATATTGTAAAAATGGGGTAGATACATTTGCCCTTGGGTATTGTCATGATGATAGATCTATACTCGATATTATCTTTTCCAACTGAAATTTTATCTAAACTTATAAAATAATGTTTGAAAATTTGACAATGACAAATAGCTACAATAGTAACATCAAATATAAAATGATGGACGGTAAACAATTGACAGTTGAATTTAATAATGAAACATCAGGTATATGTTTTAATGGAACACGTGACAAGTTAAAACTTTCGCTCATCAGATCTGATAACAGCGTGTATTTCAATTATCTCAAACAATTGTATCAAAAGTTGCTAGCGGAATTTAAAAACTTTCACAGCCCCATTAGCCAACAAAACTATACTAAACTCACAATTGATCTCGATCGGTAAAAGGTATAGTTTGTCAACAAAAAATATCCTCTGAACAAACCAGAAATGAAAGATTTGTTTGAGTCCCATCGCTGTGTGAGCGGTAAAGTAAAATTTAGTATCTATAGTCGTGATAGTGAAGTATTTTTAAATATCAACAGTTGAAACATTAATCATTGGTAACGAGATATAAAATAATATCATTTTCATTCTAATGCTAGTTTAATTTCCGCCTTGTTAACTGAAACGTTCTAATGCACAGTTTAATTTTCATCCTGTTATCTGATAAAAAATTTGTGGTAAAACCTATTTGCCGTCTTTAGAATAATCGTATTCCACACATGCGCTGTTCTAACAAATTCGTCACTTCTGTTGACAGAGCTTATCGCATTCCAACACCTGTTGTTTTGCCTGGTTACAAAATATCTGTCTACATAGTAGTAGTATAGGGAAATGAGGGTTTGGCGGGGGTGTGGGGAGGAGGTGTGGGAGGGGGTGGTGGGCCAAAATTCTCATTTCCCTATACTACTGATATCACTATACACTGCCACACTGCAGACATTGTAGCGACATCTCTCTCTCTCTCTCTCTCTCTCTCTCTCTCTCTCTCTCTCTCTCTCTCTCTCTCTCTCTCTCTCTCTCTCGAGTACATGATGTTTTGGCAAACAAATACAAATATACATGTTGTTAGCAATATTTTTTATTATTAATAGGGTAGTATCGGATCCATAGCTCAAAGAATACACTTTGCCACATATAGAAAATATATACTAACAGTTTGCAAGTAAAACTGGTTTTTGTAGTCTTTCATTCATAGTCTGTCGACCAAGCAAACCATCTAGAAAGTGGGTAAGAGTCAAACCAAAAAACGATGGAAGGGGAGGTCAACATCGTGCCACATATTTTACCAAGCTTTTTCGCTTTCCGAGTATCATGCAAAAAGAAAATAACACAAAATGCGACACTTGTTTAAACTTTATTTGATTGGCTCGTAAATATATGTATGAATTAGAAATAATGAGAAAAAAAAGAGAGAAAACCAGAGAAACCGAGGGATAAATGGCTTCAGAATAATGGAATCAGTAATATGTCCATCCTTGTGTGTGCTTTAAAACAAAAAGTAAATACGGTTATAACGTGTGTATATATTGATGTATTGATGATCACCTATTATATATATATATATATATATATATATATATATATATATATATATATATATATATATATATATATAAAGAATACAAATCATATGGCGAATAACAACCCTCTCAAGCGTAATGGATCCACCAAGGGATCACGTTTGTCAGGGATTAATTAAAATAGATGCAATAAACTGACGACGAACAGTACGAAACTAGTAACTAACTAGCCTAAGCGCTTTCGACTCTTAATGAGTCTTTTTCAAAGGCAAATACAAAACATAGTTACGACAAACAAATAAACACAAAAACGTTGCGTTTGTAAACCTCTACATTTCTATCTTCACATGTGCTAAAACTATAAATACAACCAGCTTGTATAGACTAGTTGCGGAAACTGAAAACGTTGTATAATTCCCTAAAAGTCTACAAGCCAAAGCGACATCTATTTTTACTTTGTGTACATATGTAACGCAGATTATATCCCGGATATTTGGTTCTATACCGGTTATTCTTATAGTAAAAATTGAAGGATAAGAAGATTTAGAAAATGTTAAATTCTACTAGTGCATAGTTTTCATTTTCTAGTCTTCTTGGTTTAGACCGCTTGGTTTCAATGTTCTAAGGCGGCGTATCCAGTATGATTCCTTTTCCTTCCTGGTTTCGGAACTCCAGCTGTGGTTGTTGGCAATAGCGATAAGTATTATATCACTGAAAGTGTGGCCAGGGGAGGAGAAGTGTTCTGCGACCGGGCTTCTGTACAGCTTTTTTGTCATCCAATCAGATCTATGAAGGTTTATCCTTATGTGTAGCTTTTCAGTTTCTCCCACGTACTGAAGGCCACAGATCTTACATGTGATGAGATAAATCACATTCTCTGTTTTGCACGTTTTGTTTGGACCATGTATGTTTAGTTTTTCTTTAGTCACTGTGCTAGTGAATGTCTTGGTCTCTATCATATGTTGACAGGTTTTGCATCTTTTATCGCCACAGGGTCCAGATTGACTAGGTTGGTTTTGACTAGCGATTGTTGTTAGCTTGGCCCTGACTAGGATGTCCTTTAGGTTTTTTGGTCTCCGGTAAGCTACTACAGGTTTGTTCGGAAGTATTAGGTTTAGTATGTCTGACGATTGCACGGTTGGCCAGTGGTTTGCGATGATTTTACCTACTTTGGGATTGTCTGGGTGATAGGTCAGAATAAATGGTATCCTATCAACCTTTTCTTTCTGTCCATATCTGAGTAGGTCATCACGGTTTGTTTGTTTGGCCCTTTGGATTGCCTCCGCAATCAGGTCTTTGTCGTAGCCTCGGTAAATTAAATGTTTAGCCAGCTCTTCAGACCTTTCTAGGAATCTTTCATCGTCGGAGCAAATTCTGCGTATCCTCAGTGCCTGGCTATATGGAATGTTCTTAATGCAGTGTTTTGGATGACAGCTGGTTGGGAGAAGATACTGGTGTTTGTCGGTTGGTTTCGAGTAGATGTCTGTGTGTAATTTGGTTTCCACCAGTCTGGTTGTTGTGTCCAGGAAAACATGGTTTGAGTTGGAAATTTCTGCCGTGAATTTTATTGAAGGATGGAAGTTGTTTGCCTTTGAAATGAAGTCATCCAGACTTTCTCTTCCATACTGCCACTTCATTTCTATATCATCGATAAAGCGTACCCACTGGTATGGTGTACGCTCAACCGATGCTAAGAGCTTTCCCTCAAGTTTTCCCATGAAAATGTTAGCATACGAAGGGGCCATTTTAGTACCCATTGCAGTTCCATTGATTTGTAGGTAGTTTTCTTCATTAAATTCAAAGTTGTTGAGTTTTAGGACAAGCTCCAGGAGTTGGATTAAGAAGTGTGTGGGTGGATTGTTTATAGTTCTTGTTTCCCATGCTTCGCTGCATGCCTGTAACCCTTCGTTAGAAGGAATGTTCTTCATGGAAGAACATTCCATATAGCCAGGCACTGAGGATACGCAGAATTTGCTCCGACGATGAAAGATTCCTAGAAAGGTCTGAAGAGCTGGCTAAACATTTAATTTACCGAGGCTACGACAAAGACCTGATTGCGGAGGCAATCCAAAGGGCCAAACAAACAAACCGTGATGACCTACTCAGATATGGACAGAAAGAAAAGGTTGATAGGATACCATTTATTCTGACCTATCACCCAGACAATCCCAAAGTAGGTAAAATCATCGCAAACCACTGGCCAACCGTGCAATCGTCAGACATACTAAACCTAATACTTCCGAACAAACCTGTAGTAGCTTACCGGAGACCAAAAAACCTAAAGGACATCCTAGTCAGGGCCAAGCTAACAACAATCGCTAGTCAAAACCAACCTAGTCAATCTGGACCCTGTGGCGATAAAAGATGCAAAACCTGTCAACATATGATAGAGACCAAGACATTCACTAGCACAGTGACTAAAGAAAAACTAAACATACATGGTCCAAACAAAACGTGCAAAACAGAGAATGTGATTTATCTCATCACATGTAAGATCTGTGGCCTTCAGTACGTGGGAGAAACTGAAAAGCTACACATAAGGATAAACCTTCATAGATCTGATTGGATGACAAAAAAGCTGTACAGAAGCCCGGTCGCAGAACACTTCTCCTCCCCTGGCCACACTTTCAGTGATATAATACTTATCGCTATTGCCAACAACCACAGCTGGAGTTCCGAAACCAGGAAGGAAAAGGAATCATACTGGATACGCCGCCTTAGAACATTGAAACCAAGCGGTCTAAACCAAGAAGACTAGAAAATGAAAACTATGCACTAGTAGAATTTAACATTTTCTAAATCTTCTTATCCTTCAATTTTTACTATAAGAATAACCGGTATAGAACCAAATATCCGGGATATAATCTGCGTTACATATGTACACAAAGTAAAAATAGATGTCGCTTTGGCTTGTAGACTTTTAGGGAATTATACAACGTTTTCAGTTTCCGCAACTAGTCTATACAAGCTGGTTGTATTTATAGTTTTAGCACATGTGAAGATAGAAATGTAGAGGTTTACAAACGCAACGTTTTTGTGTTTATTTGTTTGTCGTAACTATGTTTTGTATTTGCCTTTGAAAAAGACTCATTAAGAGTCGAAAGCGCTTAGGCTAGTTAGTTACTAGTTTCGTACTGTTCGTCGTCAGTTTATTGCATCTATATATATATATATATATATATATATATATATATATATATATATATATATATATATATATATATCGAATCTTTTTCGTTGAAGATGGACGGCAACGGAGGATGGGAAAGGCAGTCAGTGTCTCACGCCAATGTCTCTACATATTTGTGTTTCTCTAGTATCTAGTACGTCTAAAAGAATAATGAACTAAATATAGCATTGACAGTGGAATGTTTTAAATGTTCAGCAATTTCTGTGATTAGTGGAGGGAAATAAATACTTTTACCTGTACGTCACGACGAAAACTAGGTGCAATAGTTTAGTATTCACTTCGTTTTCTAACACAACATATATGAATAATTTAATCACACAAGCAAATGTGCATTTAACAATGATAAATATGTGTCACTTTTAACATTACGGCATTGTGTACCCATAGAGACTGTGTCTCTCAATGCAAGCAGTGCATTTTAAGCATATAAAAGCATACAATTTCTTGTTCCAGTTGGAATTTTGACCTAGGTGTTAATAATCACTTTTACACAGAATAAATACTTTAATAGCATATTTTTGACAGTGCATAATACGTTCTGTGTCAATCTTCTAATTATGGATGTCATTTTAAAATCCAGTTCATGCGCTGAGGATATATATATATATATATATATATATATATATATATATATATATATATATATATATATATATATATATATACATTGAATGGTTGCATTCAATATATATTGAAGGTGCAACATAGACCGACCTACGTCATATCAATATTGATGTGTTGTTTACATTGTTGTTGTTGCGTTTATTTATTGATTTATTTATTGTATGCTATGTAAGCTTTGTTTCGGTGTTGGGTTGCTTGCATTTAATTGGGTCGAATGTGTGTGTTGAAGTTATAGATGATATTTGTGAACTAAACATTGTTCACTGAACATTTGCTATTCTGACCCCAGCACTAAACAGACATGTAGTTTGCATATGTTGATACTGTTATAATGTGCTTATTGTTTTTGTTTTTGTTGGTGGGTTTTTTTTTGTGAATTCAACTATTATTTAACTTTTTTTTTTAGATTTCCAACTTCATCTAAAATGTAAATAGTTTAGATTTCCTCTCATCTTTTGTGTTTTTGTGGCTGTTCGGGGGTTGGGGTTAGGGATATTTTGTTTTGCGTACGTTGTTTGTTTTCCTGATGAATAACTTGATCATATCTCATTTAGATTTGTTGCATACTTGCTTAGTCGATTTACAGAGTGACGTTTATTTATTTTATTTTTGTTATTGAGGATGTCATTTAGAGGAAGCGAAATGTATTTTGCACACCAGAATTGTTCACTTCTGAACCGATCACAAATTAGTTCTTTAACATTGAATAGAGATAGTTTAGCTGTCTAAATACTCCCTTTATCGAGATCCTATAGATGTTTATAACTCTGGTTTATTTGCTGGCATGAGCGCCAATCCGACTTAGATGTGGACTTCGCCCATCAACATGGCCTTAGAATTGATTCAGTGGCTTATAATTGGATTTCTGTTAATATTGCCGTTGTTATATGAACTCAGCAATACTTTCAGATATTATGCTAAGTTTTCTCTTTACTATGCACTTGTTATGTTGATATCCACCATTGTTATCATCTACGGTGTCTTCCGACCGCGTGATACCAGGAACCATGGGTAGGATTATACTGGTTATAGACCAATTCTCGCCGTGTACCAATTGTTTCCATATTAATAATAACTCACGACCGCACGCAAAGTTTTGGTTCCTATTTAAAAAAAAATAAAAAGAGTGATTACAGCTGAAAAGCACGATCAAAAATAAGCATCAGGATAATATTATTAACAGAGTTATTATTATGAAGGCGACAATTGGTACGCGGCGAGAACTGGTCTATAACCAGTATGATTAATCCGTTCTATAGACAACTGAATTGCGAATACCACACATTAGTATCGAAGAACAACAAATTACACTGCTAATTGCAAAGAACACAATTTTTCACGCAAATAAAGACAAGCAAAGCAACTGACAACAGTAGACAAACAAGTTCTCTGCTCTTTGCGACGTTGGCGGTAAACAACTGTACCAGTGTATGGAGACGAGATTCGTACTGGAGCGTCAGCTTTGTTATTTAGCAAAGCTACTAATTAAAAAAAAATTATATTAACCTTTGTATCTAGACTATGGGTATAATCCCTCTAGTGATCAACTACATTATATAATTTAAAACGCTCACTTTTGTAGTATTAATCCTAGTCCTACAAGGTAAGACATTGACCTTGGTATTCATATTGTTGGGTTGCCGTCCTTCTGCCAAAAATAATGGTACTATTTTGCGTGTTCTGGAGTTGAGTAACATTTGAACAAGAGGTCAAATTTTATAGGAATATCTCAAACACTTGGAAACCAATGTCCACACTTTTTTTGCATATTAGAATCATATTGTTTTAGATGAACTTTACATACTCTGTCTCTTTCTAATAAATTTTAAAATTCTCAGAAGCAAATGGACATGTTTTCAAGTTCAGTTGGCTGGGATGCAAGGGAAGTTGGGAATGCAGAAATCGGATTAAGTTGGAAGAATGTTTCTTCAATAAAACAATTGAAAGTATATTATTATTTTAAAAAAGGCTTAAATAATTTTGTGTCATTAAAGATACAGTGAAACCTGACTTGAGAGACTGCCTCTTCTGCCAACCAAAAGTGGTCTCTTGAGACAGGTGGTTTCTCATAACAGGTGTGTGAAAATTGACTGGTTTCCAGGGTCAGTAGTTAGCACTGAAGAAACGAATGCCCATACTCACTGTACATGTATGTTATCCTTTATTCATAAATCTTGTTAAATATTGTATGCATTCCTCTCAAAATAACTTTATATAATAAAGATCTACAGTGTACATCTATCAAATAATGTGAATCAAATTTTTATTTGGACATCACCTGAATGTGAACATGTATTAGCACATGTATATCATTTGCCAAATAAACAAAGGTAATACTGTAATTCTCCTAACCATAAGGTAGCTTCACATGACAATAAATTTAAAGAGTTATTTCACAAGTACCATAAACCAACATTTAAGCTAGATGCTATCTTGAGAGCTGTCTCCCCTTTTTCACTTCTTTCAAGTACATTAAATCTTTCTTCTAGTGCTAGAATTTTTCTTTTCTTCTTTGGAGGTTCTGCCATTGTTATTAGTGTTGATGTAATAATGACTAGATGTATTTCAATTTTGATCAGGATATGGGGAAATGTGGAATAAATATATATCATTTAACAATGAATGAAACCCCAAAAACTAATTACCTCGTCAAGAAACAATAATTTCTTTTGAGATGAAGTAATTCACCTGCAGGCATTATAGATTAACTGGAAAGGGAAAGACAACTGATATACTCAACCCTACACTGAAGCCCTTCAAAAAATTTATCACCAGGACAATAGGACTAATGGCAATGTGGGGGTTTTCACAAAGATAAAGAAAAAATGCAAACCTCTAAATTTACTACATATGTCCATCCTTACTCCCTTTGATAAAAAAATGGTTAATCTTACTGGCAATTCATATGACTTTTCATCACTACAATGGTGGTTAGGGACATGTATTTTAGACAGGTTTAATGCAATTTACAAATGATACCACACGCCGGACTTGTAAATTTCACACAACTGTTCGCTAGCCCAATTTTTTTTAAAATACGGACTGCAGTTTATGCCTGGGACTTTAAGCAGTCGCATAAGCCATAGTGCAACAAGCGACTTAAAATCTGGTTTGGTCTATATTTGAACAATCTCTACTATTTGAGCGGTCGTTGATATAACGGATTAAATGATAGTTAATGGTGTTTATTTTGCCTTATGGTTGTTTAGTGTGAACTTATTTAATGTGCACTTTGCATACTACGTGTATCTTGAGCTCCCTTGTTTACAAGATTTAAGTCTAGGTCAATGGTGTTTTTACAATGCGGTTGTTCATAGCAGTGTCAAAATGCATATTTTGCCAAGAAATTTGTGCATTACAATTGTGGTCGTTCATGACAGGTGGTTGCTCATAGCAGAGGTCACTCCTGACAGGTTCTACTGTATTTGTGATCCTTCAACTGATATTGGCTTTCTTTGCTTCTACTGCATTCCAGCCAACTTAAGCGTAGGTCAGCAGAAATTTAAAATGTGTCCATTTTCTTCTGTTAGAATTTGAATTTATTAGAAAAATTATATCCAAGTAAGAGTGTATAAAGAAGTAAGACTTTAATATGTAGATAAGTGTCAGTATAGGCTGTTAAGTGTGTGAAATATTCCAGAGAATTAAACTTTTCATTCTGATGTTAGTCGACATCAGAACATGCTATACAGCACTGTTATAGAGGCAGTAAGAGAGCAACTCCAAAAACATAAATATCAGGGACAGTGTTTCACATTGCAGGACTTGTATGATTTCCCAGTCAGAACAGAACACCTGTATATTTTGCATCAGTTGATCTTGGATTTGATTGAATTGTTCCTGCAGGCCTGGGAAGCAGAAGCACCTCAAGACAAGAGTAAAATATGAAAACCATCTAGGAAGACCTTTATCACTGGCAACTGTCATGGGACGGAGCTGCAGGGTGTTGTTTCCATGCCTATATCAGCAATTAAAATCGGAGTTAGATGGCTGATGAATATGCAAGAAATATGTTCTGACAGGTTTTTAATACATAAGTAGTGATTGTTCTAACCGGTTAAATGCAATGGGTCAATAGAAGAGTGATTATACAAAAGTTAGTCAAAATAAATCTTTTTTTTAATTAGTATTATGAGTTGTGAGATAATCCATCTGAATTACAAAGCAGGTGCTTCAGCACAAATTGTCATCATACATTTGTTCACCACCACCATCCATGTGAGAGAATAAAAAACAAAAGAGGTAGACGACAACTTGTTGGTCTATTGACAGCACATGATGGTGTATATATCACAAAGGAAATATTCAAGTCAAAGTTTCCATTGATCTTTCATACTTTGTGTTTGGTGGGCGTTGTCTTACTTCCAAAATAAATATTGTGTTGCATGTTTCCCAGGCAACTGACAGGAACTAGATGCCAAAATGTCATGATACTGATACTGTTTCACATACTAACGCTTAATTGCTTTAGTCGGACTATTCTTACTCTGATGTTTTCAGGTTCTCCTGACGTACAGCTTTAATTGATTCAGATGCAGAGGTAGCCGAGTACTGCCAAAACCAGTTGCAACTGGAGTATGTTTCTTTAAAAAAAACAAAGAGAAGCAATACAAATGTTGACAGATCCATATTTTTGTTTTATGAAAGAAATTTATCCCTTCTTTAAGCAAATTTGGCATTATTTGGCTACCATCACATTTCAACCAGCTGTCAGTTCGACTTAAAAACACATTTGCATGCTTGTGACAGACTTTATTTCCAACAAGAGAATATCTGTGTATATATGGTTCAGCTAAATTAATTAGACTTTAATCTGTGGAAAAATGTCATTATTGTCAAGTATGCAAGATATTTGTGACCTGCAGGTACCATGTCAGACCTGTTTACCCGACCGTATTTGACCGTATTTGTACGGAATAAAGCCCATCCGTGCGGTCATACGGTCATTGAACTGAAAATATGATTTGAAGTTGCATTTATTTATTACTTTTTTAAAATTAATTTTTTAAGCCGTTTTTTTTCGTTTTGTTTCATTGTATCGGTCTCTTCGGTCCGCATCCACGTCCGCATTTTGTGCCACGTTACTTATTTTGACATTCTCAACATCCGGTTGTTTAAACAAAGGAAAATGCCGCCGACAAGAAAGTTTCAGCACGAAACTGATGATGAAAATGGAAAGTCTAACACAGAAAGCAGCATTTTCTACCAGTTTATTCTACTCTGTGGCTATGCCTTAAACCATCGTCAAAAGGAGAACATTTTGTGCATTGCACTGTTTGCAACTTAGACTTTTCCTGTGCACATGGTGGAAGGAATGACTGCTCATGGCATGTGGAATCGGAAAATCATACAAAATTGAAATCATTAGTGAATGGAAATAGAAACATTTTGTCAATGATGAAAGGAAAGGAAGTCAGTGATCAAAACATACTTCAAAAACAAATAACACGTGCTGAGGCGATTCTATGTGAGTTGATCGCAAATATGAATTTGTCATTGAGTACAGCTGACAAGTTAACGGAAGCAATGAAAAATAATTTATGAACCTTATTTCCATTCTAGTAAATATTGACAAAGATGATACTAGATTTTATCAGATAAATAAGATTGCCTTCACCTATCTAAATAAAATTATTATTTTCTAAGTGGATGGGTGGTAACAATGTCTGTCATAATGTTTTATATCAAGTCGTCCTTAACCATGTAAAATAGAGAATTGGCTTTAATTAAAATGTTATGGATATGTGTGAAGCTGAGAAAACAGAATTTCTAGAGAAAGTAACGAAGGTAAACAACAGAATAAATTTGATTATGTTGTATTTTTTTGTGGTTTTTATCACTATAATATGAACAAGATTTTTAAGTCAGTGGTGTTCAATTTCTGCATATTTGTGTCTTGAAACACAGAATTAACTGAATACCAGCGTCTTTGTAAACTAGGAGTTATTTACACAATATTGTATAGTCATTATGTCGTGTAATACTACATAATGATAATTATGGTATATTGATAGTGTCTACTATTTGTGTGCTGAAAATACTGACTGCGGTCTGAAAATACTGACAGGCATTGCTTAAAATACTGACAGGAAAATTTATGGGTAAACAGGTCTGCCATGTCAGTCAAAAGATGAACATGCACCACAACATTGTTATTTTGAAAGTAAGTTGTTGCCCTAAACAACATAAAGGGTGAACATCTTGCATTGTAGGATAATGGTTGGCTTTGTGCACTGTGCTTTTCATGTCATTTTGGAAGGCCTTGACCATGCTTAGCATCTTTGGAGGGCATCCAATCTTCGTCAGGATTTTGAAGTGTCTGTCTCAGCTGACTAGATTGAATGCCTTGGTAAGGTAAAACCAGGAAGAGGGTTCTCTGCACTTCTGCAGTTGCCTAATGGAGAAGATCATGTCAGTTGTGGAGCTCTCTGCATGGAACCCGCACTGAGGCTCTGGATGCACTCTGTCAGCATCTGCATTCTGTTCAGTATGACTCGTGTGAAGACTTTACCCACGATGCTGAGAAGTGATATGCCCCTATAGTTGTTGCAGTCAATTCTGTTGCCCTTGTGCTTGTACAGGGTTATGATGTTGGCATCTCATGTCCTGAAGCACTGCACCTTCATCCCAGCACTGGCAGAAAAGTTTGGACAGGTGTGTGAACAGCACGCTGCTGCCACACCTGATGACTTCTGCTGGGATGCCATCCTTCCCTGGGGCTTTACCTGTGGTCAATTTCTCTAAGGTCATCTTCAGTTCTGCCGATGTAGGTTTCTTATCCAACTTGGTCATACAAGGGAGGTTTTCAATGCCACTGAGGGCATCTGTGGTCACGTTCACTATGGAGTAAATTTCAGAGTAGTACTCCACCCAGTGCTCCATCTGCTTGCCTTTGTCATGGATGGTATCGCCTGCAGAAGACTTCAGTGGTGGTGTCATTTCCTTCATGGGACCCATTGCATGTAATCTATCAGATATTTATAATTTAACACAGGAACTCTGAAGTAATCTTAGTTGAAAAAGATACACCTAATTTTATTTAAAATTGAAGTAAAAATATTTTTCAAGAAAGGCAGCTTGTGATGCACGAGTTTAAACATATTCAGAAATCACTATTTCCTGTTTGCGCACAACTGAATATTATTCAGTTTCAGTCTTTTTCACTTACCAACATAACGGTACCATGAGGCAATAAAAAAAAAAACTGAACAGAATCATGTTATTTAGATTTTTAACATAGCTACAATAAATTTTTCAGTCATATACAATGTCTGCAGTGTTACAGTTTATAGTATTGTCTAGCACTGGGGCATCGTGCCACAGACATATGGCATTATATTCCACCCAGTCACATTATCCTGACACCAAGCCAACCAGTCCTAGCCCTAACCTCTTAAAGCTTAGTGCCAAGTGAGGTAGCTGTTGGTGCCATTTTTTAAAGTCTTTGGTATTTCTCAACAGTGTTTTAAACACATGAACTCCCACATCCAAGGCAGATGCTCTAACCACTAGGTCACTGGAGCAGTTCTGAGCAGAATTTAAACTTCAACTGAGTTATGTTGTAGAGATCATGCATTGAAATTGGCATTTGACTTGACAAGTGAAATGGCCAAAGTGCTTCCCTCAGAATCAACACTTGAAATACCTTTTTTATTCTAGAATCATGGCATCTTTTGCATCATGAATTGTTACTCATTAATAATAATAATAATACAAATAATAATTTTTATTTTAATATTATTATTATGTTTATTATTATCTAGCACAATGACAATGACATTTTCATAATGCCTTTTCATGAAAGATGTACATTTACTTCTGATATTATTGTTATTATTATTAGTATTATTAATATTATTATTATTATTTTTATTATTATTATTATTATTATGACTGTTGTTATTTTTACTGCTATTATTAGACTGCTCTGATGCCTAAGTGGTTAGAGCATCCGCCTTGGATGCAGGAGGTCGTGGGTATGAACCCTGTGCTCATACCAAAGACTTTAAAAAAATGGTACTTTCAGCTGCCTCATAAGGTGCTCACCATTAAGAGGATAGTGTGCGACATGATGCTACATGTCTGCAGCATGATTCCCCATTGCTGGACATCACTATCAACTGGAACTCTGTAGACATAGTGATATGACTGAAAAACTCTTAAAACTTTGTTAAAAATCCAAATCACTTGCACAGACATTATTATTATTATTATTATTATTATTATTATTGTTATTATTATTATTATTGTTGTTGTTGTTGTTATTGTTATGTAAGTGTCATCTGTAAGATTTTGATGACTTTAGTCATTGCAATTACCTACAAAAAGACATTCAGTAAAATGGTATACAGATTTTTAAATATTTCCATAATAATAAAAAAAGCATATAGGTCACATATATGACCAGATTTGGGGGAGATAATGCAAAACGTTTCAGGAAATGAGTAATTATGCCACATTTATCATGCAACACTAATGCCTAATGTCTGGTTACAATAAAACTGGTTGCTTCCAGTTTGGGCTGTTCATTATTATGAAAAGCCAGTTATCAGTATACAAAGTCATCATAATTCGAACAAGAAATATTTCACTTTTTTCCATCAACATTTTGAAGATGACCTGCTTATTTGGTCCCTCTTGTACTTGTTTTGGTTCAAACAGGGAACTTACTGTTGCCTGAGGCTTATAGTAGTTTCACACCTTTTGCAATGTACATTTTGTGTTTAATTGGTTTAAGATAAGTAGGTCAATAATCTAGTTTGAGTTTCAGATAAACAATTTCAAGTTTGAATACAAGTTTCTTAACAGAAACTGCAAATGTATGATTGGGGCTTTTTAACGTATTTATAGAAAGTAAAATATTAATCTTGTTGAATATGACTGCTTCCCATGACTTGCATTGAAGCAAGAAGGTCAGGGGAAAGGGAAAATACCCATAATACATGTCAGGATCTGACAAATTTAAAAGATGATCAAGAGAACCTAATGGCTCATTACAGAGCTCACGGTAGGAGCTTCCATCACATCCTGTATTCCAGTTAAGAGCTCCCTTGAAGTGCTTTCAGCATGTTCTGGAGACCAGAGCATTTCAGAGCTTCATATGAGCACTTTACCCAGTTCAGTGCTCCTTGGAATAGATTTCCACACCTCGTACACCTCGGTTTAAAGCTTCTTGTAAGGGCTTTATCCACAATCTGGGCCTCAGTTCAGAGAACATACAAGCATTTCCATCAACTCCTGGACCAGGGTGCTTAATACATCGATCGCGATCAACTGGTCGATCACAAAGTTTGTGTGAGTAGATTGTGTAGCATTTTAAAAAATAGAAGTCACCCTATTTATGTTTTGCATTTTTGTGGTATGTAGATCATTTTGGCTTGGTCATTTTATAAGTAGCTCACATGTTGAAAAAGTGTGCACCCCTGTCCTGGGCCATAAAATGCTAGCATTTTATTATTATGCATCCTGTAGTAATAATAATAATAATAATAATAAAAATAATAACTTTATTTAAAAGGGTAACACAATTAGCTAAGAACTAAACTACCTTGTAGCCCTCATACAAAGGAATTTATTTTAGCTGCAGCTCTGAAGCCACTGGATAAATTGGGTTTGATTGAATGAAATAAAGTGAGCATATCTAATCTCAACTGGAATATTATTCCAGAGAAAAGTTTCAGAGTATTAGAAACTTTTTTAAATAATTCCTTATTTGGATTTTGAATTTTATACTGTTTTGTAGACAATGATCGCAGGTGTGGATTATTACCATGTAGCCTATACTGGAATAGTGATTGTAAATATTCAGGAGCACTATTATTGGATACACTTGTCTCAAACAGATTTGGTCTTTAATAGGTAATATTTTTAACTTATGAGCTAAATTGTCCTTGCTTTCTTTCTGGATTAATATTAGCCCAAACTCTCTTTTTGATGAGGCGCCAGCATTGCAATGTTTTCTTTCATTTGAATTACCCATTACTGTATTACAGTAGTCGAAATAGGGTCATATATAACTGTTATAAAATAATTTGATGTGCCTTTCAGAGAGAAAATGTTTTATCCTACTGAGAAGCCATAACCTTGAATTGGCTCTTTTACTGATATGTTTGCTATGTTCAGTCCATGATCGGTTATTATCTACCAAAACACCAAGTAGTCTATCATGACAGACCAATTTCATATTATTATCCTTACATGTCAGACATAGTTGATCACTGTCAAGATTTGTCCTTTTTTGCTGTGTTGAGATAAATAATATTTTAGTTTTACTAGTGTTTACCACCATGCCATTGCATGTGCACCAATTGTCCAGTTTGTTCAGTGCATTCTATAAAGACATTTTGAGTTCATGCTTTGTGTTTTGGTTGTTGTTGTTGTTTTGGGGCTTAACACCATTTTTCTGCACACAATAGGCTATACATGGTGGCCAGTATTAATGGTGGAGGAAGAAACAGGGAAATCCGCGGAAAGAACCACCGACCCATGAGAAGCTACTGGCAAGCTTTCTCACATATCCACATTCACCGAATTTTAGACTCATACTCACGCAGACAGAGGTTAGATGGTTGTGTTTTTGATGTCTGACAATGTTGTGTCATTTGCATAGAGATTAGTAGATAAGAGTCTCTTAGTAAAAGTGGTAGGTCATTAATAAATAAAATAAATATTAATGGACCTAGAATTGAGCTTTTTGGCACACTATATCTAATTGTTCCAGGTTCAGACAGAACATTTCTTATATAAACATGTTGTGTTCTCTCTGGTAAGTATGAAGTAAACCACCTAACTGTGCTTTCCTGAAATCTACAAATACAGATCCTGTTATTATAATTTTATCAAGTGCTTGAAGCCATTTATCAGTTAGGGAGATCAAGGTCATCATACAGTAATGTTTCTGTCTAAAGGCTGATTGATTAGGGTGTAACAGCAAGTGTTTGGTTAAATATGACATGAATGAGTTATGGACATGTTTTTTAATCAATTTTGACAAGTTTGGTAGTATTAAGATTGGCCAGTAGTTATCAGCATCATCCTTAGAACCAGATTTGTGAATCAAAATTATTTTGGGGATATATGAGGTTGTAATACTTAAATTGATTATGAATGTTATGCTATCTAAAATAGCAGAGGCAGAAGATTTAACATGTTGTGGACAAATCTGACCAAGTCCTGTAGCATCCTTGGTAACAAGTTCACTGACACATTTTTTTAAATAGCCGACCTTTGAAGCCAACTTTGGATTCTTTTAGGAGGAAATATGCAAAGATGGCTCACAGAAATTATGAAAATAAATTGAAACAATGGAACCATTTTTAAAGTGATACAATGTAGTGCTTCGTGCATGGACATCAACCACCGAGTGTCACTCGGACTGTATGGAAAAAATGGAATCGTTTGATGAATTTGTGAAGGCCAGAGGAAAAGAAGATGATTTCGCTGACAATTCAGTCATTAACATGAATGAAGATCTTGTGTACTTTGATCTCATTTCTTGACCAACGATAAGATGGGGATCAAAAGTGTGAAAGTTAGCACAACTGGTGCAGATTAAAAAATCTGACTTTAGTCCTTGCAGTTTCCGCTCTTAACAATAATTTTTCATTGATGAGAAAGCTAATAAAAATATTCATGCACCAAAAGAATGGGTCATATGTGTGCATGTAAATGGTTGTGTTGACAAGATGATGCTGCAGTGGAATAAAGAGTTTATCTCAAGTACACAGTTTTGTACCATTTACAAGAAAATTTCATTTGGAGTTTTCCAGCATGTAATTTACAAATGATTTAAAAAAGTGTCCCATGACTTATGACTTTAAAAAATGATATGTCCCAGAACATACAGTGCACAAGAAAATTACCTTCAAAATTAATTTATAGTTTTCCAACAAATACTGAGTCCCAATATATATGGTAGTATGGAAACTAAAATTGCATACTTTCTGAACACCATGCATGCATCAAGACGGTCAAACTTTTACATCATTTTGTTTAACTAACACTAGGTGATGGGCATGCATGTGCATAACATCTCTTACCCATATGCAGAGCCTGGATGTAAAGTTTGAACTTTCTGAGCAAAAACAGTTCCTTTTCATGCAGTACCGATCAAGCCCCAAATTTTCCTTGGACATTGAACATATATGGAATGTTTCTTTGTATATGATGGGGTAATTAAAATTGAGCACTTTATAAAACAATTGGAATTTCAAGCAAGTTGCAACATTTTTATTCTTATGGCATTGATAATTGTCTTATTTCAGGTTCGTCATAATGGCTATGAAGCTTGTGAAAAGATTGTATGGTATTGAGATAGAGATCAGAGGTAAAGAAAATCTGAAGTCGGAGGAGCCCTTTATCTTGATGTGTAATCATCAGAGTTCATTAGATGTCTTAGGTAAGAATTTCCACACGAAAAAAAACCTTGGTACAGTCAAACCCATTTATCTCGACCTTGGTTACCTCGCCAACCCTATTAAGTCAACGTTTTTGAAGTGGAACCGCCAAATTCTCCCTTTGGTTTAGCATTTTCTCATCGTTTATGTTGATTCTTTTTAATTCACTGAATCCTAATATCTCGAGCACAAAAGAGTTCCAAATTTGCCAATTAACGTTGGTTATCTCGATCCCCATGACCCTTCCAAATTTGCCAATTAAAGTTGGTTATCTCGATCCCCATGACCAATCACCGTCGATTTTTTTTCCCCCTTACTGGCGACAGACCTTTTGGTTATTTAATTTGTACAATCAATCGTGGCTTTCAACTGGATAAATAAAAGGGAGAATGGAAGAAAGCTACAAACTTAACTAAGTAATAAATTGGAATCAATTAGTACACAAATAATCCTTTGTATCGACAACCCCTTCTTAGCTGTGCATTGTTACATCATAATCTGCTTATGCTGACATATGGCCGAGTACTATATGTTTTGACAATCAATTATGCTACCGTACTATACCTACAACTGTCCTACTAATGAAGACGAAAATAGAACAGATACAATTAATAGAAGGGCTAATCTTTCTGTTTGTTGGTTGTTACAGACACTTAAACTCAGCAAGAAGAAATAGCAAACAACAAATAAATAACTTACGCATAATTAAAAATAATTATTTATTTCTCAAAATACAGGAGTGAAAGAATCTCTATATTGGGTGTTAACTTATGCTACAGTAATATATACGGTCCAATATTGCCAGCTGTTCACTCGTGGGAATGGAGATTCTGTTTTGCAAGAATATGTTCTTTTGATTTTTTAATTTACATGTACTTTTTGCGACTGGTTATGTTTATGCTAGCTTATGACTTACCAATTAAATGATCACTTGGTTAACTGCCCATGTGCTGAGTTCACATAGCATGTGATGACGGTCTGTGTATGGTCGTTCATTCCAATGACAGTTCAATCACTCTTGTTGATCTTGTCTGAAGGATAACATGCTGTAGCTATTCTGTTTACGATACTTTTCAGAGCTGTCAGAGTGAAAATCACTTGCAAATTTAATTTTGACACTGTGTAGCTTTTTGTTAAAACAAACTACACCCTGCAAGTTCTTTTTTATTTTTTGAGCGATCTTTGTGTTTGCAATGTTGGAGAATTTAATAACGGTTTGTATCGAGAATTGATGGTGCTTTGTATTGTATACTGGTAAATCTCTGCTGATAGTTGGTGCACATATGCCTTTTGTTGTTAACAAACATGTATGTATATTTTATAGCATGCCGATCACTTCATCAAACAGGTTGCGGCAACGCTATTGTTTAAAAATAACATCCAAAAATATGTGCATGTACATTCTCATTTACTAATGCACATCATGTACGTAATAAAATTACAAGCACATGTTATCATATTGACACTATATTGATTTTCGTTTATCTCGATATTCGATATTCGGTTATCTCAATGCTTTTTGGCAAACCCCTGGGCCGGTGACATAACTGGGTTCGACTGTATAAACACATCTTGGGCCTCTTGTTAGCTAACTTAGCCATAAGGCCAAGTGAACATTATAGTATGGTCCTGAATTGGCATCCATTGGCAATTGCTATTTTTAGTATCTTCTTAATAAAGTAAAATAAAGTAAACTCTGCACTAGCTTCAAACTATCTTTGCATACAGCATCCTCACCTGAAGGCCTTTCAGTTTGATACAAATGATAATGGTCCATAATCAAATTTGGCTTCTGTTGCTAAAGGTAGATATAGATATATATTATCTCTGAAATGCCACTGAACAGAATTAACCAATTTAAGAGATTGTGGCCTGACAAAAGGGTCTTTCTTGTGCAGATCTGATGTCCAACATAAAAACCAAAGCAGCCAACATAAATGTCATGAAAAAAACATGTCATTGGTTTTTCACCATGGGACTTCTGTCAATGTATACATGGTCCTAAACAAAAAGGGTGCTTTTTGTGCATCCAGAATGTCCATTGTGCTATCTTGAATTGTTTTTATCACTGTTTCACTGAATGAAAAAAACCCACATCTCTTTGATCATGTTTTACTAAGGGCTGTTTAATTAAAATATACATGGGACCCAGGGAAGGCACTTTTAAAGTGGGCTATCCACTCCTAGATGCAATTTACAATTGCATTATCGTTTTAATATAAACTCACTGAAATCTAAGTACCATGGCTTATATTTTTAAAAAACTGCCATCCCTGGATACCATTTAACTCATTAACCCCTGGAAATTTTTGTTATTTTTGCCTGAAATGCAAGTTGGAAACATATTTTGGGGGCTATTTCTGAATACATTCTTATGCTTCGACTTCCAAGTGATTTCTGATTGAACTAATGTTTGGTTGTGCTAGATATTGGTTATTTTGCTTGCACATGAGCAGAAGGGTACAAGTTGGGGGTGCTGTTGCTTAATGTACTGATAATGTTTGTATTGAGACTGCTCTTTATTACAAATGCACATCTTATCCTACTTTTTGCAGAGGTTCACCTGTCTATGTGCAGTTCAGACCAGTTTGCCTTAAAATGAGGTCAAAAGTCTAAGCTCTGGACACAAAATCAGATTCTGACCACTGGTGAATTTTTGGTGGAAAAAAATCGGGTCCAAAAAATGATGTTTTCTATATATTTTGTAATGCAACTAGAATGTCCAGATTATTTGATATCATTGTAGATCTACCTTTCTATAATACCACACACTTTAATGTATCATACATGACCTTGATGTTATGGAGCTCAGAAGTAGGCTGATACCGAATGACATGTATACGAGGCACCAGGTGTTTAGGAGTTAAATGGAATGTCCCTAAATGACTTCTTGTGATGTCCATTTGATCCCTAAATGAAAATACTGACCAGATCTATAAAATCTTTTTTATCAATACTGAATGGTCATATCAGCATAGGGTGTTGTACCAGGTGTTAATGAATTAAATGGAATGGCCCTAAATGACTTCTTGTGATGTCTATTTGATCCCTAAATGAAAATGCTGACCAGATCTCTAAAATCTTTTTTATCACTACTGGATGGTCATATCAGCATAGGGTGTTGTACCAGGTGTTAATGAATTAAATGGAATGGCCCTAAATGACTTCTTGTGATGTCTATTTGATCCCTAAATGAAAATGCTGACCAGATCTCTAAAATCTTTTTTATCACTACTGGATGGTCATATCAGCATAGGGTTTTCACTGAAGTACTTTTATGTTGTCTAGATGGTTCTCATTGGATATGATGCCATTCTGGGTTTTCCACCAGAAGACTTCTTAGGATGTCTTGTTGGTCCTAAAAGACATTGTTGGTTATAAATGAAAATAATAACAAAAATAATTGTTTCTCCTGTGAATACATTCCCCAATGACATTACGTTAGGAATATTAGCCTGCTACCATGTAAATCCAGCTCTTCTAAAAGATGTAAAATCGCTTTATTGTTTATTTTTAGATGGTGTTGCCAGTTTTTAATTCGCTATGTCCGGAGACACGCATATACAATAGCCTCCGACAATCCAGCCCTGTCTTGTGTTCTTATGGATTCATCCAATATTCAGTTTGCATATATAATGCGGATTTATCAATCTACTGCAGGTTATATCCATTATTTTACAATTTCTGCCAATATTTGAGAGATTTGTAACTTGTTAGGACTTATTCTTGTAAGACCACCATGCTGTTGTTGACCTTACACAAGGCCATTATGGGTTAGCGTACATTTGACTTGACTGGCATACTCCATCAGCTCTTTATAGTGAATCCTGCTGTGCTGCTTGATGATTATGCTTAATTTGTTCATATTTGATGCTGTGTTAATAGAATTATTATTAACCAAACATGCAGCATAAGTTTTAAACAGTGCCATAGGTTTTTTGATATGACAATTCACTGATCTGTTAGTTACATTAGTGTTTTTAGTGAAACTAATAATTTCACACATTCCTGATTTCTACTTTAGCTTATGTGTCTAGTGTCATTTTAGAATATATCAATTACACATTCTACAGACCACTTCAGGGAATGGAAGTTTACCATGACCCTTGATTTGTTTATGTTATGTATACATAGTTTCTGTTACACAGTATCTATAACATGGTTACGAAATTGTTTTGTTTCAGCTTCCTTGTAATTTTGACATATTACTAGTTTCTACTTAGGTGTGTTGTATCCGAGTGTGGTTGCCTACCATGACTGCTTCGGTTTATAGTATGTACACATTGTCCCATCTTTATTAACTATGCATTGTGCTGAAGCTTAATGTAGGACATATGCTTATTATATAACATGTTTACAAGTCTGTTCATTACGGCATAGTTTTAACCATCTTGTAATTTCAACCCTTTACTAGATTCTGCTTTGGTTTGTGTCTTTTGTGTCCTTTTCACAAAATATTTATTTAATCAATCTATATGCAATTTCAAGGCATAGAAGTCCACGATGACTTTTTGCTTTATGTTATGTGTACATTGTTTCAGTTATACAAAGTCTATAACTTGTAGTATTGGCTGCTGAGTTAGATGATTTATACTGTTAGCTAGTTAGTCCTATACTAATTTGCTAATCTATGCTTTACTTTCTCTCATCTTGTGTTGTTTCAGGAAGAACATTTATTACACGCATGACATGCATGTGCACAAAGGTTTCCCTCTTTGTCATTGAAGAGGAGCTAAATATGCAGTCTATGGTCAGAAAAAAACATGCACTTCTCAACTTCAGAAAGCAGCAAAAGGGAAAGAGACAGGCTAGGTCATGGCAGGATACCTATAACATCCTTAGTCTCCACCAAATCATCCTAAGTGACAAGCCTTGTTAGGTCACTTAAATCCCCCCCTGCCCGATAAAGTTCACCACAAGGAACCAACACATACCATTAAGTCAGGGGACAGAGAAGTTAAAGAGAGGACCATCCATTGCTGAATTAGATACAACAATCGATACAGCAGTTGAAGCTGCACTCTCTTATCTGAGGGAAACATTAGGGGAATATTCCCCATTTTTCCGCAACCGGTCCAGTGGCCTAGGGGTTAGAGCATCCTCCTCAAATGCAGGAGGTTGCGGGTTCAATCCCCATATGAGTCATACCAAAGATTTTAAAAAATGCTCAGCATTAGGAGGTTAGTGTTAGGACTGGTCAGCCTGGTGTCACAATAATGTGACTGGGTGGGACATCATGCGGCACGATTTCCCAGTGCTAGACAACTCTATAAACTGTCACACTGCAGACAATGCAGCAATATGACTGAAGAATTGTTAAAAGCTATGTTAAAAATCTAAATCACACTTACACCCATTTTTAAACATCCCAGTTAGGGTAAGCTTCCACAAGTCAGACTATGGTCTTTAGGTGGGCACATAGAATTTACGATTTTTCAACTGGGTCCAGAAAATAATAATAATACTGCCACACCGACATGAGCATTCTGGCCATAACAGCATGGAGACCTCTTGGCCAGAAATGGTCAACTACACAATGTTTATGGGGATCTTAGTGATAGATCTAGCTAGGCAGTCAGCAACATATCATTATTTCACTAGTGATTTTGATGAGAAATCTGCTCTTACATCCACTGTTTTGGAGGTACCAGCACAGGTGCATGCTGGCTGAAAATATATGCAGCAACGGTGCTGGAAAGGCCAGTAGTGTGACAATGCTGTCAGTATGGAAAAGGTCAGAGATGCGGGCAGTGCTGGTAAGGCTGGAAGTACAGCAATGCTGACTGGAAAGGACAGCAATTCAGGCAGTGCTGTAAAGGCCTGCAATACCGGATATTAGAGTACTCATGGCTTATAATCAAGGGCGAATTTATGCCTTGCACAGATATGACTGAGTGGAGTTGTCAAGGCCACCTGGCATTGCTTCTGCTGAGCTTAAAGCGGAGCCAGATGAGAACCCAATGCACAGTAAGGGTGATGAGTCATCAATAGTAACAGTAAGGGTGATGAGTCATCAATAGTAACAGTAAGGGTGATGAGTCATCAGTAGTAACAGTAATGGTGATGAGTCATCAATAGTAACAGTAAGGGTGATGAGTCATCAATAGTAACAGTCAGGGTGATGAGTCATCAGAAGTAACAGTAAGGGTGATGAGTCATCAATAATGACAGAGTGATGAGTCATCAATAGTAACAGTAAGGGTGATGAGTAATCAATAGTAACAGTAAAGGTGATGAGTCATCAATAGTAACAGCCAGGGTGATGAGTCATCAATAGTAACAGTCAGGGTGATGAGTCATCAATAGTAACTGTAGGGGTGATGAGTCATCAATAGTAACTGTAGGGGTGATGAGTCATCAATAGTAACATGCACCCACATTGACCCCTGTCATGCAATAATACAATGGCTGTATGAAACTGATTTGAGCTCACTGGACCTAACTGTTCCCACAGAAGTGGGGGGATGTCTAATCCAGGTCAGTCAGTGGTGCTTCAGGTTTCATTCATCAGCAATCCTCTCACCCCTACACACAATTGGGAGGTGATACCTTTCGATAACAGAGGATATGTGAGCTCATACAAGGCATAGGAGATTGTGCTAAGAACACATCCACAATGAGTTACTAAAGACTTGCTTTGGTTATGTTATGCAAACAGCTAGCAGGTGGAGGCCCATTATTGACTCAAGTCTCCTCACCATATTCAGTGTCTTTCTGCCACCTTGTCAGATGGGGTGAGTATGCTATTAATCTTGATCTGACGGATGTATACTTCCACTTCCCTATTCATTCCATTTATTGTTAGTTTCCACATTTACTGACACACTATTATCAACTCACCGTTCTTGCCTTTGGCCATCATTAACCCCTGAGCTTTCACTCAAATTAGGGACTATGCCATCGTCCCATTCTGGACAACATCAAAAGCATATCTAGGCAACATAAGAAGTAACAAATGCTAAGGCAGAATGATCTCCCTTTTTGCTAGATTATCCATGCCTTTTCATGAGCTGGAAAATTCAGACCTGCGTACATCCCAGAATTTTGTCCATTTGGAAGACAGACTTCTTAACCTGAATCTGGTGTGTCCCCTTGTGTTCATGCACCCAGAATCATCTAACCCGTCCAGCCCATTTCCTTCAAGAGAATTCTTGCAACTCGGCTATTATATGGCAGCAAGCTTGACCCTGCTCAGCCATCTTGTTATGTGGGTCTTCCACATTGGTGTCCCATTTTATGTCCCTTTAATCAAGTGATTGTGATTACACCCCAAATTTGATCATTTCCATAAGCTGGCCGACCATTGGAATCCCGATGAAGAAACCCAAGCAGAAATAATGTAAAGTACTGCCACCAGTGCACATTGTGGGCATACCCACCTATTATTGACCTTCACTACTGTTAGCAACACCGTGGGTACGCCCAGTATGCATCAATATCCTAAAATGGAAGGCTTTCATCAGTACTTTTCATTTCTGTAAATATTGATCCTGGGGGTAAATGGTCCTCTTTCATTCCGTCAAATCTGTGGTGGTGACCTACATCCTCAAACAGGGAGGTACCAGACCACTTGTCCAGTGTTCTGATTTGGCATTTTTCTACATGGGTGCAACAGTCTCCATATCAACATACAATTCAGACACCTTCTGGCTGTATCAGTGGCTTTGTTGAGAATCAGTCCAGAAGGGGTCATGTCCTTCATAAGGAATGCTGTCACTCAGATTCACACACTTCAGGGGAATCCAATGATAGACTGCTTGGCATGAAGTGGAATAAACAGCTACCCACCTTTGTTTCCCCACAGTCTCCTGCCATTTCCACACACCACAGTTTGAGCTGTGTGATGCACCGTCAGTTTTCTTGGAAGGGTTGTTGGCATGTGCCACCCCTCCTAAGGGGCTACAATTGCGAAGTCAGAATTGCAAGATGGCTCTGATAGCCCCTCATTGAGGGCACAAGCCCTGTATCACTGATCTATTTTCCCTGATGATAATACACCCAGGAAGATTCTATCCAATCTGCATCAACTGCTCTATTCTACATTCTCAGCTTTTAACAGCACAGCTTTATGAGTCAAACCTACATTTGTGGAGAGAATCTAGAGAGTAAACATCTGTATTGCCCATCTTTGTGTCTCTGTCCCTCAACTGGCTGGCTGGCTGACTTTGGCTCTCTTTTCTTGGAGGAGAAATAGCTGGACCCCAATCATTACCAAAGGCTACCACTCTATGATATAGGACAGATTTCGGCATAATGGCAACATGTTTATGTGGGATAAAGACTTATTGGATCCTGTAAACAATATTGGTCTCTTATTTGTCTCCAAAGGGATCCAATCAGGTTTTTCTTAACAGGGCTAGATCAAACTTCTTCAGACTTTAAACTAGCCTACACATTGCTAAATTCACTATCATGCATAACATGTTTACTGATAAATTTAGCTTCAGCATGCAGGGTAGGACTTCTGCATCCCTCTTTATGTTCACCGGAATTCTCTTCTGTTCAGATCGGAGGGTTTAGTGGTTCTCAAGATATCATCGGACACTTCCGACATCAGAGTGACATTGGGTATGATAAAGATCTCTCAGAGCTATTAGTTTGATCCCCAGTAAACAACATAACATTGTTTCCAAAATGGGATATGCCTTGGTTCTAACTTGGCTCAACTCAAGTAAGTTTGAACCTCTCACATACTTAGCTAAAAGTTCCTATCATACATGCTTCCCAATAACTTCAGCTTTCACATGCAGGATCAGTGAAATAGAGGCCTTTTCAGTTGACCCAAACTATCTTCTGTTCAGTTTGGATTATTCGATAGTCCTCCTTATACAAAAAGTCCAAGTTGCCATCTGTAGGTAACCGAAAGTAATTTGTTCTCTCTTTTCCATAGACAAGTCTAGAGGGGCATACATGCAAGATCTTGTCTGCACCCAGAAGTGCTACTTGAGACACAGAGACAAGTCATGGTCTCTTCTCAAGTGCCTTGCTGCTCTAAAGTTCTGCACAGTCTTTGTGACACAGAACATAGAGTATGATGCCAATTATTCCTGGTTGAAGTGGGTTATATGCTTGGTGTACTCTGACATCTCACCAGATCAGAGCATCATGTCTGCATCCTCAGGCACTACTTGAGACACAGAGACAAGTCATGACCTCTTCTCCTCTTATCATGTCTGCATCCTCAGGCACTACTTGAGACACAGAGACAAGTCATGACCTCTTCTCCTCTTATCATGTCTGCATCCTCAGGCACTACTTGAGACACAGAGACAAGTCATGACCTCTTCTCCTCTTATCATGTCTGCATCCTCAGGCACTAATTGAGACACAGAGACAAGTCATGACTTCTTCTCCTCTTATCATGTCTGCATCCTCAGGCACTACTTGAGACACTGAGAGACCATTTGTGATGTGTAAATATCACTACCAGTCTAGGTCTGAAAATAAGGCATCATCCTTCAAGCCCTTGCATCATGGTTGAAGTGGGTTATGTGCTCAGTGTACTCCGAGATTTCTCAAGAACAATCACCTCATGAGGATTACAGCTTATGAGATTAGAGCCCGTTTTGCCAGCCTTACTTTCAAATGCAATGTTTCAGTCCAAGACATTATAGAAGCTTTTTGCTGGCATGCATTCAACCTTCTTGAGTTTATACCTCAGAGTAATTAGTGTCGCAGAGACAAATGTTGGAACTAGTACAGCCAGTGGCAGCATGCGCGCGCATGCACACACACAGTCACACACACACACACATGGAAACAGGACAATACAAGAGTTACTGCCTTTTGTATATCTAAATATAGACAATAAGACTGTCTTTTAGTTGAGCTGAATTTGCAGGGTGGCAGGCTAATATTCTTAACATAATGTGATTAGGTAATTATTCTCAGAGAAACACAATTTCTTTTAAAAATTTGCTTTTCTGATTATTTTAAAAAATATTTATTCCAGGGATGTTTGAGATTTGGCCAGATCGCTGTGTCAGCTTGATGAAGAAAGAGCTTATTTATGCTGGACCCTTTGGACCAGCAGCTTGGCTTTGTCATGCCATATTTATTGACCGACTTAACCATGAGAAAGCCATAGAAACTCTACAAGCAACGGCAAAGACGTTACAGGAGAAGAAAGTTGGTTTATGTTCATTATATTCATTTAAATGAAGCTTAACTTTTACTCCTATCCAATAGCTGTTTTTGTATAGCTTTATTACAGTAATTGCCAACATCAGCATATATCTATATATCATATATGATTTTGGACAATGTTAAGGCATTTTAGATTAAAATAGTTATCCATTATAAATTAATTCTCCATAGGTAAGATACAAAAGAAAAAAATGGGAAAGTGAAACTAATTTTCAGAAAGAAATTCTGAACATTAAATACATTACATAGCTTTAGGTTTTTTAAAATTATTTTCTCAACATTAGCAAAACATCTCAATGGTAAAAGTACTAAAGAAAAGTCATATTTTTGCAAAACCAGTGATAAACGATATCACAGTATTAGATTGATAAACTGAGCTTTATTGATATGTAATGAGTACTATTAATTTGTAATGAGTTCTATTATTTTGTAATGAGCACAGTTCAGTTTTAATGAGTACTTTTCTCTTATAAAACTGTTATGCTGTGTTTTTCAGCTAAAAGTGTACATCTTCCCAGAAGGCACTCGGAACTATGGAGGTTCTATCGCATCTTTTAAGAAGGGAGGCTTCCATCTAGCTATTCAAGCACAGGTATAGATCCAAAGTGGCGTTATTACTTACTGCATTTTAAATCTAAAACATTTGATAGGCATACCATATGGGTCATGTTTCATGGAAACCTAGTTTATAAAATCAACCGCAAAGAAGATAAAGCAATATTGTATATGTTTGGTCAATGAGTAAACATCTCCTTTATGACCTATTGCAGATAAAATTTGATTATAATGAAACCTTATTTAAAAGACCTCTGCTGCAAGTGACCATCTGACTTGAATCGTCACCTAATGATATTGACCAACGATTTTGAATTTTTGGTGAAATGTATGCTTCATCGCTACTATGAATAACTGTGTCACAAAAAACTCTGATATGAACTCTGCTGACATTTATTTAATGCCATTTAATTCTGATCGCAGAGGAAAATCTAATGCAGAGAGCTTCTTCATTTAAAACAAAATTAAACAGCGTTTGTTTTCTGAGTACTGCAGGTATCATTGAACATTATTGTCTGTAAACCACATTCGTTTTAATCCCCATTATGATTAACCATTTCTTCTTTAATGGAATTGCTGGTAGATGTACATAGGTCATGGCTAATATGGTTTCTTTATTAGTTATGTAGAACCAACACATCACCAATGAGGGGAAAAAAATGTTTTTCTGATCATCCAACTGTCTGTTTCTCATTGCTTACCCTAGCACTTTTTTCACCATGGTTGAAAACAAAAATTACAATGTTTCCAATTATATATGTATGGATTTTTTTCCAAACAAATGACCTGCCTACCCTAATTTTAAAACTAGAGCAATAGGAAACACATTGTTGCCTAATTAAAGTAAAAGCTCATGCACCCATCACTGTGCCATGTAGAAAAGCTCATTTGGCTTTGGAATTAATACTTATTATTGCCTTGGGTGAATGACTTCTCTCACACATTAAATTTTACAGGCAATTTTGGGATTAGTTGATTCTATAGTCATTGCAAGGATACCTTTCATTTGCTTCCCTATAGATGTTACAGTTCCAGATTAAAAGCTGATTGTACCACTCCATAATCTCATCAGTTCACTGTAGCATATTATGTCCTTTGTTTATCAAGTTATTCCATTTATGATACAGGCACTTGCTCACTTCAACCACAATGTGAGGGCTTGAAGAGTTATGCCCTCTTATATTGGTTTGAGTGGGAGAAACAGGTTTCTTTGAGCGCCACCCAAACTGGCTTCAGATAAAGCTTGAGCAAATGCACCAGGTTCTTTCTAAAAGCCATTTGAGTTGTGTCAATACAGGAGAGAAGTCATATGATCACTTTTGACACTGACAGCAACAAATTTCAGGTAATGAAACCCTTGGTGGATCATAAAGACCTCGTGGCCATCTGAACAAAAGTGAAAATAGACTATGTCAAGTGAAAGGACATATAATTCACTAACTTTACAAGTCAAAGCAAATGCTATCAGGAAACAGGTTTGGTATGAATGGAGCTTCAGTGCAGTCCTGGCTAAAGGTCCAAATTTGTTTGAATTAAACATAGTTAGAACCCTGAAAAGACTCCACTTTGGAAAGGAATGAGGGGGTTAATTCTATGAAGTGAAAGTTGGTCAGTAATTCAAAAGAGTTTCTTGTTATGACCAATATGATCCCTATGACGGTGATGGACATGTCCTTAATATTAACTGGAGCCAACTTTTTCTCCTCGAACAAGCAAAGAAAAGTGGGCTAATTGTGGGACACAGCACTCAAAGGGATAATATATTTTACTTTGTAACCAGTCACTGAAACCATGCCACTTCCCTTCGTGAGCCATTAAATTGGAGTGCCTATTAGCTTGTGTAGTTTCTTCAATGATTAAAAATTTGAATTGTTTCTGCTGCAATGCTCTCCGGAAAATGGCTAAGCGTGAAGGAAAAGATGCTTAGGGCAAGGACGGACTATGCGCATCTGTGGCCATTAGAGAAGATTTTCTTGGGTAGAAGATGGGTATCCAGGATATGTCCCAGTGGAGAAGGGTAATCAAAATTATTCTGTACTTCTATCCCCTCAGTTTTTGTATAATCTTTAGAACTTAGATGTAGGTGGGATACTCAAAGGATCACAGGCTCTCCCAATTAACAGACCAAGGCTTAGGATTCACTACATGGGAAACAAAAAGTGGATAGTGTGATTCCACCTGGTTGTAACACGATCAATCAGCAGATGTCCCCATAGCTGGCAAGACTTGGTTGGAGGAATCATTCTTTAAGGAGAATTAGTTTCTCTTTGATAGAGAATTGTCCAAAACACTGAGTCAACCAGGAATATGTCAAATATTGGAATGCTAAGACAAGAACATAGAGATGGGATGATATGGTACCTCCCTGTTTGAGGAGGGATGTTGCCTTCATCATGTTTGTTGACACAATGAACACTATCTTGTTTTAAAGATGGCATATAAAAATTGATGGCTTTGATGATAGTTTTCATCATCAGGAGATTCATTTGGAGACCTGTGTCCTCTGGATCCCAGGAGTCATTGACAGTATTTAAATTTGGTCAACTACAGGTACTTGCATTTGTACACACAGTCACATCTGGGTGCAGCTGTTAAATAGGTGTTCCTGACATGTGTTAACCATGGTTGTATCAGTGGCACATGAATGATAATATCTTACTTTTTACACAGATCCTGTAGTCATGTGGCATGGAAGAAGGACACTCTTCAGTTGACAATGTCATCTATTCAGACCATTGGTGGCAGATTAGTTTCATGGACGGAGTGTTGGACTGTTCTTGTTGTCTCCATCTTGAATGCCGTTGGCCATTGTCAGACCTGTCAACCCTTTGTCTTTGAGTGGGATCCGAGATTCATATTAGATTCAATAGAATTAGTCAGGAACCAGACTAACTCTACCTCAGATGCTTTAAACTGCTCATACTTTGTGATGCAAAACATCTTCATCTTTCGTTTATTGTTTTTTACAAATGGTGTCCAAAAAGTGACAGTTCAGAATAAAAGAGACAACAAAATTTCTTAAAATGTTTTAATAGTGTAGACCAATAAAAGGGAATATTCCAATTGTTGGGGAAAAAAGCAGGAAGGACAACAGTTACATTTAGTGAATATCATGTGTTGATTTGAGTATGTCACAAGGCAGGGAAGATGATTGCTGTGGCCATAGCCAACATGAAATATTACATCAAGTTGAAATATATCAGGAAGCCAGTTTGTGAAACCATACTGGAGGTAATTAATGTTTTAGTAAACTTTACAAACTTTTTGAGTTGAATACAATGTTTTCCATAGCTGCTTCAATCTTGAATCCTGCTTCAGGTTATTAAATGTATGTTTTCCAGCTTGACAAGAACAGTATATATTTTGTTACATCTTGCTGAATACTGGTCGAACTTAACGAAAAACATTGGTTGCCTTAATGAGAAGGTCTTGTTTGGATTATCAGGTCTGCATTGTAACCAGAAAATGCATGGAATCAATAAAAATCTGGAGATCGTGCGTGCTAAACAATCTCCACCGTCCACTTCTCAGTGAGCATCTGGAACCTAGCTACAAAGATTGTTTCCTTTACCAAATCCAGCAATACTTCATAAGAAATGAAGACGATGGAAAAGAGACGATTTTGGTAACACAAGAACTGAAGCCACTCTAAGATGATTTGATCGCCTACTTGCATGGTGGAAAGAGATCAATCCAAAGCTGTTTGAAAAAATGTTGGGAGTCTACTGCAGCATAGGTTTTGTCTAATAATGCTGAATGATCTGTGACAAAGGCACCAGATTTGGTCTTATACCAGTAAGATTGCATAACACACTGGAAGTGTGTTATGCAATCTTACTGGCAAGGCTTTGGAATTGCCTGGGTCACTGATCATAATATACAGATTCCACACAGGTTTGGTGATTTTTCCATACTGTTGGGAAAGATGGAAATCAGTAAGATAGATTATTCCATGTAACCTGAACTCCATATACACAAATTAAGAGTGATCATATTTGCTCCATTGTTTTTTTGCTGATGAAAGATGATAAAAATGATTTAGTATCTAAAATGCAGGCAGGTGTGGGTGGGCAAGATCAGGGATGGGGAACAGATCATAGATTAAAATGTACACATATTTGTTGTTTCGTTGACTTTTAATTTTGATTCCAGAATTTTTAATTAATTTCTACTTTTAGGTGCCTATTGTTCCAGTTGTATTTTCCTCTTATTCGGAATTTTATTCAAAAAGAGAGAAGAGGTTCACTACAGGTAAGTTGTGATACTTATATTTGCTGTGAGATTTCATTATTTTGGAAATGAAAAATGAACCTTTTTTCATTTATTGATGAATGCAGTTGGCCACATAATCATCCAGTTTATTTTCATCACCAGCTTACAACCTCTGTAGGTGCTGCAATCTGGAGAAAGAAAAAAGTGGCATAAGAAAACAATTGGTAGTTTCGGATTTTTTAGGGTTGCATATAAGATAATGTTTAACAATGGGATAGAGCATGTTACATATATTTGAGTAACAATATGTATTCAGATGACTATCAACTGTTTGGTAAGCAAATATTCCCCAAAACTAATGAACCAAACCAGACCAAATTGCATATTTAGATATCCTAAGCTGGTCTCCTGTCCTGTTTTGGTTTTGTTGGCAATGCCCTACTTTTTCATATATTTCAACATTTGAAAAAAATTCTTGTATACAAAAGTCATGTGATGTAGATAAATGAAAATATTTATACATACTGTATTAATATGTAGATGACCTGATATAAGATTTTTCAGCCTGTATCTTTTCTTGTTCTATGTATTTTTCAAGATTTTAGGCTATCTTTATATTTTGAGACCTTGCAAGAAAGATTATAAGCATAAATCATGAAGTAGACAAAGGAACTGGTTGGTTTTTTAATTTTTATTTTACATTTTTAAGGACATGAAGTGTGACTCCACTATAGCATGCTCTTTTATAGCATGACTTCAGATATAACACAGTCATGGAATGGCTCCAGAAAATTTTATATACATGTATTTTTCTTGTACAAAGAAATTCTTTGTTAAAAGTACCAAAAAAAACGTAAACAGTAGAGATCGCACATGAATAATACAGGGATGATTGTGACATATCTCTTGAAATATTTTATACATTATACTCGTACATGAAAAAATAGTTTGTTTTTTTTCTTAAAAGTACAAAAAAATAATGTCTACAACGCTTACCATGGGAACGCATAGTTCATTGCCAATATCGCAAACTGCGGGGTTTTTCCTTATTGGCGGAAAAATATACCATCTTTTTTTTTATTGGCGACATTGTTGGCTGTTTAAACTTGTAAGTATAACCATTGGTTTAGAGTGGAGAAATTCAGAGGCCCCATGAAAGGAAGCCACAGACTTGATATAAATTGTGCATAAATTTATCAACTGTCACATAAACAATGTTTTGTCCATATTGACAAACCATCTTAACAGTGCATTGTTACATCATAATCTGCTTATGTTGACATAGAGCATGGATATTGTATATTGTGAGATATTTGCTTTTTTTGCTGTTGACATTTCTGGTACCTGGTATCAAAAGGAAAAGGCATTATCTCATAAGCTATCTTTGTTGGATTTTTGGCTGCTTGATAGTAATTAATATATTTACATAGACTGATATTTGTATGTGGATCGAAAGTAAAATTCCTCTTCTTTTCACTGAATTATATCCTTCCGAACACTCATTTTCTGTAGCAGTCCATGTCATCAGACCAAAACATGTGAGACTCTATCGTCATTTGACCTTTTGTTGAATTCTGACGCATGCGTGGAAGGCAGCAGAAACAATAAAAAAACAAATAACAAACATCTTCCTTGTTGGTCTACTGAATAGGCAGGGATGAACAGTAACTGCAATTGACCAAACGACATTTTAAAAATGTACTAAAAAAAAAACGTTTGCTGAAATTTCAAAGAAAACAGATTATCTTTGAAGAGCTATTGTTATGCAAACATAACTAAGCAAACAAAAAAAATGTCTCAATCATGCAGTACAATTATTTGATGTTGCCACCACAGTAAGAAATGGGCATTTGTTTGGTTCTCCAAGTATGTCCTTTAGTGTTGACTTCAGTAATGCATGCACCCTTCATCAAAGAAAGCCATCTACAATCTTCAATAAAAACAAAGAACTTTTCTTCAAAGGAAGTAAGTACCAAATTTATATAAAAGCAGAGGAATCTGATTGATTTTTTTTTTTTTTTTGTATTTCCCAACTTGACTGGAACACATTTACTGTGCTGTAAAGTTTCCTTTTTGCAGGGAAAAGTTTCATGCTTACAAATGCTACCAACGGAGGCTTACAATGCAAACTAACTTTTACCAGCTTAGAACGTATTGAAAAGTAAATGTGCTTCATCATTCATTACATGACTGCTATGCTTTTTGCACTGAATTAACACTATATGACCTGTGACAAAATTATTTGAATATCTTAAATTTGTGTTTGTGTGTGTGTGTGTGTGTGTGTATATATATTTTCGATAGAATCACTTGTATTGTAGATTCAGTGTGTTGAGATTCGCTGATTGATACTGTATTAATGCCATACATTTGATGTGTAAATATGAACAGTATACCAATCCGTGGTTCTCTAAAAAAAGTAAAATATGATATATGCCTTATTTTTTTTCACCACAGGTGTATTTTCCGTTTAATATGTATAGATTTTTTTATGATAACTGTGCCAGTGAAGCACGTATTTTACTGCCCTCATTTATTACCTACCCCAAACCCAACCACAACTTTATTGGGGTACATGCATTATTTCCTTTCTCTAACTGACCTGGTTGCTTATAACACGTTTGGTCTCTATAACACAGCTGGGTTCTATGGCTCCCAACTACTGTGTTATAGCATGGTCACACTGTATCTTCGAAATAAGGAAAAAAATAACTTGTAAGCACAATTTCAGCTAAAACAACACAAGTTAGGCAAATTAAATATTTTTTTTGTTGATATAATAGAAATGGCTAAGAATTTATGTGTGTTATGTGAATAAATAAATAGTATGTGTTTTTTTCATTTTCCTTTATATTTCTTTGAAAATGAGAGTCTGCCAGGAACTCTTAGAGCAATGCTGGGGACTTCTGAGTTCCGGGAGTGAAGAGTACAGGACCCCTCATCTTGATATTCTGTTGAAAGGCCTGGTCAGATCCATTCCATACTAATAAATGATACCAGCTTTAATGTTCAAGACTTGCAAAGTCTTCCTTTTAACCTGAATTATCCTGACATACATGTGTACCTGCCAAACCTTCCAGACAGTTTTGTGGGGTTTGTTTGAACACTGTATGTTTTCTATTTGCATATACTGTCAGTTCACATGTCCCATATAAGTAACATTGTGTAAAAGAAAATGAAAATGAGTTATGAGTTTATGTAAACCTACAGAAAAGTGACCAGAGATTAGTAAAAATAAAATATATTTTCCTTTAATGTACTGTATTTATGGCATGTTTTTAGATGGCAAAAGATAATTGCTTTTTTGTCATCCAATAATTTATTAAATTCTTTAATTTGGTGTCCAAAAACAAACAGGAAGATAAATTTGTATCCCCACCCTCACATTTTTAAATAGAAGTGATATATTTGTTGTCATTCTCTCTTTATTTTTAAATTTCCAATCTAGCTATAGGTAGCTTCAAAATTAGCGTAGCTTGCCATTTCGAAACAATCAACTGCTCAAAGATTGTTTTGATGCATGTCCGAGATTTCATGGTTTTTAGGTGTTAATTGTTAATAATATAACTTGTGGGAATTCTTTGACAGATGTGTTTGGAAACAAAAAGCAGCCATCTGGATTTCATTCAAAGAGCACACAATGAACCAAACATGTAGCACCCATAACTTATTTATCATCTACATAGAGGTTTATTACCTGTAGAACAATAACTATGTTTGAACAATGGTACATAATGCATCAGGGATAATGATTTTTTTTTGTTAAAAAATGTCAATGAATTTACTAATCCATACAGACTCTGATATATTGTTTAATAATATAAAGTAGGGGTCATAGTTTCTAATCAAAGCCATAACTGTCACACCTGCTTGAAGCTGTTTCAAGTGTAGCAATGTCTACTGAAAAGGTCGCTGTGACTTACTTTAAAATGACATAGCAGATCTTCATAGATTGTGTCATTTATTAATATTAATGGATATAGAAGACGTAATTGCCTTTCATCTTGGAACTTGATCAGGATTCAAATTTTGATTGAAATAGAACTTTTTAGTGATAGGACTTAAATTTTAAAATTCTCGAATTAACGTTTGGATTAGATTCACAAACCATAAGTCCTTTTTCATATTTTTATCTTGTTTTCTAGGGAAATAAATTATTTTATAAAATTTTGCAAAGCATTTTGGCTACACTCTTTTCTTTGTTACTTTTGTATGAGCCTAGACATGTAACACATTCATTTCAGGGAGTTGAAATGTCCTTCCCATTTATGCTTCCAGTGAGATTAGGGCCTTGGACTTGTGGCATGGTTGACATTACAGGTTGCAGCCTGACATCTCATCCTTCTGCTGATTCTTC
Organism: Potamilus streckersoni; assembly: GCA_016746295.1. Classification (NCBI taxonomy): domain Eukaryota; kingdom Metazoa; phylum Mollusca; class Bivalvia; order Unionida; family Unionidae; genus Potamilus; species Potamilus streckersoni. The sequence continues at coordinate 87,351 of JAEAOA010000727.1, forward strand.
CACTGACAGTCCCCTTGCTCAAAGTGAGGAGCTTTGGTATAAGGCTTCTCTTATTTCAGAATCTCCCCTGCATCAGAATGATACAAGATAACAAAGTCCTGCTTCCAAGAGAGAGAGAAGGATTTTGAACTCTAATAAGTTGGATACAGAACATGGGCAGCAGAGGAGTGAGAGATCTGGTCTTTTGTTAAGGCCTTTCACAAAAATTAAAGTCATCTAATGTGGAATGTGTGTGCCAAGCTCTCAAGCTCAGAGGACAAGAAGATTCTCCCCAATTTGGAAAGACTTTTGGGAATTACCTCATGCCCAGATCTTCTTTTGCTCTCCCATTCATCTGTGGTCAGGAAGCTTTCTCAAAGTTTTTGTAAGGGCTGAGAGTTTGCTTGGCAGCATAAAGGATTAAGTCCTCTGGTCTTAGTGGTGATGGTACACCCCCATGCCTGTCCCCCTTAATGTCACCTGTGGATGCTAGGGTATAACAAATGTGCATAAATCTCTAAGACATTGGAGACATTGAAACGTAAGACCAGTGTTGTTTGTCACCATATTCTTGCTTGCCAGTCTTATCAGCCATCTTCAGCTTTCTGAAGGAGCAATCCCTACCCATAGATTCATTACAGTATGCATTCAAGGTGTCTGCCAAAACTTGTATGCATCCATTATCCATATCCTTGGTGCTTTCAGCGGAACTGCTCCACCTCCAGAGGGATGTTATTCTGGATACATCAAAGACCTCATTGGTGCTGTCAGAACATTCTTAGGGTTAAGCCTCTGAATGCAGAGACCATCTTTAGAGGGCCAATTCCTTCCATGGTATCTCAAGATATGAAGCATCAACACCACCATTCCCTTGCTTCCACTCCTTGTCCTTCATAACCAGCTAGGAAGCAATCATCTTAATCACCCCCTGGTTGCCATTAGCAAAGTTATGAAACAGATGAAGCATCTGTTCAAGAAATATCCAGTTTCAGCCTCACCCAATGGTTGCTACTGTAGATGGGATCACTTGAAAGACCCAGGTTGGAACCTACTCCATCTTTCCTGCAATGTGGCTGTCATTCAACAATTCCTGTAGATACTTGTATAGCCCTCTGGCTGTATGTCTGGTCAAGCATAATGGATGACTGGTTTTCCGTATTATAAGCAGAGCATACTGGCTTGAATTCCAGGAACTTTTTCATCCGGCAAGAATCCTCACATTGTTCCACCAGTCAGATCAGGTGCAGTTAAAAGCTGGTGCACAATCTTGGTCAGAAGAATGCTTTGAAGAGTGTGTTTAACCAACCAGTCTCCCATCAGCAGCTTCTGGATTTTCCTGGTATCCAAATAAGTTGGAAAGTTTTGGCTGTTATTGGTCTTTCCACTATAAATAAGTTTCTTCTCAAATGACATAATGTCTAGTGACCTCAGGAATGCATCTCAGTTTTTTTTCTTCCTTGAGTTGATGGGAAAGTTGGGACTGGTTCTGCCTGAAGTCCCCATAAACACCCCAAACCCTATTCATAAGTATTCACAAGCATGACAGATTTGGTGCACATTCATGGAACTTGAAGGTTTGTTGTCACTGGAAGAATTTTTCCTACACATAAACAATTTGGAGATGACGATAGGAGGTTTAGACCAAGAGGAGTGCATTGAATAAGTAAGGAGGCACTGTGTGGTGGGCTTCTCCAACAACACTTGGTAGTAGTGAACCTTAGGCAATAAGGTGACTCACATGCTTCTCTTTGAATGGCACTTTGGAGCCTACTTTACTGGGTAACCTCAGAAGATCTTACCCACCAGGTTTGTCATATTCCCAGCAAAAGACATATTTAAGTGATTGTATATTCAGGAGAGGTAAGGTCCATGTTCAGACTTGGGTGGGGTGGAGTGGGAAGACCCTAGGTGAACTAGTCTGTGATAAGGCTAAGCAACAAGCTCCCATTTAAAATTATTTCAGTTCAGACCATAAGCCTGGGCAGTGGATGCCTTAAACCTATACTTGCTTATCCCTTCCCACCATTCAGGATGATTCCACAATTGCTCCACAAAGTCATCATTGACAGGCTCAACTTTTGATAGTACCTCAGTGATCTTAGCTACATGTTGGTAGATCAGTACAGGTCATTGCCTCAGCTAATTGGCCTTCTGTCTCTGTTTGTGGAGTCCAAAAATTATTTTGCTATAGAATGGTATCTTTGTTTTGACTCATTAAAGATGAGTATTACATCTTTAAAATTAGTTTTACCATCCCAGCAGCCTTAAAAAAAATACATATTGCTTCCCCATTGCTACAGAACTTTATATAGTCATACTCTGTCAAACAGGATTCTGAAATTTAGTTTTGTTGGGTGTTGCTTATTTCACAGATTATGTATCTTTTGTTCAATCAAATTTGTATTTTAATATTAATATTTAATATTTATATATTTAATTTAATACAATTCCAGCCACATAAATAATCAACTGCATTTTATGTTATATATTTCAAAGAAACATTGTCACTGATCACCAACTAGAAAATAATCTTTAATAAATATTCTCATTTAAAATCATGAAGTATAATACACCACTCCCTCGATAACTTGCACACTGATAACTCGTGAACCTGCTTATAATGCGGGTTCAGTCTTGGATCCTATTTTTGTTGCTAGAAAATACCACAAATTTGACCCTTATTTGCTGAGCATGAAGAAAATTTGTAATCAAAATTGGAAACAAACCTTGATATATTTCTCGTTTTACCATCGAAAATGGTTCATATGACATGAAAATTTTATTCAACATTAAGAAATTATCAACTTTTAATAAGCATATTTTGTTAAAATTTCTTTCCAAACCACATTCTTGGTATAACATAAATAACAGAATGCAATGAAATTGTCACTAATGCCTGCTAGAAGCAGTACTCTAATAAATAAATACCAATTAAAGAAGTTTTTTTTTATTTAATCAAGTGAAATACGTATTTTATACCTTTCAGTTCAGTTTAAGAGTAATGATCATAAATACAATGTGCCCTGTTGTATTCAGACATGAAATACACTGTAGCAACTATGATATTGACCATCTCCATGAGAACCTAATTAAGTGCCGACAGTGTTTAACTACCAATTTGTGAACATATTTATTGTATTGCTGCACTGAATTAAAAGTGGACCTCCTTATATTACCACCTGTTTTATGTCTTTTGTATCAAAATAAGGTGCTGGACTAACTGAAAAGTTAAAAAGCATGCAAATCCAACCTGCATAATATCGTGTGTTTTCTCGATGTCCATGGTCGATGGTATCATTCTGTGTTTTTGGACCCTGCTGTGCAAATGTTATCAAATGTTTCTTCAAGAATCGTATCTTACCCAACTTCCAGCAAACTGTTTTTTTTTCCAGTTTGCATACTTTGCTTGAGCTGTTTAGTTTAAGTTATTCATATAGTGGTTGTTTATTTACTTACTCGTCACCGTCACCGTGACAATCAACTGTATAAGCTGCCCCATAGTGATAGTGTTCATGAGCATTGAGCACTCCTATTTCTACAAGCTACAGGTTAATGTCTCAATACCTTGGGAATCAGAAATTGTGTTTTTCACATGACCCTTGTTCTGGTAGGTGAAAACAAAAAATCAGCTTTGGATGATTAATGAACCATAGCCAGTTTTTATCCATGGAGATACACGTTCTCTAGAAATACTATTGCACAGGTGTCCAAAGTTATTACCCATTGTTAGAGTTGGACTGACATAAGCCATTAGGTCATTTGTTTCTTTCTAAGGGGATACTTAGCATAGCTGTGTCTTGTTTTATTTTTGAGACTTGAAAATTTGTAATAGCAAGAGACTTAAGTAACTGAATTCAACTGTTTCTTCCAAAATTTGTTCCAGGAAAATTCATCATCACCTGTCTGCCGTCAGTGCCAACAAAAGGCCTTAAGGATTCAGATGTCGGGGAGTTGACAGAGAGAGTCAGACAACAGATGTTGGATGCTTACAACCAGATCTCATTAGAAGTTACACAGACCAAGCACACAAATGGAACCAAGTAGAAGGATGAGTCTATTTCAGGCCTTAAATTGCCTTCTACAGAATTGGCAATCCTATTCTTGTAGAGTCTCTGATCATAAAAATTGTAAAACTAAAATTGAATTTTTGCTCAAGATTTTGAGCACTGTTTTTTTTATCAGTTTTGTAATGATCCCAATCTCAAGCCGTAACAAAAGTTTTGTATGACATATAGGTATGTTATAAAGTTTATATGGAAATGAAAATTTCTGCCAGATAGTAAAACTCTTTTGCCTAAAGTCTACACACCCTACAATAAAACTTACATCTATGTATAATATGCACTCTGAGTTTAGAAAAAAAAATTTCATTAAAAAACTGCACATTTTGCCCAAGATTTTATGCTGTGTGTATATATATATATATATATATATATATATATATATATATATATTATAAAGTTCACAGAAAATATAGTACTGTAGCAATTTGACATTATGTAAACCTTTACACTTTGGTCAAAAATGAGATCTTCAAATAGTTTATTGATTTAACAGGTACCACTAAAGGTTCACATTCAATTTGTTTATGAAATTCCTAATCCGCTTCTTTTTAGTGACAATACAGATAAATTGTTTCTTTGATTTAAGGAAGAATTATTATTAGCAATGACATGCATAAAGGCTTTCACTTTCACAAATGTGAAAGTTTAAATAAACTGGTAAAATCAAAAGCCAGTAGAATATGACCTTGTTTCAGTGTTCATCAGATCCTTATTAGGTTAAAGGCCTCAGTTTTAATCATTAAGGTAAGTTTGCTCCGATTGGTCATTGCACCAAAATAACTTTATTCTGATTGGTCATTGCACTAGTGTTAATAAGACAGAATGACTACCGTATGCGAGTGCAATGCTAAATTGGTAAAACAGGTAAAAAAAATTGTCAATTTCCAATGCCCCCTAATGATACTGGTATGGCTGTATTGTTACTCATGTCCATCCACACATTACCTTAATTCAGTTTCATATTTAGCTCATTTCAGACAGTATATTTGTGCATGTGTGTTTTATATTTTATCTGGGTGTGGTGACACATAATTATTAAAAATGTAATCTCATCCTACAATAATATAAAAATTGAATCATTTCAAGAAAGTGATATCTTGTTAACAATCAGTGTTGGACAATATTGCAACATAATTAAACCATTTCACTTCCTCATGATATGTTTAATTGCATCCCTTATGTGGAAGAACTCATGCTAAACACATGTTCAGTTAATCTAAAATATTTTGCACAAGTTGAAATATACCATGGGCTGCATGCAGCAAATGACATATTGTAAATGTTGTACCAAGTTACATATCATTGTTGTAATGTTGTACCAAGTGGCATATTGTACTGTATAGTAACTGCTCAGCAGGTGTTATATTTGTACTGTTGTACTGAGCCTTACTGTTGTACAGAATGTCATAATTTAGTAATAAGCCAGTTTCATAAATTTTATGATACAAACACAAGTTTAAAAAGTTTAAAATTCTTTTTATCACATAATGCTTGGAGCTTTGCATTACTCATTGATGCTGCTGATTTTCATCACTAAGATGTTGCGCCACATTGTGCCAATTTATTTTTATGACATATTGTAATGGCACTAACAAAAGTGTATATTATGTGATAAATAGATGCTCTGTCAATATTTACTGATGCTCATTGTGATGACTAATAATATAATAGCAAGGCATTATTGAATCTAACTCCTTATTCCTCATTTTCCTCAGCAAGACATTGGTTATTATTTTAACAATAGGCAAGACATGGATTATTTTTCTAACATTATTGTTTTTTGTTGGTGGTGCTAGAGGTATCATTGTTTGGTTTTTTATTTAGATTAGTTGCTGTCATAGTTTTATGTACAGTATGAAACTTGATGGGTGTATTAATCTTGCAGTGTAACAGTTGCCTTAGGCAAAAGTAGGTCAGAAAGGATCTACTTTGTATGCGCTTTCAATTATTTACAATTTTGGCATTTAGCTAAGTTTATCTGATACCATTCTGTGTACAGTGATTAAACTTCGAGTGTTTTGCTCATTGCAAACAATGCAGTTTATTGTGACCTACTTTTCATGCTCCAGGGATTGTTTTACTTCATTTACTTTGACATTGCTTTTATAAAGAGTCCTGAGAATCTGTAATCAGTTTTTTTCTCAAACATTTTAGAGTCATAAAACTTACATGTCTGTGTAGTTTAAAATATTGCCTCATGTGTATCTGACACTGCTACATGTAGAGTTATGAAGCATGATTGGTGTATTAAGCAAATAAGATACTGCTTATCATGGATAGAAAAAGGTCACAATAACATACATTTCATGGTTAAGTGATTATGTTGTATTTTTGCTTGTAGTTTTTTTCTGATGCTGTATCATATGCATTTACAAAACTTGATTAATGCGTTTATCATGAGATATAATTCTCAAATTAAATCACAGTGACATTTTTCTTGCTCTGTTGACTTAGTAGGTCTGTAGTTCATGCCATGGTAGAGCAAACAAGACATGAAAGTCTGCAAAATTTCTGTTTCTTATGTATCAAAAAAAATTTAGGTAAAACTTTAACTGTCTGATTATATCAGGTTTCTTTGTTTCATCTTAAGTTTAATGATATTATATTTTGGGGTATGTACTATTGCTAGTCGTAGATAATTTAGAAGCTAAGGTTATCAAAAATGCAGGGAAAGATTCAGGTTAAAATAAAAAATATAATCTCCCAATATATTTTATTTTATTACATCTGTAAAATTCTAGAATCATAAGCCTGTCAGTTTAGAAACAAATCTGCATTTACTTTTTCATTTTTTTGAGAAAAAGGAGGTTTGCATTAGTGATTTGTAAATGACACTTTTTGTTAATATCATGTTATGTTAGCTCTATTATATCAGTTTTCTTGACCTGTTCATTGTGTGTGTGAGCATGTGAATTTACTAGTACTGCAGGTGCATGTACATATTTTTGGAGCATTTTCAGTCATGTTATATCAGCCACAGGATTTTATTAAATGATTATGACATAAAATATAATGATTATGACATAAAATATTATGATTATGACATAAAATATTATGATTATGACATAAAATATAATGATTATGACATAAAATATAATGATTATGACATAAAATATTATGATTATGACAAAATATTACGATTATGACATAAAATATTATGATTATGACATAAAATATTATGATTTTGACATAAAATATGATGATTTTGACATAAAATATGATGATTTTGACATAAAATATGAGTTGTTGCCCACAAAAATCATCTTATTATGATCACAATAAATAAAGTATTTTACATGCCATGAATGTCCATGACTGGGCTGTGGTTGAGATTGGGTTGTAGTCAAATGGTCATGGGTTTGATACCAGTCCATGCTAGCTTGGATCTGCTGCCTCAGTGTCATTGGGTAAGGGCACTTATCTCCCATTTTCTTGGTAGATGAAGCCAAATAATGTGTTGAAAGTACAATTAAAACAAGCTAACCAACAGTTAAGTAAAGTTTCATGGTATGTGGATAAAATGCATTGTGTACAGCATCATTCTAGCAAAAAGTTGATCAGTGTGACCTACATTCATGTATTCTGACTTGTATTAAGTTTTTCATGTACCTCAGTTTCTTAACTAATATTGATGAGAGAGACATTGTGTTGGTTAAAATAGCAAATTTCCAAACATTAGTCAGTTTGACCTAGATTTCATACTTCATTGACATTGCTTAAGTTACACATTTTGGTCAGTGACTTGGGCACCTTTGACCACAGAATTATGGAAAATGAAATCTATGTATAATTGTCAGTAAAATATATTTCCACCAGAAGTAGTTCAGTATGACTAATATCTTATTTTTGAAGCTTGATGTTTGAAATTTAGGTCATGGCCTACTGTTTGGTTTCCTGGAATCAGTTTTACCATAATGACATTTGCTTTGATTTATGGGAAGTAGTTCATTGCTTCCTTTTTCTTTTATTTTTTTTTGTCTTTTCTTCTCATACTTTTCTAACTAAATAATCTTCTCAGATCTGAAGTCTCCACAGAGTATTATAATTTTTAAAATGTACCATGTTTTTTGGATACTTATACACAGTAGTGAAAATCTTTTGCTACAGTTCCAAATATTGGTGACAGTAACCTAATTCTATCTCCTCTGTGCCTATGTTACGATGTTGAATCATACGAGGAGCATGAGTGTGAAAAGTGCATTTTTCATTCTTGTCTGTTCACTTGGACAGCGATATATCTCTTTGTCAGTTTGTCATTTATGAAGCCCAGATTGTGAACACTTGAGATATGTTGGCGAATTGAATTTACAACCATTCCTACACTGCCAGTGAAGGAATTTTTCTAGTCCTGTGTAATTCTTCAATCATCCAAAATATAGTAATGATATAACATAATAGGAACCCAGTCTCCATATATATATATATAATATATATATATGTTTTCTTTGATTATATTCCAATGTTTTGTATAAAGATGTTTTTTGTTTAAAGCTTTATTTGCTTGCATATGATGGTAAGTTGTGATCACAGCATAACATGATCGTGTATCTCACCTTATAAAACACACTTTGAAAACATTAAACTAGATCAATGAAAACAAAAGGGTGAATACAAGTATCTCGCTAAAGAATACAAGAATAATCTAAAGAAATTTCTACTACATTGTCTTGCAGACATCAACAGACTGCCAACAGTGACAGCATGCCATATGCAAATCATATCAACCCCCAACCCATAAGTAACCTAATAGTTTGCAAATCAAGAGGTACTTGATGTCATTATTCCACTGTTACTATGTAACATGTCTGGCACATGTAACTACTCAGTTAACTCATAAGTGACAAAGCATTGTGTATTGCACATTATGTCACTGTTCTGGTGTCACTACACAATTTGTGTCACATGAAACAATGCATAGCCCATCCATGAGTAACCTGATGTCTGGGAATGCAAATAGTTCAGTATATGTACTCATTGTTCCAGTTTCACTACATGAAGATCTGTGCCGGACCTGTGAATTCCTGTCAAGTGAAAATGGATATATAGCATACCATTGAAAACAAGAATGATCATCAAAAGACAGTGCATGTTTACAGTTTGTAAGAACCAAATCTGAGTTTTCAAAACCACTTTTACTGAATGCAGTCATTATTTCTGTTTAGTCAGCAAACAATTGCTTCCTAAAACCTTAAGAAGTTTGACTGGTTTTGAGTTATAATAACTTTTTGCTGTTAGGCAATTATTTTCAGTAGAAATGTAATTTAGAACAATTTGCTCACCATCATAATTTAAACTTTGTTTTGGGGATGTAATGTAGCTTTGTAAGCCTTCTATTTAACCTCAAAATCCTGCACATTTTATCCATAAATGTGTGCTTATCAGTGTTTTGTAGTTGTTAAAATGCTAGCTTTTGCAAAATTCTTGATTTGTATTCTGTTTACTAAATATTAGCATATTTTATGGTATCTAATTGAACGTAATTTTTTAGATAAGTGAACATGTGTATGTGTCTGTGTATCAAACTATTTTCTGTACATTTTTTCCTTGGTATGAGATAGTGTCCCGTGATGTCACTATCAATATTACAGACCAAATTCTGTTTTAATATTTTAGTACATTACATTTTTCCAAACTCAAAGAACTCCATATATTGAAGATAAAATTTTTACCAGATAATTTTTGGTAGTGCCTATTTTATATGACCATGTTATATTTTACATGAATAGAAGTTTGCCCAGTTCATTTTCTCCATTTTGATTGCATGTAAACATTTTGTGATTTACAATAGATTAAACTTCCTGATTGATACCACCAAATCAGACTTGATAACTCATGTCTTAATTTGGTATGGTCTTATTTCAGGAAACATGTTTCCCCTTTTACATAGAAAATGGAGCTTAAACATGCTTGTTACTAGGAAGGTTTTTTTTTTTTCAGGTCATTTTACAGTTTGAGGTTTAACTGCTGGGTCACTCTATTTATTATGCTTTATTAAAACAGATTTGGACATGGTCATATCATTGCTGGCAAGATTATAGTTTTGTATGTCCATTATTACTGAACACTACTAAAGACATAATGGGGACCAGAGAGGCCAAGTGGTCTAAAGTGCTCTCCTTTATGGATCACTGCCTCCTGTATGCTTGGGTTCAAGTCTTGGATTCAGCCAATGTGGATATGTGAGAATAGCTTGTCAGTAGCTTCTCATGGGCCATTGGTTCTTTTTGGTTATTTCCTGGGTTCTTCCTCCACCATTATTACAGGCTGCCATGTATAGCCTATTGTCTGCTGAAAAATGGCATTAAAACCTACAACAAAATATAAGAGCACTCACAAGCAGATATAATTTTTTTTTAAGTTTCAGAAACCACTTGCTTACAGATTATATTTAATGTTTTTATACAGCATCTTTACTCTATTTTTGGTGTAAATTGGCTGGTAGTAAAGCTGTTATTCTCTGTTTGACTGCTATTCATGTATTCTGCTCCCAACAATGACCTAGATTGGTCTATAATGTGTTAAGCAGTTACGAACACCAACTATTTTTTTTTAGCAGGATTCCACTGTGTATTGTACATTTTATAAAATCTATTTCAGGTTTATATATTTTTGTTCATATATATCTGGTTGGCTCGAGTGGGCATTGATGATTGTAAATGCAATGTACTTATCTTAAATCATTGTAACGGTTTTTATATTGCTTAACTGTGCTGAGTGAAAGAAATACATGTATATACTTTTGTTTCTTTTTTTATTGATATTATTTTTGTGGAATTTACTGGAGGATCACATTCACACTCTTCATTATCAAAAATATGCATCCGTCTTTTGTAGTCAAATGGACAAGCAGTGATTGAGTTTTGAATTTTTTAAGAAAAGAAAAAAATAATTTGACATTAAAAACTGATAAATGTTATAGCCTTAATAACAATTTACCTGTAAGCACTGTGTTTGTGAAACTCTCAGAATTTTAGAGTTGACATGTATAAGTTTCATTACTTCAATAAATTGTACTTAAATAGTCTATTCTAATTATCTGTATCAGTCTTATTATTGTGAGATGAGTCAAAATATAATATAAAAAAAATTGCAATTACAGTTGGCATTATTATGTCCACCATAAGGTTCAGCATATTATGTTGTGATGTCTGTCCAATCATTTGTTTTTTGACTGCTTCACCTTCTACACATAGCAAACTATAGATGATTTCCATGTGTGATATGGAATAAGTTTTTCAACCAAAGGTCAATGTCATTTTGAAGAAAAATATTGTTTCTCCATAGCAGATCAAGACCAAACTTTGTGGATGGCTTGCAGTCAGGGTAAGGAAAAAATCTATTGATATTGGAGTTTTAGAGTCAGGTCAAGGTCACTGGAAAAAGAAATATGGTGTTGGGGAAAAACTTTCAGCTCTAAAGCATGTACCTTCACCAAAGTTAGTGGATTAAGTAAGAAAGCCTTCTGAATTTGTGGTCAAAATAGAAAATCTCAATGTCTGAAAGAATCACTTTTGCAACAATAACTTCAGTTCTATACCCTGTATCATGGCCAAAGTTTATGAAGAGATTGCCCTTTGAGCTTGGGAGAACCTTTGTTCTAGATTAAGTTTTTTGACCAAGATTTGTGGATGACATGCACTTAAGTTATTAAATAAATCTTTAGATTATCGTTGTAGAAGTCAGATAAATCCAGTAGGATAATACTGTAATGGATTCTGCATAGTAAGTTTAGTTTAAAACCGCATACCTTGACAGATGGTCCTGGTCACTAGTAACCATTGGTCAATAAACTCTAGAGTTGCACATTACCTGTGTTATCTTCTGCCTATTAAAATAGATCCAGGCATATGCAGAGATGCTACTAGGACACAGGATCGTGAATTTTGTGCATCAAAGATCGTTAGTCATGCAACTTCTCAATACCAATGGAGAAAAGGTGCAAATTATTTGCATTTCCGACAATTTGTTGCTCCAATGTACGCTGTATTTTTCTGTTTCTTTTTTAAGACAAAAATTAAAATTTTTCGGATTTAGTTTTGGTCATCCATTTTGCTAGTGATACATAGCCTGGAATGCTGTATTATCGTGGTACATAACATTGTTATCAGTACACAACAAAACCAAAAGGTTATTGTTGCATTGTTACGAATTGTCAAGTTTCTTTGATTTTCTCTCTTTATTTCTGTAAAAGGTATCAGTCAATCCAATTTTGTTAATGTAAATAAAAGCGCATGTGTCGTCTGATCCAGATTAACTGTACAATGGGGGAACAACTCTATGTTTTCCCGGTATTTACCTAAATTATGTATGGTAGCACGCCCATATTATAATAAATACACATTTCAACTTGGTGATAAGATGTACCATCCACGCTTGCACTGGCGGAAAAGTTTTACCAAAACAAAGAAGTTAATGACTAAATTGAATGCATTATTGTCAGTTAAGTTGAAATCCTTGATAACAACAGTAGTAAAAAAATATGTATCACTTTGTCTGAATTAAATGCAATGTACGCAGAGAAGTCTATATGCGAATAATCAATTATTAATAATATTGTTATTAAAATATTACTAATTTTAAAAGTAGCTTAACTATTTGCTTTCCTATTTATGTTGGATTCGTAGGCTCATTAGCAGCATTTTGTCAATTCGGATCCATAATGGCTACCATGAAATCAAATTGCAACCTTGACCTTGTAATGACCTATGACACTATCAGGATATGACCTTTAATTATCAAACAACAGAGGATACACTGAATAAATTTCGTAATCAAATCCAATGCAGGTATAGCAAGTTTGCTTGGAGTTTTGTGTACGCTGATCAACTTAATTTAACGCAGTTTCCAAAAAAGTGATGTTCATACTTTTTTTACTGTAAAATTATAAAAACGTTGACATGTTAGAGGAAAGTTTGCTATAAGATATTTTCATCCTTGCTGGCTACAGCTATACATACCTAGACAACCGCTAGACAACGCGTGTCCCAAATTAATCGGAAAATATAAAGCCCGCGATAATATAGCTTTGGACTATACATGCCACCCATTACACTTTTGGCCTAATCGTTACGCTTTTTTTTTTCTTCATTAAATTATGCCTTACACGTAAATGTATTTGGATTACGCTTTTTCGGTACATCCCCCTCCCAAAAAATTCATTTGTTTTCTCCTTTTTATTAACATCGCACTAATCGCACAGAACGTATTCTAGAAAAGACGGCTTCTGTGTAACTATGACATAAAAGTACACTTGTCTGTAGACTAGCGGTGACTCTCTTAAGCGCTATGTTCTATTTATAGCAGCTGCCCTATTTCCAAGAAACCTGTATGTTTGACCTCTGTTCTATTTATAGCAGCATAGCAGCTGTCTGGCTTGGTACAGAACAGTGTGGTTTTCTAATTTGTAATCTTTGCTTACATATTCTTTATTAAAAATAATGTGAGGTGCAGAACCATTATATAGGAATTTGCCGGTAAAAGTAGTCCTATTTATTCTAGTCAGTGTTTATGTTAAAGCAAAAATGTTTCACGAATGATTTCACAGATGGATTTATTTTTTTAAAAAAAACGAAAAAAAAAAAGAGATGAATACAATAATACCACAATACAGTGCCATTCTAGGGCAGCTTCGCGTCAGTTGCAGGCTGTAAGAAAAGGATTTTAATATTGGTCATAGTGTAAAACAAAGACGTCTTGAAATAGCTCGGTTTGCTAACTCCAATACTAAGGTAACTTCTTTTTTTTTTTTTTTACAGCAGAATCAAATTGTGGAAATGAATTTTATAAATGCAGGGGCGTTTTTTTACCGAGTTCTTAATAGAACACTGACTACAACTAGTGGTAGAATACAACTTTGGTCCTTTGTTCAAACAGATGCATCCTGACGCCAAAGTTGAGGAAAATATGTATGTGTTTTGTATATATGCATTTTATGCTCAGATTACTCCTTTTGTCTACTTGGATTACGTTTTTTCCTCGCCAGGGGTTGGCATGTATGGTGATTTCATTCAAGCTATACTTAGATTAGTGTTTTAATACAAGCCTCAGTATGATTGAGATCTGCTGCTGATTTTCCAATTTATTTGTCTTCTAGGGCGTACAACAAACTGTTATATTGATCAGCCATAACAGAATTGTATAGAACGTAACTGGCAGCGAGTTTTATGAAATGTTAACGTAGAAGGTAACAGGATTCTTTACGGTAAGCATGTCTCCTTTCCCAAAGGATTGCTAGATTTCAACCAACGTTAAAATCCTGCTTTATAATAATGAGCCCTTCTGTAAATTGAATTCACAGCATTTACATCATTTACAAGTGTTACGGTTCCTGATATTCAGACCTCCAGACTTAGGTTGTTGCCTGGTTCCCAGCTCCAATGTAGCTTTCGTTCTTATCTTTACGTAAAAGTATGACGGGGGATCAGTCTGATTTAGGTTACAACATAAAAATTTTGCTCAGAAACGTTGGATTTCAATCGCATCCATCATACCTCTTGATTCCTATGAGGCTTTAAAATGACTTGGATTTAACGCATCATTTGCAGTCATTTAGATGAGTTCTGAAGTTTGTGTGTGTGTGATTTGGATTTTTAACACAGATCACCAGGAACTTTATTGCAAACGAATCGCATTATCCCCGTCAAAAAATAAAAATAAAAGTAAGACCGCTCTGGTGGCATAGTGGTTAGAGCGTCCGCCTCAGATGTAGGAGGTCGCAGGTTCCATCCCCGGCCGAGTCGTACCAAAGACTTTCATAAATAGTACTAACGGTTGCCTCGCTTGGCGCTCAACATCAAGAGGTTAGTGTTGAGACTGGCCTGCCTTTTGTCAGGATAATGTGACTGTGTGGGACATCATGCAACATGATGCCCCATTGCTAGATATCGCTATAAACCGATACACTGCAGACATTATAGGGATTAAACGGAAAAATTGTTAAAGCTGCGTTAAAAATCCAAATCACACACACACACACAGACAGACACCAGCCTCAACGGACACCAGTAGCTTCAGTGGTGGCAACTATTACTATAATTGATGGTTACGTAGGTATTTATGTCGTGAAACCGAAGTAAGGATAAAACTTCATGACCGCACCGGTGCCCTAGTGGATTGAGCGTTCTTTGATGCGGGATGGAGCAGGTTCAAACCCCTGCCGAGTCGTACCAAAGAGTTATAAAAATGGTACTATGAGCTGCCTCGCTAGGCGTTCAGAATTAAGAGGTTAGTGTTAAGGCTGGTCGGCCTTGTGTCGGGATAATTTGACTGAGTGTGACATCATGCAACATATCTGTGGCATGATGCCCCAGTGCGTTACGTTTAAAATCCAAATCTCTCTCTCTCTCTCTCTCTCTCTCTCTCTCTCTCTCTCTCTCTCTCTCTCTCTCTCTCTCTCTCTCTCTCTCTCACTCACTCACTCACTCACGCACACACACACACATCCAAACTATTGACTGTCTACAAACCTTGTATTGTGCGAATTAGATGGCTGTACGTTGTAATTCTCCAAATAATTCAGACATCACCAAACTCTTCAAAATGGTTAGCTTTTCTAGAATTTAAACTACATATTTAATGTGATGCACAAAATGTGATCCATGTAGTTGATTGTTTGATCTGAAATAAATAAAACATTTATATGGTTGAGAAACGAAAGACATTTACGCTTACAGATGGAGAGCATATTTCAGACGACTGCGAAGGCAAATAAAATATATCTAAACAATTTCAGTATAAAACTGCAGCAAAGGTCACTTGAGGGTGATGATTGTTCAGTACAATGCTGGTAAAACGTGGAAAGAAGAAGAAAAAAATAGGTTAATGTTTTAGGAAAGTAAAATAAGTTTGCAATTAAACGAATGGTGTAAAATTAGGTGTACTCCTAACTTCTGCTGCCGTTGTAGGCCTTATCCTTTCCATGCGAGATCACTCACATAGATGGATTTATTAGCATCTATCTATCTATCTATCTATCTATCTATCTATCTATCTATCTATCTATCTATCTATCGCTAAATTTATACATACAGGCACACATATACATACTGTTATATATATATATATATATATATATATATATATATATATATATATATATATATATATATATATATATATATATATATATATATAATGATTTCATTTTTATAATTATATGATTATAGATTGTATCATTTTAAAACACATGACGTAGCTTAAAAATAGTGTTATGCACTTTTAATTAGAGTAAACCTGTTATTGTGGCCTTTTTACATCGTAAGTTGTAGAAGAAATCTTGCTGATGAACTTGGTATTTGAGTTCAAGTCATATGTTTTTCCCTAGGAAAACTAGGTGAGGTAATTTATGTATGGCTAACTGCTAAATACCTAACATTGTTGTCAAGTTAAATATTCTGGTAATGATTATTGGACCCTCGTTCTGGTTCTAAAATTGCTTCCTAGTTGGGTTGGGGGGAAGGGCTATAAAATGTTTCCTTGAGAATTTGTTATATCTTTCTTAAAGACATTCTTAGTGGAGTCATTTAGGTCTATTAACTGGAGAGAAGTTTATTTCAATAGTTCATTGAAATTAGAAGGTGCTTATAAACATTAGATGAAGTAGCTGTGATTGATTTCCTGTAAATTTCATTGAAAGACATTTTCGATGTTTTCATTGTGATGCATCACTACAGTTCGAACAGCGGTCTCAAGCATGCAGCCACGTGCCACATGCGGTCAGCCTAGACATATCCTGTGGCCCGCAAAATGATTGGCGTCAAAAGGTGTCTATCTGGATTACTTTGGTCTAACTATTTTGATATAGTCCTAATCATCATCTGAAATATGGTGTCCTTGAAAAGGGTGGAATGAATAAACTACAAATTTAATATGTCTTTTAATACAAAATAATTACACCTCCATGTGACAAGTTAATTCCACGCCCACCCTAGGCACTATACACAGAATCACTGCAATTCAATTACATTTACTTATATGTGTGCATATGAGTTGAATCGCACATAATCTAGTCAATGCATATAGTTCGGCGGTTTTTCTGTGTGGTTTTCTTTTTCTTTTTTTTTTTTGGTTGTTGAAGACAAACGAATAAATCGATGCATCATAATTCCGTTCTCAAATATATTTATTCAAACACTTTCACCCTAGTGCAGAATTGTATGGATTGTAGGGATTACTGTCCAATTTAGGTTCACCTCATTTACTATTTAAATATCCATTCTTCCTTCTTAAAGGCTAATCATGTTTGGGAGATAATCAATTTCTATACAAAATCACCTACGTTGAGTATATTTATCTACTTATAATTTATTGCCAATCGTTTTGCTTTCTGTGGATTGACCTTCTTATTTACTTGTTCTTATCAAGGCCTACTTGGAACAATGTGTACTCCAATAAGTATTCGTTACGGATTTTCAAAATGCATCTGGAACACGGTTTAAAAGTGAGATTTATTCGGCTGGATACATAAATTATTTAGAATAAAAAAGCTTCTGTTAAGGCGTGGATAATATATTATAGATAATGACTACAGTTTGATAGTTGTTGATTTTATATATTGCGTATTGAATGTTTTCTGTTCTGGCGCGGTTCTACCTTTAGAAACGAATTCGATATCGTATCAACTCACAGATAGTAAAGGTAGGCTAACATTTATGAATTCACCTGTCAATTTAAATTGCTAATTAAGAGCAATGTGTCCAATTAATTCAATTGAAGGTATTGTACATCATGCTAAAAGTTAATTAGCAAGTATTTCGCATCTGTGCCATATATCATAGAGCATCCGTTTCTAATTATGTGCATTATTGACCCAGTTTTCAATTCTTTTTACCTTATATGCCGTGTTAAGAGTAAAACATTAAAACATTAGTTTGTTACTGGCCATTCATCGGTATATCCATTATGTTCATATATATATATATATATATATATATATATATATATATATATATATATATATATATATATATATATATATATATATATATATATATATATATATACCTTTATTCATCCAAACATTCAAGCATAGATTTTCATCTACCTGTATACGATTCTATCTTTGTTTCTCCAATATGTCTGTATCCGTTGTTCTGTATGTGACTATATATATATATATATATATATATATATATATATATATATATATATATATATATATATATATATATATATATATATATATATATATATATATATATATATATATATATAATTCTTTGTAAAACAAAAATCCTATATACCTTGATTTCTTTCAGAGGAATCTGGAACGACTGTGTGTATATATGAGAATTAATTACTAGGTCGTCATGCGAGTGTGTCTGCTACGCAAGAGCTTATATAACAACGATTCAGTGCCATCATTTTTTTGGTGATGCGTGCTTAGTCGTGACGGTATATGGGTTGGTGCGTGCAGGCAAGGCGATGGGTGCCATTTACTCGCGGACCTGGGTTCGAAACTCGGTAGAGTACGAATTTAATTTCTCTAACCTGTGTGATAGTATTTTTTGTATTAAACTATATACACACACATATATATATATATATATATATATATATATATATATATATATATATATATATATATATATATATATATATCTGTACGAGTGAATGGCAGCATATATTGATGGCTTATTTGATCCATGTAAATTCACATCGGAGTTATTTATTTTTTACCAGGCATAAACATGTCAGGTTTCCTGAATATAATTCAAGTGAGCTAGGGTAGTAGAAAGGTAAAGGCATAGTGTACACACACACACACACACACACACACACACACACACACACACACACACACACACACGAACGATCCATCCTATCTTTCGTTCTGGCTCGGCTACTGAGATGTGTCTTGGCACTTTACTGAGAATGCCTCTATACCAAATAACCTTTACATGTTGATAAACTGTAAAACACTAAAAGCTGAAAACATTCTTGAAGGGGACTGACACTCTACCGGCTAAAAGAATTTCCATTAATTTATGATAAGTCCGTTTCTCCATTTTAACTGCTGATTGCAGAAACATTCTGCGATGTTCTTCAGCGATGACAAGATTTTTAAATTAGCTGCTGTGTTGCACATGCTCGAAGTCAGACTGGACCCATTATTTTTAATGGTCAGCAAGATAATATACGTTTTCTGGTGGAAACGCTGCGTTGATTTGACTTTCCATCTTAAAGGAGGGAGGATAATATAATTTTAAAAATAGCTGCTATGATGGCTAAACTGGATATTAGATTTGCATTTGTTTCTTGATCTTCTCCCTACGTCAACTGCAGGAGAAGTGTTATGAGCAGCAGATGCTCCACTACATTGGCTTCATAGACCTGACAAAGGCGTTTGAACTGGTCAGCCGGAGTGGAGTCTTCAAGCTCCTGAAGAAGGTCGGCTTCCCCCTCGACTGTTCGCTATCATAACATCATTTCACCAGAACACTCAAAGCATAGTGTGCTTCAACGGCGCAACATCAGAGGCCATCCCAGTCAGCAGTGGAGTAAAGCAGGGTTGTGTCCTTGCACAAGCCATATTTGCCATCTTTTCTAACATGCTCATCCAGTACGCCTTCAAGGACTGCAGCTAAGGAGTGTACATCCACACCAGGGCAAACGGCAAACTGTTCAATATCAAACGTCTCCGTGCAAAGACCAAAGTCACAGATGTTCTCGTCCGTGAATTGCTCTTTGCCGACGATGCAGCCTTGACATCACATTCGGAAGATGGACTTCAGCAGCTGGTATATCGCTTCTCCCACGCCTGTAAAGAGTTCGGACTGACCATCAGTTTGAATAAGACGAATGTCATGGCGCAGGATACAGACTCCCCTCCAACCATCACCATTGATTGGAACAACCTTGAAGTTGTTGAGAACTATACATACCTTGGGTCCACCATCTCCAGCTCGCTATCCATTGACGCTGTGATGAACAGCAGGATTGCTAAGTCAGCAGCAGTTATGACAAGACTGAACCAGAGGGTCTGGAACAATCTCAACCTAATTGAGAAGACCAAACTATGTGTCTGCCAGGCATGTGTGCTCAGCACACTCCTCTATAGGAGCGAGGCATGGACCACATACACGAGCCACAAAAGGAAACTCAATAGCTTCCATCTGAGATGCCTGCGGCGCATTTTGCGCATCCAGTGGCAAGACAAAGTACACAATACTTAGGTTCTGGAACAAGCCAGCATGTTCACCATCCTCAGCGAGAGGCACCTTCGCTGGCCCGGACACGTCAGGAGAATGAATACAGACCGCATTCCCTAGGACCTGCTACACGGCAAGCTAGCAGAAGGCACACGACCGACTGGACGGCCACGTCTGCAATACAAAGACGTCTATAAGAAGGACATGAAAATGGCTAGCATTAGCGTCAACAACTGGGACAGCTGTGCTAACAACCGCTACGAGTGGCGACTTGCTGTCAGACAAGGCATTCAGAAAGCCGAGGAAAGGAAAAATGCAAACCTCGCTTCGCTACAAAGAGAGCCAAGAGGAAGGCGAAACAACAACAACCTCAATAAGAATCATCCTTCACCTGCAGCAAGTGCAATAGATACTGTCACGCAAGTGTCAGACTCTTCAGCCACTCGAGTCAGTGCAGATAAGGCACCAAAACAGGAAGCTACACCATCGTCTCTCGAAGACGGACGGATGCCAACCAACATTTTGGCCCAGCTATACATCATAAGGAATCTATTAAGGAAAGCACAATGTCGGTTTGACCAGCCGTCTAGAAGAATTATTAACAATATGATTTTAAAGATGTGCATTGTTGTGGCCATATTAGAAGTAAGACTGGCGCCATTTAGATTTGCGATCAAGTAGAAGTCGTGTATTATAAACCCAAGTTGATACGATCATCAATTCGGGAGGAGTGGCGAGAATAATATATTCAAGATGGCCACGACAGTGGCCATTTTAGATGTATAGGCGGTATTGTTTTTGTTTAATACGAAGTCTTCTGGTGAAAATCGAATATTGGTATTAATTTTGTTTACGAGAAGTAGCAATAATAGCTCTTTCAAGATGGCCGATGTCAAAACCATCTTGGAGATGACGCAATTTTCTAGCGATATCAAGCTTTTCAAGATGGCTACTGTGGCGGCCATATTGTACGTCCCAGCGACACTATTTTCATTTAAAATGAACTGGGATATTGGATGAGTAGGCATATAAAGTTTCATGGCAATCATCCAGGCAGTTTAGTAGGAGTAGTAAAAAATGTGATAACGGCAGGACTTAAGACAAATAAAAGACCATCCAAAAAGCTTCCCTGATCTATGATCAGCAGAGCTAGAAATCAATCATCTCGTGTTCATCGATTGGTACTCCATTTCAAATTGATGAGTAAACACCGAAAATCTTACATTGAAGTCATGATTGGAACGTTTAGACCCTTGATCACGTCCCATTCCTTATATATGTACTGTAATGGTATTAACCTTCGAAAACTCGCTAAATCATATTATTATTTTTTGTGGGGGTTGGGGTGGCGGATCAGCAAGTTTCAGGCCAGTTTTAGTACGTAATAGGCTATGAATGATGTGCAGTAATTTTGGTGTACAAAAAACCCAGGAAGATCCATAGACCCAAGGTTAGGTACTCACATGCGTTTTCACATGCTCACATTGATGAAAATTACATAACTACAAAATACACTAATATATTATCTACGTATTGCAATCAGCAGAAACAAATTTCTACTCAAACAGCAGAGTGAAAGGTTGACATGCTTAGAAATAATGCATAACCATGTTTTTGGAATTGATCCAGCTCTGGGAAAGACCGGCAGTACATTATAAACGCTTGACAGATGGGACTCTTAGTATCAGACTTGTTGAATGAATCGAGCAGGTAAATGTGAACATATTAATAACTATGTCGGATATAAACACAGATCATTTTGTACAATAGTTTACCTTTCATAAAAACAGAACTCCGAACTTAACCAACACAACAACACAAGGTAATTCTCTCTCTCTCTCTCTCTCTCTCTCTCTCTCTCTCTCTCTCTCTCTCTCTCTCTCTCTCTCTCTCTCTCTCTCTCTCTCTCTCTCAGTATTGATGGAAACCTTTAAAGACAATATTAACTTAAAGACAATACATGTACCGATTCATACGTGAAAACTAATGACAAGCCATAAAAATTTATTGACTGACCTGACTGACTAACTTACTGACTTGGCAATCACATGTGTGTGTCTTTTTTGTACGAGTGAAAGAGAATATTGCTAAACCTAGAATGACAAATAACATATTGTGAGATATTTCTCCCGACCTTTAAACTCATTATTACCTGATTAAGTTGAAGAAGTTCAAATTTCGTTTCGAAATGTGTAAATTTCCTTTAAACTGAGTGGCCGGTTAAATTACAATGTCAAACAAAGAAGTCCGAAGATCATATACTACCGTCCAGTTATCAAATACAATACACAACCTTTCTGAATTGATTTATCTTAACCATTGTGAAACGTGATTGTTCGAGCGTATATTGTTAAACCAGAAACGTATGTGGAGGATTGCATTTCGTTATTTATGCTAGCCATTATGCGTATAGCCTATCTTCTGCTAACAAATGGCGTTAAACCCAACAACAACAAAAAATATTTCGTTCTTTTAGATGCTAACGCATATCCCCGAATTTAAAACTATCAGGAAGAAGATATGACAGAACAACGATATGGTAAAAAGTGTGTCACCATGAAGATGTAGCTTCACGAAATAGTCCGATCACTCCCGAACCAAGAAATGTTATCCCGAAGAAAGCGTGTATTAAGTTTTAGTATATGGCAAGTTGGAATGTACATCCGTATAAGTGTTGTCTTATTTTGATACAAGACCTCGCTTATATGCTCACTGTATTACGTTTAAGACATTAAAACAAAAACTATGAGCCAATTTTACCTTCGTCATAAATAAATTGTATAACTTATTTCATTTCGACACCAGGTAAAGTCATAAATACATTTCATGCATGTATGGTTCTTTACATGTATTACAATAACTAAATCGTGTCAGCACTGGAAACCAAACCTGTGACCGCAGCTGTGTACAGCTGTTGGTCGAACACTAACAAGTCCACAAACACCGATACAGTAAGAACTCTACCTAAAACAAAATAAACCTATAAAAACAACACTATGACAGATCAAAGCAATTGATCCAATCAGTTACTATCTCAATGCAAACTCAATCAACAGTAATAGGAAGAAAACTAACTGCAAAAAAACAAAAAAAAAAACAAACAATAACTAGAACAAAAATGACAACAATAACGCTATGGATTGACACGTTTAACTCTACAATTGCATTCAAGAAACAAAATGACAGGTGTATTAGTTTTGGTTCCTTAACTTTTGTAAGAACTGCATGGGACTATTGAATTTTCCTATCAGTTTTTTATACGCGTAGAATAGAAGACAGAGATAGCTCAGCGCGTAAAATATGTCGTATTTAATATTTAAAAAATAAACAAAAGCTCTCTTTGAATTATCACTCATTTTGTTTACTTTAGAATAAGGTACCGGTTATGTGTCCCGTGGAATCTGAAAGGTCATTATATTGATTTTCGAACTTAACGATCATTTTCATGTTATAAACGGATAAATATCTTCGTGTGTGCAACAACTAAGATTGTATGGGAATGCAATGTACTTTGTTAGCATTATGCTCAATGGCCGTTCTGTAAATTCAGATTTGCACTATGGCACTGTGACCAGAATCTTGGTTCACAATTTAATTTATGTTCGGGAGTGTTTGTTATTATTAAACAGATATGTTTGGAACTCGGCTGGACTATGGTCACTAAAAACCCAGAGTGGCGATTAAAAGGCACCGTATTTTTGGACACCAGCAATCAAAAACACACCATCTTTGTATGTGCTATGCAGGGTAAAAGTATAATGTTTAAGGTTCAATTTGTATTGATGTCTATAAGAATCGTTTGTATCTTACGAATAAATTTTTAACAACGCGACGTATGGCGAAAGATACAAAAATTAAACTACTGGGACACTTGTCCACTGAATGTATGTAAAAATCTCAATTACAATGAGTTGCAAAAATATATGCAATTGACTCAACAGTTTCCCTTTATCTACTGATGTCTGTTTTTTATTATTTTTTTTATATAGATTTTATCTATATTGATTGTGCAAGTGCCAGCTAGGCTGTTCAAAGACATACACAGACGAGTTTGTTCATCCGTGTATCTCGAAGTACCTCATTGGCAAAGATGAAAGTTTGAACTTTATCCTTCATGCAGTCGTCAAGCTAGGGCTCTACTTTTCGGCTCTGACTATACTCTTAAAAAATGCTGAAGGGTTATTACTGAAACCTTTCCCTAAAATTCAAAACGCATTTAGAGATTAATAGTGATTTGTTTTTGTTTTTTTTCTGTGCAAATTGTGGTATGTATTCCGGTAAAGACCGATTCATTCACAACATCAAAGGATGTCGTGCTCGTACGGGAGAAACGAATCACCAATTCTGAGGCACGAAGACAAGTCATATTAACAGACAGGACAAAAATGTAACAGTGAGGCAGCTTAAGTCCAGAGGTAGCACAAGCATAATCACTCTGGACGAATTGTTTGCCAAAATAGAATTAAAGTTTTTGTGTAAACTCCAGAAAGTATTCGACGCATTAACTACACACAAGATGGAAGGAAAGGTCGAGGAAGACGATCGCTGGTCCAGTTTTATAGACGAAAGCTCCAAGAAAAAAGGCAAGGCTGAGAACACTCGGAAACCGGAAATAACCTTGAATGACACCATGCTGAGGGTGATGTCCCAGAAAGGCCAGGTCTTTAAAGAGTTACAGGATATAAAACTGAAGGTGGGTGGGTGTTCGTATTATCAAAATTTTATAAACGTCTTTGATTGTTGGAAGATTTGTGTGAAAACACTGAACAAATTATTTGTCTCTAACAAAAGCTGGTCCACACAGTATTTGTGTTCAGAAATCATCATAAAAAGTACATAAAAATCAGGAGATTTAACTGATCTACAAGCAAGGTCTTATTTCGAGCTTGATCCTCATTAATGCACGTACCATTTAATTTTCGCCTAGAATAGGCAGGTCTGGGATTTTCTTTTGAGCCAGTATACTTTTCCTTCTATTTCAGATTATTTTTTAAAACTAAAATAATGGATATAATTACTCTTTATTTCTGTAAAAATCAAGACAATTGGTTCACCTTTAACCCCATCCTCATTAAATGGTCAGTAAATAATGATGATATAGATTTATATACAGCTGCTAACGAAAGTAATGTAGGCAAAGGATTGAATCATTAACCTAATGCAATATTTTAAAAAAGTCTAATACGATATTTTAATATTACCAAACAGTAAATGTGTACAGCACAGCGTATTGATGCATACTAATATAAAATATATGAAAACGTTAGTGCTGAATTAGGAAGGGTGGGGAGGTGGTGGAATAGAGGAGGTAAATGTCAGTTCAGGTGATATATATATATATATATATATATATATATATATATATATATATATATATATATATATATATATATATATATATATATATATATATATATATAAACCGAATACGTACCACAAATATATCAGGTTAGTGTGTAAACATAGACAGTAGCTCATCAAATCCCTTGGCTGCTCTCATAAACTTTTTGACAGCATTTTAAGTTTTCTTCTTGACCTCAAGTGATTGTAATATGTCACCCATTAATAACAAAGGAATCTCCATATCATAGAACGAAACTCCTTTATGTCAGTGTCTAATATCAAGATATATTGAAGTCTAAGAAAACAGTTTAAAGTTTCTTGTTCACTATGTGAACAACTGTTGCTATATGGCATGTGTTTTTTTTACTACACTCGTTTTTTAAGCTACAACATAGTCCAAGTGTTGTATGTTGAATATGAATTTTTGGTAACAATGAAGTTTGGAATGAATTTGTCCCTGTGAAAGGCATTTGGATGTTGGTTAGCTCATGACGTTGCTTATTACTTGCCTTCTGGACACCAGGTACTTACGAGTCCTATTCTTATGCATTTGACCATTCCTTGTCTGCAATATCTTTCTGAGAGCAGTTCTCATTTTGTTCAAAATTCTAGCATATGACGTAGATTTTATTTCCCTACAATCGTTTCTGCTCACTCCAGAATGTTTTTTTCCACATCATCTTTATCATACTAGGTGCAGTTTTTTCCAAAATATATCCTTGAACTCAAAACTAGTTTGTTTTTTTAAAAAGGCAGGAAAAAAGATCCCAATGATTTGCTGTCTAGATTGAGTTTCAAACTTCCCTGCATACCCATCCCTTTCCACACTTCTGTTGCAATTTCAGAAATAAAATTATGCTATTTATTATATATTATTTTATATATTAATATTAGTTCAGTCTAGTATTATAAAGTATTCTCCTGTAGAATCTAGGGATATCATTTTACTTTCTGGTTTGTGTACATTTGTAGTTTTCTATAATTAATTCTATAATCATGATCTCTTTCGTTGGAATCCAGAATGACAATGTAAATAGATGATAATTAATTACTAGGTCGCCATGCAAGTGTCTGCTACGCATAATTGCATATAACATCGACACAGTAGGAACATCATTTTGGTGAACTGTGTTTAGTAAGGGAATGTGAACTGGTGCATGCAGGCAAGGCGATGGGTACCGTTTATCCTTGGACCTGGGTTCGAATATCCTTAATTTTTTTATCTAACTTGTATTAAAACATTATTTGTATTAAATTTTAATTCGGCTTAATATTATCAAGCATTCTCACTGTTGGGTGCAATGGGAAATATTCCTTAGCACAAAATAATTAGTCAATTATTAGGAGCAAAGGTCACGGAGAGAAAGTATTAGTGAGTGTCTAAGATGCCATGGTCAATGAGTAGCGGACTCAGACCCAATCCGCATGACTGTCCTTGTCGTGATGTAGCACTTTATAAAACCTATTGGTGTACATCGGTGTTATGATGGTTATTTATGGTAGGAAACTGGTAAATTACACAATGGAATAAATTAGAAAGAACTCGGATGATACCGCTTTTGTCGCCATAGTGATAATTGTGATGTAGGTTTACTGGTGTGATGTGCCTTGAAACGGTATATCTACTGGCCTCAGGTGGGCAGTTAAAATTGTCCTCCGTGTTGGGGACAGTTGTAGAAGTTTCTACGGTGTGAACTACTAGAGGAACGGAAAGTTAATGTAGAGAAACTGTGCGGATGTGAGGTTGATGATTATTTGGAAAGTTGTAAATAATGTGGTCCTACATTGATTAGAGTAAAATTTATGTATAGAACGGACACGTCGGGCTTTCCAACTTACAAATGAAGTTGTATAGTAGTCTTTGGAAATATGGTTGGGGGATAAACTTACGACTTCTAGCGGGATTCGCGCCAGGGTTTTGACACCGCTCGGTCAAACAAAAGACCCCTGCCTTGTAACAAGAAAATTTCGGTAGATATAATTCCTTGTAAGTTGTGGATAATGTTCTTTTTGTGATTTCTGAATATGTTTATTTATTCGGGTCTGTTTTAATTAAACTGTAACAACCACTAATCATTCCACAAATACTGATTTTATGTAGGTATGTAGGTCTTCGCTTCAGAACACCGGCAACAAGGATCGTGTGCACAATATTCCTGACATGCTGTTGGTCTTAAGCGCAATCTTCTATTATAATAATAGTTTGCATCCTATTTGAAAGATAATTTTAAACTATTCCAATAAATTACCAACAACTCCATTATTGCTGATTTTAAAAATAAACCTTTGTCCCACATATTGACAACGGTCTTAGTAATATCACACTTTATGAGTCTAATCATTTGCCTTTGTAAATTAGCTTTAATTATTAAACAATCCTCACTATTGTAAAGCATCCGAATATTTAGTGCGAAACCAGTGCCCATGATGAATAAGGTTGCTGATTGTAGGATTAGTATGTAAACATTTTATCCACATAGTTCAAGTGTGTGTGTATGTGTGTGTGTGTGTTTTGGATTTTTAACGTATCTTCAACAAATTTTCAACCATATAGCTACGATGTCTGCAGTTTATAGTGATGTCCACCACTGAGACATCTAGGCAGACAAATCAGTCCTTCACCCGTTTTGATGTTGATTTTCGAGTTAGCGTATTGTTCATCAGTATCAACTGAGATTTTGAGGGTTTGATTTATCGGACTATAAGACATCATGCCACAGACTTGTAACATCATGGCCCACCCAGTCACATTATCCCGACAACAGGACGACCAGTTCTAACACTAACGACTCAATCCTGAGCGCCAAGCGAGGCAGCTGCTAGTACCGTTTTTTTTTTTGTTTTTTTTTATAAATACGTTTTTGGTATGACTCTGACGGTGTTCAAAACAACGAACTCCCGCATCAGAGACTGACCCTATAACCATTTACGACACAGAAGCGATCACCATAGTTTAACAGAGAAATATGTTACGTAATTTGAGACATTTTTGTCCCCTTCTTGATGGTAAAACTAGTCTGTTTCCACGATATTGAAAAAAAAAAGAACAAAAGAAACATGAATAGTATTAGTAAAGAAGTTTCTTCAATACATTTGTTGTACTATCAAATAACCTAGGCTGGATATTGTTAACCTTCAACCCCAACTCCTTCCGCAACTTCCAGCCTCAGCACCCCACCGCTTAGACCAACAGAAAAAAAAGCAAAGACCTATTTGTTGGTCTATCCACCGCTAGATAATGTCGAGATATGCAAGTGCGTCTTCGACAACATTTCTGCCAATATGAATATTACAGCAATGTCACGGAGTGGTGCAGATGGTCGAGTGGTGAAGTGTCATGTACAATCTATTGTTCTGAGAAGTTTATACTAGATAGATTTCTGTTATCAATACCACAAAGCTATAGTCATATATTAAGCATCATATATATCAAGTTTCTCATTTGCTTCTGGTGGTCAAGTAGTCTACAGAGCTCACCTCTGCAGATAACTCACACATCTCTGCTCGAACAACAAGAGAATGTGATAACACTTCCCTGGTTTTCCCTCAGCCCACCTGTTATTCTTACAGTTTCTCTAAAGTTACAACACAAGTATCCAAGCCACCCATATTGTCCCAGCAGTGCAAGGTCCAGGGAAGTCTCACTGTGTTAATTAATGTTTATATGTCTATAAATACATGGGTATGTACAGATACATATGTTTGTATGTTTGTGTATACATTTAAGTGTTTATGGGTGTATGTTCTATGTGTATTTGTCTATATTATGTAAGATT
This sequence comes from Potamilus streckersoni, assembly GCA_016746295.1. Taxonomy (NCBI): domain Eukaryota; kingdom Metazoa; phylum Mollusca; class Bivalvia; order Unionida; family Unionidae; genus Potamilus; species Potamilus streckersoni. Next base: position 116,661 of record JAEAOA010000727.1, read on the forward strand.
CAGTTATGCATCTGATTTTAATCAAAATGTCCCACTTGCTTTGCTAATTGCAACCAATACATATGACACAATGCCTGTAATAATGAATTCCTGATTGGAAATATGTGCTCTCAATTGCTCTAGCCGAGGTTTACAAAGGTGCAAGAAATGAGATGGAAATCACCCCATACAGCAAAACATCAATGCTCTTTACCCATGGGATAAAATGTTGCTCAATAACTGGTACAAGAATACATTGCATGTTGGTTGATGTTATTTCATACAAGTCCTAAAATGTTACATCTACAAAGTGTGATACAGTTGTATCACTTAGAATTGTCAGCCAATTGATGTAAGGTTATTTCTCTATTTAATGCAGCACAAAGATGTCACAAATATTTTGTGAGATGAACTTAATTCAAAAGAGAGATTGACAGCTGTATTTTTGAGTATCATTTAATACAAAAATAACTAGATGGTTTACTTGTCAAGTTACCAAACCATACACTAGATTATATATAGTGTCCTGATGAATCTGTAAATGACACAAAACATCTGCAGTATGAGTTAGAGTAGACAGAAATACAGTGAAAATACTCTTTGAAAAATTAGTTATCCAAATAACAAGACCTCCATGTTTAAACTTTTCTTTATGATAGGTGTAGCTTTTGCATCATCACTATACTGCAGTCTAGAATAATTATGCACACAAGCTTAATCTTCACTGCACAGGCATGTTATGTTTAATAGATGGAGATAATATTGCTCTCTGCATTTTTGTTTGTAAAAGATTATGAAGCTGAGGCATATACACTTTTTTGTACTTAGATCTGAATGATTAGAGAGAACCAAAACAAATGTATACTATTTTTATAAAATGCTTCCTTTTGTCATAGTATTGGAATTTCTACCCATTTAATTTCTTCCCTCATTTGAAAAAGTTTTAGTTCCATTGTATTCTTTGCAGACTGCAACAGAAATCATCCAGATGGTTACCAAAAAAGCTTATGAGATCAGTGTCCCATGGAGGTTGTATGTTCAACGGACTCGAATGGACTGGGCAAAGTTTCTTTGCATAAGGACATTGTCATGTGATCATATTGAGTGCATAGTGCCCTTAAATAGACCTGTAAAACCAGATGCATTTCAGGTAACATTATAAATAAGTTACTAATTCAGCACCCATAGTAAATCTATGGAAACGCATGATATTTAAAATTTAATAACTTTAACTTTCTGAATGCTTATGATCAAATATATATAGTGTGTGTATGTGTGTGTGTGTGTGCATAACATCCTTGATGCAAGCTATCAGTAGAGAAAATCATATGAACCATGGCTTTCTCAATTCCCCACCAGAGAATTGGCCACAACTTTCAGTATTTCAGCATAAGAAGTTAGGGCAATTGTCACAAACATTGCATTTGAGCTCTCAAACAATCTGTGATGGTTGCATCTGATGAAGTGGAGCCCCACAGTTTAAAAATGCTGGAGAAGTGGACTCAGATCTTCATCCCATGGCATGGTCAATGAGATGCAGATAACAATTTTGCTCAAATGTAATATTGATGGTGAATGCCTTAACTTCTTAAACCGAGATGCAAAGCATATTCATTTGGTTGGGGCTTATTTTCCGATATGCAGAACGAATAACCCACATTATCCAGGATGAAAGTGTCTTGTTGATATGTCATCCTTTCCTTCTGTGAGGATAAGAAGAGTTCTGATCTTACACAATGCAATGGCCAGATTCTCCTGAAGTACTATTTCAGAACTCGTAATGGGTCATGTAGACAAATTTAAAAATAGACATGAATTTCATTACAAAAGTTTGATTCCCCATTTATGGGACCTGTTTTTGGAATTGAAAGCAGGGGCTGTCATAAGGAATACTGGCCCATCCTGTCAGAATTGCATCTAGTTTGGGTTCAGTGATTGAGTGTGTATTTCATTTATTTTGACTGCTGTTTGCTAATGCAGCTAGGAAGCAGGTCTTATACGAGATGTGAACCAGAATCACTGTGTCAACTGTCCAGGCCTTTTGATCTGGGACTGGTGAAACAATGTGGGCAGTTGGTATTCCACCATGGAGCGAACAGGTCTATCAATGGTCGATCCCATAGGGCACCTTTTGATTGAAAACAGAGATGAAGAGACCATTCTGTTTGTACTGAATCTTCTGGGACATCAGATTCAATAATACATTTAGTGGACTGAAATATAAAACTTGAACATGGATATGTTGTTGAAAGCTCCATTTTAGAAGAATCTCAAACAAGAATGTTAAGGTCTAGGGACTTGGTTCCACATTGCCATTTAATATAAGCCACTACAATGGAAATGGAAATGTCAAACAGAATGAGAACTCCCTTTCCATGTATGGTCTCCTGCCACCAATGAAAGCTTTTAAAATGGCCTTCATCTAAAGAATGCTGTCATGTAAATGATGATCATGAGGCAGTCACACTCCATTGGGCTCTTGGTATGATTGAAGGAGATGAAGCTCCCAGTCCTTTGCTTGCATCTGTTCAGAGGTGATTTCCGGAGGATGTACATGCTGAGATATCCCCAACATGTTCTTTGAGATGGAACCTCATATTGTGCAGATTGTGAACCAATTGGCAAAGTCTTGGTCTCCAAATGTACAACAGAATCATTTGTAATGGATGCATAAAAAAGCAATCGAGGACCAAGACCTCAACAGCTGAATTTAGCACAAAAAAAAACCAGGCAAAGCAGTTCTCTGACAGGTGGCCATATAACTTTTACCTTTTAGCTACAAAGTTTTACCTGTGAGGTCTAGATTTGCAAGGAAGGAGTGGTTACTCCTAGGGTATTATGATCATGTAATGTATTTGAATATGAAATTTTGTAATTCTTTCAAGCAGGTTCAGCCTAACAAACCAGTTATTGAGAATGTGGTTGTTGTTGTTGTGGGGCTTAATGCCATTTTTCAGCACACGATAGGCTATACATGCAGGCCAGTTTTAATTATAGAGGAAGAAACAGGGAAAGAAACACTGACCCACAAGAAAATTGAGAATGTATTTCTGATCCACACCAATATTAGAAGTGACCAAATACAATAAAGTTATTGGCTAAATACAATATATTTATCAAACAAGTTCACATATCTTAAAACCTATGGGATTTATGGTATTGATAGTAAATCCAATATTTATATTAACAGATGTTCCATTTCCGAGTCAACAATATAAATAAATGAAAAATATTTTAAAATTATTGAATCCATCATAAAAGCATGTAGAAACATGATTTTGAAAAGATGGTTCAGTCAAGTTCTTTCTGTAAAATTATGCTTGTTCATGCATTTAGATACTTGCTGATCAGTCTTTACAAATTTCTTTTGTACAAATTATCAAATAAATAACACTAGATGTTTGCACATTGAGTATTATAATGCATCTAAAGTATATCTTTGGTATTACTGCTACTGACATAAGCATTCAGAATATTAGAAGAGTGCCCATTTGGGTTTATTATACAGTAAAACCTGTCTTGAGAGACCACTGCTATGAGAGTATCTTCATGTACAGAGTTATTGATTATATAGTATTATGACCTGTTATGAGAGACCACCTGTCATGAAAGACCATTATGTTTTGGCAAAAGGGGTGGTCTTTCAAGACAGGTTCCACTGTATTTAGTTGATGAAACAATTTTAAACATTCAACAACCGTAACTGATTTTAGTACTGCTCTCATGACAAGTTATATTTTCATCCTCACTTTTATTTCATCTTCACCTCTTATTATTTATGCTTATGTACATGTGTAAAGTTCTTCTATTCAATTTTATTTCATCACATATTCCTTATGGAATTAGTATACACTTATCCCTTCTGTTATTATTTCTTTTCACTTCTGCTTCTATCTACCATACTTCTTTGTATGATTATAAAACATTCTTGTCTGTGTTACAAAATATAAGATTTTTCTGTCTTGTACCAAACAGCAGCATCACTTGATATACAGAATGACATGTTCAAAAATTCCTTTCAAAACAGTCCATGCAACAAAAAATTCTATCAAACAAAAACCCCATCATTTCATTTCTTTATGGCACATTTCATGCATATTAACCCATGTTAAAACTCAATTATCTTTCCATACTCTATCAACCCTTTTAAGGTATCAACTTTATTCCAGTTTACTTGTAACTGGATGCATCAAAAAATGTATAAATTATTGTTATAGGCTTGTAAAGCATACAAGGAATGCTTTTTCTTTTTTCATTTTGGTCTCATAAATTAAAAAATTTTTCTTTTCTCAGCTCCAACAGCTACCAATCAGTGACTTGCCTCAGCATCGCTGCCTTGTACGTACTGATCCCAGTCTTGCACGAAGTGAACTAGCAATTCTAGAACAGCAGTGGAATGTCTTGCCTGAGGTGCATGACAACTGTATCGACAAAAATGGATTCTTCAGGCCCGATAGGGTGCTTGCCTGGTTCAATAGAGGTATAGATCATTTTCACATTTTTCTTATAGTCAAATAATCTAAATCCCAATAAAATCTGTATTATGCTTCAACTGTATGTAGAACAGTGATATTTAGCTGATTCATATTCTGTAAATTATATTTTTTTCAATTACTAGTATTTGAACTTTGTTAATGTAGTCTATATGTCATATAATTGACATTATTTTAAAAATACAATGTTGAATGCGTCATTTCCTTTATCATAGTTCTTACAGTAAAAAGTTGTTCTTTTCTGTGTAAATTTGTTAAACTTTCATGCTCGAAAAAATTTCATGATATTTTGTATTTTGTTGAACAGATGGCAATGTGTAGTTACAAATGGTGCTAAATTGTAATTTGTTTAACACGCTGCCTCATTCTTTGATGACAGGAAAGTATCATACATTATTCAAAAGTTCAATCTTCCTATCATTGATTTTATGATACACTAATCAAGTGATGATGCAGCTTGTAATATCATGAAGAAAAAGTAATGCCAATTTTGAACTATATGCATTCAATGCATGTTCATTCAGCGCTCATGAACATAATAAGAAATTGACATCAGTTTAGAAAATGAAAACTACACACTGAAACATCAAAAAAAAAAAATTTATAATGCAATTTCGAAAAAATTTGCAAATGTAACAAGTTATTTAATTTGTTGAAATCAGAAATTACTGCAATTTACAGTGATGCATTGCACAATAGGGTCATATTTTTGTAAGTTCAGCTTTGCATTGCAAGCCTCATTTAAGTACAAAACATTTTTTTCCTGATGAATCTTAAACTAAAGGTGAAATAAAATAGTTTGTGAAATTACTATTTTGTACCATCATTTTCACAAGTAAAGATTACGTTTTGTTATCATAGATTAATAATGTAAATTTCCTAAATATATTCTGCCTACAATATTTTACTATCATTTTAAATTTTGTTGTTTTATTAATTAAATTATACATTTTCCTATAATAATAAGGCAAATAAAAAGAGCTATGGTTATCCACCTATCAAAGAACTCAAATGCAAGCATTCAGCAATTCGTTATTTGCCAGATTGCGCTGTTGCCATCAATTTATTGGACATACTTCATTCCTATCATTCTTCATTTTTGCAGATTTGTGTGAAGCCTGCCGATGTATACCAATCAAAAGATTGAATATTAAGAATCTGGAAGGAAAAAGCACCAAGGATGGCAGTATAGTAATATCTACCACGCTGAGGACAACCCCCAAAGAAGAGCAAGGTGACAACATTATTACCTTGTCTATCAGTGTCATTCCTTGCTTTGTTGTGTCCAAGTTACCTACAAATTTTAAGATCCGTGCTCCTCTACCTTGCTTTAGTCCCTATCTAGAGCACCAGAAAGAGCTGAGGTCTGCAATTATTAATGATTTAGAGATTGGAAAAGAGATAGTGTTTTTGGATCCCAGAATAGAGCTTGCTGGTACGGACAAAAGAATAAAAGACTGTTCATGTCCAATTTCGTGGCAAGTTAATACAACTCTTTTGCAAGAAAGGATTTTGAACATTGTAGTTTCAATGAGCAAATTAATGAATTTCAACAATATAGTTTCCCTAATAAGTATTATTCGTAACGAAAGAGTATTAGACTTGGGAGCATTGACAGAAGACGTTGTGATACATACTGCTTGCACTGCTTTCAGGAAAAATGTAGGCAAGCTTAACAGCCGTTCAGAATGGTTTCTACTGATCTTGAAAAGCATTTCTGAGGGTTTCAAGAGAGGGTTTATTTCAAATTATTTTTGTCCCAAGCAAAACCTATTAGTTGCCATAGACAAAGCATCAATAAGCAAGACATATAAAGACCTCAAAAAACTTGCAAGAGAAGTTGAGTCAGACCCTGAAATTTTGTACAAGTATACAAACTATGATGCAGTAAAGGAAGAAAAGGATGAAGATTCAGATGATAAAGATGAGAATGCAGTAAAAGTGGAGAACATGGAGAGACAAATACCATCCATTTCAATACAACCCGCATCTAGAGAATCCAACTACCTCCATACATATGATGGCACCACAACCCTGACTTCATATCAAGAAAAGAGCACTGATGGAGAGACCAAATTAGAAAATGAAATGGAAGAAGAAGCTGAGGAAAAGTCTGAAAATATCAAAAGACATCTGCAAAATGATCAAATGTTGGAAGGCAAGTCTAGGGAACAACTTAACAAGCCTGAGGCAGTTGTTCACAGAGAGATGACAAAAATGCCTGATACTACAAATGCTTTATTACCCAATGAGGACCAAGAAGATGCCAACAGAAAAGTTAATATGTGAATTTAAATTAAGGAACATAGCAAATTCATTATAAAAATTTTTCACATTGGATTCAAGTTTTACCAAATAAGAGAACTTTGTGTAATCCTTAATACAAATGAAAATGTTCATGGTAGGTAAAAAGCTCCATTTATCTATGGATAGTTGTATAGATGTTTTCCACACCCCAAAATTTCTTAAGCTTGTTTTCTTTTTGTGTTTCATAAATAAGCAGAATCCACACACATCAGTTGTAATTTTCCATGGTTTGACATTATCATAATGTTTGATGTATCAGTGTGGTTAGAAAGGGGACCATATATTTTGCAATCAAAATTAATTTTACTCTCATAATTTAACTCTCATATTTGCTTTAAGACTTCACTTTTCCCTGCCATGCTTTGGAATCCTATCATTTTTATTGAACTTGATGAGTTTGTTAAATGAGAAAACACATGCTCCATTTGCCGTGTTACTCAGCCATCAGTATCTTGACCTATTTGGCCTTGACAAAATATTGAACATGGTTCCAAGTGTGATGCATATAAAGATATGCATTTTATTTTAATTTTTTTAAACACAAACATGGACAAAAAACTATGACATAACTTTAATTTAATTTTTTAAACTCTAACTGCCAATCACAAGATACATTTTATTTCCTGTAGTAAACTTCTTTGTGAAGTCTAACTGCAGTTTATTCATAGAAACCAGAGATACTTTCTGGTATAAGAAGTTTAAGTACTGTCAACCAACCTGTGCTTTCACAAAGATGCAAAATGTCCTTGTTTTGCCTCCATATCATTATAAATATGCACATTCCCCACTCCATTCCTGCATCGCTGGAATAAGTCTGAGAAAAAAACAAAACTTATCTACCTGCAATGTGAATTTACCAGGTGTTGAAAAGTGTTATTAATTTCCATGGGTCCTTATTATCTTTTGTTGGCTTTATCATTTTCTTTCATGGCTGGTTATTTGGATTATTCTAACAATAGAAGCATTTCTTTTGTTATTTAATAAGAAACATAAATCACAACACCACAAGTTTTACTTTCAATCGCCATCTGTGTTTATTTCATTATAATGCACTTGTTGTAAGTGTGATTTGGATTTTTATTGTAGCTTTAACAATGTTTCAGTCAAAGTCAAGAATAGGGGCATCATGCTGCAGACATGTACCATCAATTCTGACCTGGTCGCATTACCCTGACACCAGGCTGACCAGTCCTAGCACTAACCTGAGTGCCAAACAAGACAGCTGCTAGTACGATTTTGATAAGTTTTTGGTATGACTCAGCCAGGGTTCTAACCCAGAACCTCCCTAAGCCAAAAGGGATGCTCTAACCACTAAGGCCACTGGATCAGTGATGCAGTCATGCAACAAATGACATAATGTAATGCTCATCTTATTTTGAGTCATGCAGTATCAATGATTGTAAAAAACCAACCATCCTTAAACTAATAAACAATTTTAATGACAAACAAAACAATCTCAAAGCTTAATATTAAAACATGTGGCATATAATGTCAAAGAGAATCACACTTCTGCTGTCTGATTTGCTACTGTCTATAAAATTGTTATTTAATGGGACCAGTTCTGAATTTGCACTTGTGACTTTAAACTCCAGATGGTGATGTTTCTCTCCCACACCCCAATCAACTTATTATAAAGTCCAGTTCCAAGATCCATAACAACAAAAGATGCCCTTGGTTCATTTGTGTGGCTGCAGATACAAACCACTAAGATAAACCCAACTGATGTAATTTAAAAACGGTTCACTTCAATAACTTTGCTTTCTCTGATGTAACATGTCCACAACATAATGATCCAAAGTAACTGGACTTTCTCCAATTCCCTTCAGGAGAATGGTGAAGTACTTCTCTGAAGATGCACTTCGGAAGGAATCTTCAAGAGCCTTCATTTTCTTTGATAACCTAAAATAAATAAATAAAAAGTTGAAGAATTTTGAAGACAACATTGTGAATTCACCATTTTTAGGGAATACCCATTTTCATGAATTTTGTATTTGCAATGTCAAATTTTAAAGCTCAGTGAATAATGATCTTTCTGTAAGACAGGGCCGTCATATAGGATTCTTACCAGAGGATCACTACAACCCTTTAAGCTTTATTTCAGGGGTCATACTCAAAACAATGATGGTGATCAAATAACACTGGATTGCTAAGGACGAAAATTCTTCTGTTGACATTAAGACAGGCAAATAGATTTATACCCTAGATAGACAGAGAGATGTAGACATACAATTAGTAAGGTAGATACATAGATATATTTATACTAGGATATATGTATGTACATATTTAAGTATAAAAAGATGGGATGAAAGAAAGGAAAGAATGATAGTTGAGAAAAACATACAGAGAGAGAGAGAGAGAGAGAGAGAGAGAGAGAGAGAGAGAGAGAGAGACATACTATATTAATAACTTACATCTTTAGAAGAATTAGACAAACCAGCATCCATTCTGCAGGTTTGTAGAAAATATTTTTGCTTGTTAAGCTGAAAATAGAATAAAAAGGGAGAAATTGCAGAAAGGTTAATATTTAATAAATTTGTAAGTACCATTTGTCAAGATAGCATGATTTTCCTTCACATGATCAATTTGAAGTTTGAACTGCCTCATTTGCACAGAAGTTGTTCATCAAGTCATATGGCATCTGTTCCGAGCATGCATCTAGTACAAAACAATCTTCTGTACAGTACTGTATATACATACACGCCAATGAGAAGTCCAACTTCAAACTGCACTGACCCATATATGCTGTGCCAGTAGATCTAGGTCTCTACAGTTTCTTAGGAGTAATCTGTAGAATAAATTTAACAGACATTGATATGCCAGTGGATTATGTGATGTCAGACCAGGACCTATGTTGTTTTGAAGCTGGACTTGACCTGTGAGTATATACAGTAGGTCATTTGAACACGACTCATAAGTGATTATATACCTAGTAGTTTGGACTTTTCTCATAAGTGAGCATATACAGTAGGTAATTTGGACTCATCTCGTAAGCTAGTTTATATAGTACATAATTTGTTGCAAACAATTAGTGAGTAATGTTAAAATTTTAGTTCAGCATATAAAGGATGACATTTGTTTGCCATGACAACCAAATCATGCATAGAATTTGTGAAAATTATGACAAAAGTACACATTTATAAAAATTCTTCTAAAATGAGCTTTCTTCTTCTACCCAGGTCATCTTTGCTTTTTATTTTCCCAAAGGTTTTCTCATTTGTCTTGCTGAGACTGTCCATAGCCATAATGTGTTTTGCTCTCAGTAAAGTGACAGAACTTAACATTTAAAATGAATATATTCTTTATCTGAGCCATATTCTTTTGCAACACTGCAATGAACTCAAATATTCACAACAGAATAAGTTCTTTGGTATGAACCTTAAATTTATTGAAGCAAAATGCCTTGATACTATGGAAACAATTTAAAAATACAGCGGAAATATTAAAGAATGGAAACTGATATATCCCAAGTAAATCATTCTGTTGTGTTCACATGAATGTATATATTCAAGTTGAGTAGAATTGTTTGGTTGGCTTTAAAAACATACATACCACTATATTCCACTTAAAAAGATATTTAAATAAAGCTGATGAATTATGAAAAATTCTAAACTACGATAGGTTGAGTTCAACAGCAAAGTGCACAGACCAATATCTGCTGATAAATGTGTGCAGCAGCTCTGGATCTATGCAGTTTCTAAGTAGTAAACAAAACAAACTGCATAGACCCTAATCTGCTTTTATGTGATTGCAGATCAGAATCTGTTATTTGTTTGGACTTGACTTAGTAGCTAGTGTATATGGTAGCATGAGTGGAAAAGAAGTTTTATTAATCCTATGCATGTACTCAAGTAATGTGTTTTTTTCATCATGATAAAGTGGAATATATTATGTTATTCTGATTCAGACAAGTCGACAACACTCTTATTTTTATCCAGACAAGTGGAATATATTGTTACAATTAATCCAGTTAAGTGGAATATATTGTTTCAATTAATCCAGTCAAGTGGAATATATTGTTACAATTAATCCAGTCAAGTAGAATATATTGTTAAAATTAATCCAGTCAAGTGGAATATATTGTTACAATTAATCCAGTCAAGTGGAATACTATGATATTTTGATAGGGACAAGTGGAACATAGCAATTTTAATCCAGACAAAAGGAATAAATTATATTTTGATCCCAACAGGTGGTTGTTGTTGTTGTTGTGGGGTTTAACGCCATTTTTCAGCACAGGAAAGGCTATACATGGCGGCCAGTATTAATGGTGGAGGAAGAAACCGGGAAATCACCGGAAAGAACCACCGACCCACGAGAAGCTACTGGCAAGCTCTCTCACATATCCACATTCGCCGAATCTTAGACTCGAACCCACGCAGATAGAGGTGAGATGGCAGTGATCCGTAACGGACAGCGCTTTAGACCACTCGGCCACTCGGGGCCCCATCCCCAACAGGTGGAATATATTATTTTGATCCAAACAAGTGGAATATACTATATTTTTTTTTTATTCAGACAATGTTACTTTGATTCAAACAAATGGAAAATAGTTATTTTCACCCAGACAAGTGGAATATATTATGTTATTTTGATTCAGACAAATGAAACATATTGTTATTTTCACCCAGACAAGTGGAATATATTGTTATTTTGATCCAGACAAGTGGAATATACTATGTTATTTTGATTCAAATTAAACATACTGTTGTTTTCATCCAGACAAGTGGAATACAGTCGAACCCGGGTATGTCGCCGGCCTAGGGGTTTGCTAAAAAGCATCGAGATAACCGATGATCGAGATAAATGAAAACCAATATGGCGTCAATATAATAACATGTGCTTGAAATTTCATTATGTATATGATGTGCATTAATAAATGAGAATGTACATGCACATATTTTTGGATTTTTTTTATGCAAAAGCGTTGCCGTGATTTGTTTGATGAAGTGATCTGAATGCCATAAAAATATACATACATGTTTTGTTAACAACAAAAGGCATATGTGCACAAACTAACAGCAGAGATTTACCAGTATGCAATACAAACCACCAGCGATTCTCGATACAAACCTTTATTATATTCTCCAACATTGCAAACGCAAAGATCGCTTACAAAATTAAAAAAAAAATGTGCAGGGTGTAGTTCGTTTTTACAAAAAGCTAACCAGTGTCAAAATGAAATTTGCAAGTCATTTTGCTCTGACAACTCTGAAAAGTATCGTAAACAGAATAGCTACAACATGTTATCCTTCAGACAAGATCAACAAGTGTGAGTGAACTGTCATTGGAGTGAACTACCATACGGACAGTGATCACGTGCTACATGAACTCAGCACATGTGCAGTTAACAAAGTATGATTATTTTATAGGCAAGTCCTACTCTAGCATAAACGTAACCAGTCGCAAGAAGTACATGTAAATTAAAAAATCCAGAGACCGTATTCTTGCAAAATAGTATCTCCATTCCCACGAATGAAACTTTCACAAGTCAACACCTGGCAATATTGGACCGTATATATTAATGTAGTTAACACCCAATATAAGGATTACTTCACTCCAGTATTTCAAGAAATAAATAATTATTTATAATTATGCAAAAGGTATTTATTTGTTGATTACAATTTCTTTTGCTGAGTTTAAGTGTCTGTAACAACCAACAAACAGAATGATTAGCCATTCCATTAATTTTATTTGTTCTATTCGCGTCTTCAGAAGTCAATCAGTTGTAGGTATAATATGGTAGCATAACTGACTGTCAAAACAAACCTTACTCTGCCATACCTCAGCATAAGCAGATTATGATGTAACAATGCACTGCTAAGATGGGGTTGTCAATACAAAGGAACATTTGTGTACAGATTGATTCCAGTACTTTACTTAGTTAAGTTTGTAGCTTCCTTCCATTCTCCTTTTTATTTATCCAGTCGAAAGCCACGATTGTTTGAACAAATTAAATAACCAAAGAGACTGTCATCAGATGGGACATTTTTGTCACCAATAAGGGGAAAAAAATTGCCAGTGATTGGTCATGGGGATTGAGATAACCAACATTAATTAGCAAATTTGGCACTCTTTTGTGCTCGAAATATTAGGGTTTGGCGACATAAAAGAATTGACATAACCAATGAGAAAATGCTAAGACAAAGAGAGAATTTGGCGGTTCCACTTCAAAACCATCGACTTAATAGGGTTGGCGAGGTAACCGAGGTCGAGGTAAGTGGGTTCAACTGTATATTGTTATTTTGATCCAGACAAATGGATAAGACTGTAGTAACCAAATATGATCAACCTAATTCCTATCACATAAGACCAAACTTTTACGTACAAAAGCTTTCAAATGTGTTAGGTGATACCCCTTATCAATGCAAACTATTAAATAAGTGTAATTATTGTAGGTAATCATGGATTTAATTTTTCATATCATAGGAGAAATCACATAAGGCAGATGCCTCTAGTTTGTACCTCCACCCCCGAAAATGAAATTATTAAAAAATCGGCAAAATACACTGTGCTTTTCTTTAAAATCTCTTGTTCATTCTGAAAACAAGCAGATCTCCAATACAATAAGATTACCATACATGTCAACCCCTGGCAAGGAAAAAGCGTAATTCACATATAACATAATAAAATTCAATGTGCATATGTACAAAACACATATAATTTCTGCAATTTTGGTGTCAGGAAGCATCCATTTGAACAAAGGACCAAATTTGTATTCTACCATTAGTTGTAGTCAGTGTTCTATTAAGAGCTCAGTTAAGAATACCCCTGCATTTATACAATTTGTTTCCACAATTTAGTTCTGCTGTAAAAAAGAAGTTTCCTTAGTATTGGAGTTAGCAAAATGAGCTAATTCAAGGCATCTTTGTTTTACACTATGACCAATACGAAAATCCTTTCCACACAGCCTGCAATTGGTGTGAAGCTACCCTAGAATGGCACTGTATTGTGTTATTCATGTATTCATCTCTGAATTGCTTTTTGTCCTTTTTTTTCTTTCTAATCCATCTGTGAAAACATTTTTGCTGTACCATATGCAACTACTAGAATAAATAGGACGACATCTTACTGCCGAATTCCAGCAAAATGGTTCTGTACCTCACATTATTTTTAACAAAGAATATGTGAGTAAAGATTAAAAATTAGAAAACCAGTGTTCTGTCCTAAGCTAGACAGCTGCTATAAATAGAAACAGAGGTCTTCTTGGAAATAGGGCAGCTGCTATAAATAAAACATAACACTTAGGAAAATCACCCCTAGTCTACAGACAAGCATACTTTTATGTCACAGTTACTCAGAAGCCATCTTTTCCTGAATATGTTTTGTGTGATTAGTGGGCAGTTAATAAAAATGAGAAAACAAATTATTCATTTTTTTCGGAGAGGAGGATATATCGAAAAAGCGTAATACAGTAAGTATAGTTAAAAACCACATGCTATGAGATGTATTATCTACTTACACACGGTGTGGGCAATGATGTAGTTATAGACCTTGTTAAATTCCAGGAGATAAAGTTCCATACCTCTTTGTCATGAGCTTTCTGCCATTAAATTTGTTAAGTAAACAGGCAAACATAACAACTAAAATATATTCATGGGATTATTAAGCACACCCTATGTCCGATACGTTATATAAGCAAATGGTCACTTTAATCCATTTATCAGTCATGTACATCAAACATGGTCATTTTAGGCTCTTTGAGATACATATACTGTTGTAATATTGCAGTACTCACAATCATAGTATAGGTTCTATGCATATTTTATTTGAAGTAGAAATTTCACTAGCATTTATTAATTGTCATCTTGTTTTAGTACCTGAATGTTGCAACAAGTTCTTTTAGTTCTGTAAAAACATCTTGTAGTGTTATCTTTAATGGCGGCAACAGTTCTGGTATGCTGAAATGACAAAAGAAGCAAAATAAGCAAATTGCTAATGATGAAAAATGAATCAAATACTTTATAACATGTCCATATTATCTTAAATGCTGAATCTATAACTCCCTTAAGCACTAGAAATTAAATCATACAGATAGAGGGAAGCAACTCTTACAGGTTATCTCCCCTTTCTTCCCATTAGATAGTTCCAGATATATGGGTATTATGCTAGCTAGACATGCATGCCAGTTCAGCAAAACCTATAACAGGATGCTTGCACTGTAGGGAAGGGTGGAAGTGAATTTTAGTAACATAATCATTTAAGTATTGTCAGACAAACAAGTTGCTAAAAAATGGGTTTTCTCCATCCGATACATCACCTGATCATACTAAGGAAATAGGCAAGAGGAGCAGGAAAGCATCTTACATCTGTGGTGACACACAGTAGCAACATGATTGCTCTACTGACTAAAAACTTCTCCTGATGTTAGCTTAGCACAATGACAGACAATAGCCAGCAAGATTCGGTCATCTTTTAGCAAGGCTATGTCACACAAATGGAAGCTACTCATATTTTGTTGTCTTCATTAGTTATACCTCATTCTGCACAAGTTCAGAGTACACTGATTCAATAACTCTCTTTAGCCATGTAACTAGCATTTGCAGAGTTATCTCTTCCTTTTATTCCTATGGAGTGAGTGGGGCATGGGTGGTAAAGTAGTCTAAGGCACTCACATCAATGGGTCAGAATCTGGGTGTGGGCTAATTGAAAAAGTTTGCCAGCAGCTTCCCATGAGTTGATGGCTCTTTCTATGTGTATTCCCAAGTTCTTCTTCCACCTATTATATTGATTTTCTTGTATATCCTATTAAATGCTCAAAATGGCATTAACTTAAGAACCTTTGCTTAGATACATCCACCATCATATTACAGAAATAAGAAAGCTCTTCAAACCGACAAACAGAAGTAGGATGAGGAACTATACGAAATTTCCCAGCTTTACAACAATGTATTGATGTTTTCTACAACACCTGAGATACACTGTACTGTTGGGAAGAAATATGCCATGGATGAGGAGAAGATATTGACATCATTCATCAGACTAATAAATGATTCTACTGTATTCATGGATACTGTATGTTCTGGTGCAGTTTCTGCATCTTTATGAGGGTGTGGGAAGGAAACATCTCTGATGAAACCAATCAATGATTCAGATATGAGGTTTATGTTTAAAAGGTCACATGCCACACTCAAACATTTTTTTTGTTTACATCAGATTTCCATTACATAACTGAAAGTGGTTATACTCGCACCCCCCCCATTGATCAAGTTAAAGAAGAAATAATTTAATTACTCGACAAAGTCGTATACAATGCAGTTACTACCCCATAGCTACGATTACCCACCTATGGAGGACGCAAGCTGGAAATGATGTAAATTCATCCTCACAAGATGAAGTATATGCTTTTTGTTGTCGAAAAATAAAATATTGTAAACCAATGATAGGGAATATTTAGATGAGACTACTGAAAACTAATTTACTGTTCAGCCTTTTATCGATAAGTGTGTGCGACACACTAGACTGTGTCTCTTTTGAAACTGTTCCATTGTTTCAATTTATTTTGAAAATTACCATTAATACAAGTAAAAAGGAATCAATGTTGTATTCTCTACTTGATCAAGTATTTCCAACATATGTACATGTGTGTGCAAACAAGCAATTGTACATATAGACAGGACCTTGAAAATGGGAAAGCCAATCAGGTACAATGATGAAATTGCAAAGTCGCATGTCTTAATCTCCAACAGATTCAAAATTTACAGAATGGAAATTAAAACATGATGAATAGACAGAAAATTTGTCCCCCAGCTTTCACAAAAATATGCAATAATAAACCTATCTGTAGTGAGAGACACTACTTCAGAATTTTCAGCTTCTGGTTAGAGTCTCAGTTTCATTATAGCTCTTTAAATATCACCCTTGAGTGACCTTACATATCTTTCTAACATAAAATGCTGACAATACTGGTCTCTCTCTCTCTGTCTCTCTCTCTCTCTCTCTCACACACACACACACACACACACACTCCTGAACGGATGCAATATCACTCTCAAGTTATAAACTGTACACCTCTGAGGCAGTTTACTCCCAAACTTACATAAAAGCATCCTTGCACTTTTAATTTAAGATAATATTTTAAAACTTGACGTGAATACAAGGTTTTGAAAAATAATTTCTTGGCTAATAAACTCCAACCTATCAATAAGATATATCCACCTAAATCTCTGTATTAAAACAAATTTGATGTTAAGTGTCATTTAGTCTTGACTTTCAATAATCAAACCTGTTTCTCAAATTTTCTACAAACTAGAATATTTTCAAGAAAACAAGTGTCTGAACTTAATGTTTTGGAATACTACAGATAGCTTTGCTGTCACCTGACTGAGAATCAAATACAAACCACAAATAACTTACACTTTGCTCAATCTGTCCATCACAATCTTTCTTCGGATAAGCATTTGGTCATGGCTATCAACTGTTGGAAGGACAATAATCCCTTCAGGTTCTGCAACCTCCCCCTGTGAAAAATAAAAAGTAGAGCAAAGCCAATATAATTATGCAAATATTGCTTTTTTCCATTATATCCATTCCCAACAACTTCTGTACAAGGATAACATTCTGTCAGATAGATTACTTATATCTTGTTTCCATATGGTTAGGTTAGTTACAGGTGTCATGAATCTTTCCCGTTCTTAAGATCAATACAGAAAAGATGAATTAATAAATCAAAGAAAATGGTCAAGGGCCATAACTCTTTCACTGACCCACGTATCCAGACTAAACACAATTATCTGTCTGTCTCAATAATGCATGTGCTAATGAAGTGTTATCATTCTCTCCATATATTTTATCTTGAATATTAATACCTGTACTGTTAGGACTGTACCAATGCAACAGGTAACTAAAATGCTATGTGGTGGTCTATTAATGTAGGATGAATTATATCTTTGATTTCAATAAGGAATATTTTCATGATAATATTTCAGAGTTGTCTCCCACAAATAAATAATTCTGACTGCAAATTTCTTTTTCTCAGTCTGTTTATTGCAAACATTTACTGCCAATAATTACAAAATTGAACAATACTGACTACAAATGATATAATTACTTTAAGTTTTGTAGACTGTTGTCATGTTACTTGCACAAAAAAAATCAATTGATTAAAGCCCATCAAATCTCATTGTTTCATTGCTTATTGAAGTGAATTCTAATATTGAGATTGTTTTTAATAATAAATTACTAAAATTAGGATATAAATATATATATAACTATATAACTATATATATAAATAATCTAACCATTGGAAATACAGTGAGGTTTGCATTTGTGTGATATCTGAATGACTGAAATGACTAAGCTGTTAAAGTTTTGTATCCTTATACTGTCTAATTTATTGGGATTGTAAATACAAAGCCTGGTTAAATTATACTCCATAATTGACAATTTATTTCCCCAATCAAGTCCACAAATAGCCTGACTGGAGTCAATAAGAGAATTTCTATGCACTTTTATGGCAATTAACAATCCTGTGTGTCTGAACAGAGTGCTTTGCATATCCATTTTCAATAGCTAAGGTCGAGGTATATGTGAGTTAGAGATGAACCGAATTTGTTAATTTTTAACAGGTATTTTCATTGACAGGAAATATGACTTGCTTTTGAAAATATAAATTTTGTAAATATCAGTGGGGAAAAATTGATATTGACAAGGAGGGTATGGTTATGGTGGGCTGGTTTACAGAACATAAAGTAAATTAATCATATATATATAGAGGCCTTATAAAAACATTTGTTACAGACCAATCAGTTTTACTGTGATTTGCTTTTGTACCAAGTTAGCTCTGTACTATTAGCAATGTTGTAAAAATCAGGATACTGACAAGGAGGGTATGGTTGGGTGGAGTTTTTCAAAACATTAAATAAATTAATCATGCATCAAGGCCTAATAAATCTCTGTACAACTGTCAAGTCAGTCTAATCAGTTTTACTCTGAGTGAAATACCTACTGCATGATTTGCTTTTGTGTCAAGCTACCTCTAGACCATTAGCTTTGTTGTTATAGTCTGCCATTAGGGCTAACTAATGTCCTGCCATTAAGACTAACTGAAGTCCTGCCATTAGGGCTAACTAATGTCCTGCCATTAAGACTAACTGAAGTCCTGCCATTAGGGCTAACTAAAGTCCTGCCATTAAGACTAACTGAAGTCCTGCCATTAGGGCTATCTAATGTCCTGCCATTAAGAATAACTGAAGTCCTGCCATTAGGGCTAACTAATGTCCTGCCATTAAGACTAACTGAAGTCCTGCCATTAGGGCTAACTAAAGTCCTGCCATTAAGACTAACTGAAGTCCTGCCATTAGGGCTAAGTAAGTCCTACCATTATTGCTAACTGAAGTCCTGCCATTAGGGCTAACTAATGTCCTGCCATTAAGACTAACTTTAGTCCTGTCATTAGAGCTAACTAATGTCCTGCCATTAAGACTAACTGAAGTCCTGCATTGGGCTAACTAAAGTCCTGCCATTAAGACTAATTGAAGTCCTGTATTAGGGCTAACTAAAGTCCTGCCATTAAGATTAACTGAAGTCCTGCCATTAGGGCTGACTAATGTCCTACCATTACTGCTAATTGAAGTCCTGCCATTAGGGCTAACTACCGAACAATACACTTGCAATATCATTGACTTGTTGTTAATTACCTAAATTTATATATTGATAGATTCTTTTCTTTTCTTTTATTCAACTGTTAAAATTTTCATTGGTATGTAAATCTCTTTGACTACAAGAAAATGCCTAATACATACTATAAAAAAATGTGTACCCGTGTTTTCTTCTTTGATGATGAACTAGCACCCCTGTAAAACTCTATAACTTTCAGCTCAAAGGCTCTGGTTTCCTCTTTTAGTTTTGTTATGTCAGGCAATGGCTTTGCTGCTGTATCCTTCCTCTCCTCCATTGTTTCCTCTCCAAGAATGTCCTCTAAGTCCCTCTCTTCCGCATCTAGTCGTTTAGTCAATGCTGCATACTGTTTATGGAATCCTTCAGGCAGTTTATTTTTTGAACTTTCTGCCGTAAGTCCTAGATAATCTATGGTCTCTTTTGTTAACCATTCAAACATATTTTGGCAAATCAGTGCTAACGGTGTGGCCCTGACTGGATTTGCTGGAGTAGATTGTGAACTGTCTAAGTGTGGAACTGGCTGTGTTTCAACAATTTTTGCTGAACTTCTATTTGTTACAGCTTCCAAACTGTTCAGTGGTTTGGTTTCAGTATTATTACAAATCATTTCATCCAAAGAAGGCTTTTCTTGGGAATCCTCTTCATCAAACTTGTCATGGTGACCATCAAAATTTTGTTCATTTTTGTTTCCATAGCAATAATTAAGATCATATTTACTTTTGTCTCCATGGTGAGCTTGAGAACAATTTTCAGATTTTTTATCACAGTGATCTGCCTGAGACAATTGTATACTTGTAGCTTTGCCAACATCTTGAAGCACCAAAATTTTGGTGTTCGTGTCTAATTCACTATCACCACAATCTGAATGATTAAGCCTTGATTTCAGACATGTATGATTGCTGTCAGGTTTTAAGAAAACTGTAGCCAGACTGCTTGTATTCTCAGTCTGAGCAGATTCAGACTTTGGTTTAACATCCAACGACTCAAGCTGCACCATTTTACTCAATAAATGTTTCTTTTTGTCCAATAATTTCATTAAATACTCAGTCTTGGACATACCACTTGGTTGTACACTGTCTGACAGCTTTGCCTTTGGTTTAAACACTTTACTCTTTCTAGCCGAGCAAGGTATACTCTTATTTTCTTGACTGATACCTGCATTTCTGACACCTATTTCAGTCATCAGATCTGATGAACTGTTACACAAACCAGTCACACTTTTGCTATCTGACTCCTTTACAATTTTCTTCTCAGATTTGGCTTCTGCACAGCTCTCAATCTTCTCCTGTGTTTCCATATTCAAATGCAGTTTTTTAACACTTTCTGACAATTCTGAATCAACATTCAACTCTGCTTCATCAGCATGCTTAGTAAAAGCTTCTAAATGATCATGCTCCTTTCGTTTCACTTCCTTATTCTGGGACTCAGCATTGTACCTAATATGACTCTCCTTTTCATCAGATCTCGCTATCAGCTTGATCTGTTCTTTCTTATGAGACAAAACCTCTTCATACTTTTCTAATTTCTTAAGCTGCTCATATTCTGCTTTCACTTCCATGGCTGGGCTGATGACAACATCACCGACTAGGCCCCTATCAATTTATGAAATATTATCTTAAGTTAGCTTTTCATAATGTATGCTGAAAATGGTTTTAAATTCCCCATGTAACATTATAATCTTTATCTCAATAAAACATTTTATGATATCAAGTTCCATTTTAAAAGAATACAGAACACTGAATTAAGTTTCAATCTTCTTTCATTAAATGAAATTGGGAACACAACAGTAACTGTGATAGCAGAATGTTTGTGAAAATCACAGACATTAAGTTTTAAATATTGAAACTATTTAAAATTGAATTATTAAAAAGTCAGCACCTAATGAAAACTGTTCTAAATTACTTATAAGTATACTTATATTCAAAGCATAAAAATTGGTGGTCTTACTGGATGTTGGATCAGCCTCATTTTTCATTTTATATGTCCAACTAGACACAATCAGAAGTCTTTCTGGCAAAATCCCCATGCTGATATAACTTCCCTTTAGTAGGAAGAGCAAACAGTTTTTCTGGTTGCCATAGTGACCATATATAACCAACTAAATATCATAATCTTCTTTTGAAAACTCCATGCTGACATGACTTTCCAATTAGAAGGTGCCACAATTAAGATGGCTGCTATGGTGGCCATACTGGATGTCACTTCGACACCGTTTTTATTAAGTATCAACATAACACAGTAAAAAGTCTTCTGGTAAAAGTTTCTGATGGATGGAAGGATCATCAGGCAAAAATTTCTTTTGTGTAGTGAGTTGCAGACATAAAAAGATTCCATGGTCAGGTATGGTAAAAATATGCCTATGTGACCGAAATATTAGTCAATCTATGTAACTAAAAACTGACCTTGACTGGCATTACGAATTCCAGACAGAATAAGTCAACAATTACATATCAAAATTGAAAACTGGGAGTCTTGTTTGTGAAGCATCAAGGAATCACTCAAACTAAAGTAATAATTTGTTTGACTCTATCACAATTACATTAGAGCAGTGGAATACTTATCACCTTAAAAGATAAATGTTTAATAATTTAAGTTTAATATTTATGATCTAATTCCCCTCTACCACAGGTGGCACCTATCAATTGTCCATTATTAACACTGATTCCAATGGACAGTCAACCATTTCTATCACCAGATGGATGTGAATCATTGCATCATTTATTGGCTGGACAAAAGTTTGTCCAGCTGCATTTGGGAGATTTATAGAATGTATAATACAAATATGGGGAGATGGATAGAATGTACAATACAACACAATACAATTTCAGCATTCTATAACCTAGATATTTTTCATCAGACTTGTACACTATTTTTATATTGTAGTTAAAAATCCTGTTTCAATTGATGGGAAATTTTTCAAAATCGAAAAGCATGGATTTAAAATAAACAGATATACCAAGGTGATGTTGAGAGGTCAAATGTAATGAAGTTTTAATTTTATCTTCAGTAAGCATGCAATCTTTCTTTTTGACATAAAATGCAGTGTTATTGGATTGATGGAAAAATGTTTAATCAGAAAACTGGTCAATCACTAGCCTAGTGACCTTCATATGCAACGTACCCCATCCCATCCAGGGGAAGTAACTTGAACTTGACTCTTGGCTCATCATCTCTTGACCAAACAGGAGAAGAGGAGATTTGTTTCTCAAAAAGTATTGAGGCTTGATAACACCTATTGCTGCAGAAATTCTGTAACAAACGACGAAAGACATTATTTTAAAAAAAATTGCAAAATATTTTTAAAAACTAGTTCAAAGAAACTGGCATATCAAGATCCTGTGTTAAATACATGAAACCAGTGGGAAAATGGCATTGGTTCACTTTTGTGGGTTGTGTAGCGTAAACTGAAACTCCAGTACCCATATTATATCACTATTAATTAATTTATAAAAATTTTTTAAGTTTTAATGATATATAACAATAAAGTCATCAATTATGTGTATATGCTATTTACTCCCTAATTTATGTTTCACACAAGATTACTATATTCTGCTCACATAATCCTAGAAATGAAATCATCACAGGCTTAAAATCTATAGAGATCTTTGTTTCCTCTTGCATTAATGAACAATAATGGTATAAGTCAGTTGCCCAACTTGCCGAGATCAAAATACAGTTGGCTTATGTGAAAAACCTGTGATGAATAGGAAATCAAAAGCATACATGTACAGCTATGCTTTGTAACCCTTGAACTAAATCTTCACCTGACATCGCAAACAAGTTTTGAACACTGAATAACCCATGGTCCTAAAGAAAAGCAATGCAACCCAAATCTATCCTCAAAGATAAAATTTTTTCTTCTAAGACACCTTTAATTCAAAGGCAAATAGATACAGATGTCTAACTATACCTGTGACACTGGCACAAAAGGTGACTTCCAATTCTGCTGTGATAATACAATTACTTTTCCAACCAAATTGCTTTGAACTTCTACCTTAATGATAAAACTATCTCTTTTGAATTTGACACAGTGACACCTCTGAGTTTCCCTATCAGCATGACTGGGGTGCAGTGAGTATAGTGAGGTAAATATCTGTACATCGATTCAATGATATTCCTTTATGTAAACAATGCTTTCCTCATCAAGTGTAAGACTGTGCTGTCACTGCTGTTGGTCAGAAAACACCTGGCTGTTGACATTGGAAGGCAGGTGACAATTACACACTGGACATTTATATAGAACATTTTCTGGGATATTAGAATGGCTGGTGTGAACAGGTGGCTGATGAGTAAAGGTGACGGTTAGAACTTGTCAGACTGTACTTTGAATTTATGGCTGAAAATATAATGCAATTCAATGCTAATTCTTTATTATGACACTGGGTTGTTCAGAAATGGCATCTGTGCAATAATATACCTTTCTCTGACTGATGTCATAGACCTTGTTGGTTTTTGTTGATATATGGAATTTCTTTTTTGGCACCTAAAAATGTAACAAAAAAATATTTTCATGTCTCTGTCCATACTTTAAAGTAAAGGTAATTAAACTTTTAAATTGCAAACAGGAGAATAATCCAGAGAATAATTTTAGCAATGAAGAACTTATTTTCACAGAGATGGTGTACATGAATCAATAAATTGCAAACTTTATAAAATCCCATGTATAAATGTAATTTCACTTCTGAATAAGTGAATTAAAAACTTTCCGCTTAATATAATATTTGTACGGAACAGTGATGCATACCAATGATTAAATCATTACTTCATCTTCTATGAATACCAAAACTAAGATGCAAGTTGTAACATAACAGACAACATTATCATATAACTTGTGTCATTTATGTCAAAAACTAGTCACATTTCTGTCATATGAACATTTATTGATATAAGAAAACAGCCATTACGTCATGTATGGCAACAGGAAATTGTATGAGGCTTCAAAATTTAGTTCTATGCCAGTTAACTTATATGCAGTTTACTGAGTCAATACACTGCTGTTTGACTTATCAGATTAATTATTTTCATTATGTCATGTATTATTCCTACTTGTGAAGGTTTTAAAACCTGTCAGTGAATAATGTCATCATTTGTGCCTGCCAATTTTGCTAACAGATGAATTATTCAAGTTACTTCATACCGTATACCAGAAATGGCACTCCTGTAAGAACCTTAATCGAGCAAATGAAAAATGTTTATCACAAAAGAAAGGTTTTCAGTAGAAGATAAAAAAATATACAAACATTTCCTAGCTGGTTGGGACACAGAGGATATCCACATTGATTGGCAATGCCTCTCTCCTCAACAACATCAGCATAGTGAGAAGGCGTGATATAATGTGCCTGAAATATACAATAAGAGCAAACTACCGAGGGGGGAAAACAACTTCTTTGTAAGGGGTAACATAAATAGAAAAGAAATAAAACTATACAAACCTCCCACCCACCAGGGAGAATAAAAATAAAAAAGGACATCATCCCACCCCATGAATACATGCAACTTCACTTCCTAATAAGGAAATTTGAATCTTTTATGTTAAAATAATATCAGCAAATAAAAAGGCTACTGCTGATCAATCAGAATCCATTTAAAATTATTTGTGCAATTTGCTACTATAAATAATCAAATAGTTCCATTAATGTAAGGTGCAATGAACTGGGTTAGCATCACATTTCATAGCTACAGTGGACTAACTATGCTACACTTGTGCTGGTATTGAGTGATGTTCAGTTCAGTTAAGCGACACATACTAGTTAATTTTGGCAATTATTGTTTTTCATTAATGGAAACCAATATCTGGTATTATGGCTTTATACTGAGTGCATTTACATTATTACTATGTATTATCATTTATAACTCGAGTCCAACTGCAAAATGCACAAACCTAGATATGCCATCGTATATTGCACATACAGATCCAATCTATGCAGTTTGTTAGAAACAATCAGTACAGTAACATAGACTGTGATCCGTTGACCACCATATGTGACAGCAGATCAGGTTTTATGTTGTCTGCAGGACTCAACTTATCAGTGAGAATATATGATACATGGTATTATCAAACTTCATGCCTGATGGCTGTATGGTTTGAGTAGTAAATTAATTAAATGATCAAAATTCAAATTTTAAATCCATGTCAGTTTTGTTAACTTTAATAAGCTGAATAACTTGAAATGATGAATAAGTTGCAGGTGTGTAAGAAAACCTTAATTAAAATAAAATATCATTTAAAACATTTATTCCTTGAACTCCTTATGACTTCAGTTATAAACATATTTTAAGATGAGCTGGGACTCCAATCCATCTTTTACCAAACTTTACCAAATATTTAGAACTTGGAAATTCTCAATATTAGTGTGAAACCTGCAAGAGACCCAAGTAGATCAGAGTCTCCTCAAATGGCTGACATCTATCTTATAGGCAATGCAAGGGAACTTGGCATTAGAATCAAGGTTAGAAGAATGCTTTCTATCAATTTCTTCCAATTCTGCTAATTATAAAAGTTATTTTTTTTAAAAAAAATCTCATTATTTGTTTTCTTATCTTTTTCTCATGGGAGATAATAATCATTTGTGTAATACTGAAATGACTTCATGATTCTTGTCAAATTTGTATTCAAAATTTTTTAAATAATGCCAACGAAAGTTTTTTTCCATTTGTAATAAGGACAACCACATCTGACAGCAGATGGGCCAAATAAATGTGAAGTCTTGATGCTAAACTGCTTCCTCTCAAATGTGATCAAATTCTGCTGAGAATGTTTTGAGATGTTTTAATATCTATTTTTAGCAATGGTGGCAATATTTTAAGATGATTAGGATGATCAGCAGCATCGGCAAAAAGCTGACAGGTCTTCATGCTTGAATGCTCTACCCCTAATTCAACAAAATTTTGTTACATAATTTTTGAGAATAAAGCGTTTTTATCTCTAGTCACAGCAGTCATATCTAATGGTGGATTGGCATTATTTGAAGAAAGTAAATAACCTTTCATACCAGGATAATTTCTGTCAGATTTGGTCAAAGTTTATTCAGCAGTTTCTGAAATGTTATTTCAAGCCTGGTTTCACTAGTTTAATAGTGCATATATTTGATGACAGACAAGCATCATTTGAAAAATGAGAAACATCTTTATACCTGGGTCATTCTGTCACATTTCATGAAATTATTAAGAGTAGGTTTTAACTTAAAAGCTGCAATTTGCCAGATGATGCATGTTGTGATGTAGGATCACACTACAAGATTATGTGCCCTTATGACCAGATTAGCTAAATACAAGACATAAATTAAAATATTATTTAATTCTGTTCTTTTTTAAATAGTAGGTTCTATAAATGTCTTTTTTATATGGAAATTTAACTTAAAGCCTCTCTGAATAAAACTGCTTTAAGGTTATAATTATTTTAGCAATCTCAAATCTTGTATATCCTTTGTTACCACTGCAAAGTTTAATTACCAACTCATTTGTTTATTTCTCTTTTTAATTTCAATATCATTAATTTCATTGTTGTAGATTCTTTAATACAATTATTTTCTTGTAAATATTTTTAGAATTTTTCAAACTGATACTGAAGACCACTGAGTTCACATGACAGTAAATAATTCCTTGTAGAAAAATTTCCTCTGAGACAAAATAAAATTGAATAAACAGGAATTTAGATGACAGCTTTTGGATGAAACTAAAATTTGAATTTTGGGGAACGTAAGACCTTCAGCACAATGCAGCAACTGCAAATATTAATTTGAATTTGCCAAGCATTTTAATAAGGTTAGAATTAGGTATAATAAGAATATAGATATACTCATCATGCATGTGGAACATATTTTATTTCTTTCATTAAAGCTTATCAACAGCAGGATTGTATCAGGAACTAAAGGACTGGGAGGGGAAATCCCACCCTCCATGTGGAAGAAAGAGGTGAATTTTTTAAACATAGGAAGATGTTTAATAAAAACATAATTGGGGATCAAGCAATACTTTAATTTTTGGGACAAGTGACTTCTCCTTTTGGACAGAACTAGGAGAAGTGAGAGCGGAACAGGAAAAGGTGGGAGCACATTCTCTGTATGTGTGTTTGTGTGTGTGTATATATATATATATATATATATATATATATATATATATATATATATATATATATATATATATATATATATATATATTCCACAACATAGCTTTGTCCTGTATGTTTCTGACCTACATAATAGGATTTTAAATCTAAATCTTCAATATTTAGACTCTGATTTCTATGGATTGTATATTTTCCTTAATATATCTGCCCAATAGTTTATGAATCGAGACAATCTAATAAAGTGGTACTTTCCAGACACAGTGGTGTCCGGCATTATTTCGTAATGGCAGGTTCTCTTACAATTCCAAAATTAATTTTATGAAGATGATACTGTACATGTGGCAGTTAAAATATTCATGTTACTAATTCTTATTTAAACTATTTACAAAAGTTTAAGTTTTGAAACAGAAGTTTTTATGTTTTTATTATCAAAGAATAACTTGCAGAAATCGGACAGTAATAGTTACTAAGTTATTCAGGAATGTGTTCATGGAAAATTAGCTATCAAAACATATACCTAAGAGTTTAGTTGTTGGTGCAATTGATTTCAACATCTACTATTTAATGGCTTGAAGCCTACATTTCACCTTGAACTATAACATAAAAAAAATGGTGAGTGAGCATCTCAGAACAGGTGGTCTTTCAGTGTTCCTCAAAAAAATCACATGGCAAAGTTGTTTTCACTTTCCAAACAGAAGGCAAAATTTACATTTATTAGGTATCT
Organism: Potamilus streckersoni; assembly: GCA_016746295.1. NCBI lineage: Eukaryota > Metazoa > Mollusca > Bivalvia > Unionida > Unionidae > Potamilus > Potamilus streckersoni. The sequence continues at coordinate 144,847 of JAEAOA010000727.1, forward strand.
CAGTTGCTCACTTCACCTAGTAGCATGATCCCTGCATAATGGCAGAACTTGAAAATGTAACATACAATTTTTGCATGTTTGGTTGATATCTCTGCATGACTTCATTTTAAAAATTAGCAATAATCCAGTAATTACATGTCCTAGAATAAATGCTGTAACAGTTAATATAAATTATTAAGACCCATTGTAATGATAACTTTGTTTTCTGTTTATAATGATGTTCATGGAAGACATAAAAGTGATGCACCTTAAAAAATTACAGAGTGAATGTTTTAACAAGATTATGTCCTGACAATCAATATTTTTTAGTGTTTCATTTTACCACATCTGTTAAAAATTCCTCTGTGATAGGGTTGTCCAAAAGTCTCTCCACAATTCGAAAAGCCTTTTCCTCGCACGAAACTTGTTTCCTAGCACGCCTTTCTATCTCTGCTTTATCCATAGCTTATATCTCTGCAAAAGAATAAAAGTCTTTGGTAGAACTTGATGACTATAAATCCAGATTCCTTGGAACGAATGCAAGCTACAGCAGTCTACTTTTTAAGGATCTATGTCAGCTGTACAGTTATGTAGAAATCTAACAGTTAGCTGGTTGTGAAAAATATGAATGTACTGTCAAAATAAAACATATTTTGGCAATTGTTTTGTATATGTTCTGGCAGTTGGCAGGAATCAACTTTATGATATTAGTTATTGGTCCCAATTAATGCTGAAAATCAAACAGAAGAAATTCGCTACAATACTCTATCCACAAAATGGCAAAATCCAACAGCATATGAAATGCTACTGACTGGCTATGGTATTCTTTTTAAAAATATAAAAACTAGATCATGCCCTTTAATAAATTAAATCACACCTTATCCAAGGATTTAAAAAAGAAGAAAAGAAAAACAAGGCTAATATAAAGATAAAATTTCTCTTATGTTGTTGTTAATTAAAGTGACTAATTATTATTATTTGTAAGATTTTTGTATTGTACATGTAACTCTTGATATATTAGAATTCCTTATAAATCATAATGATAACCTGTCTACTTTTCAACAGCCAAGTAGGGAGATTGAACACAAAATGTAGGGAGATTGCTCTATTATGTTGTAACAAAAAGTAGTTGTGTGTGAATTCAAATTAGTTCAAATCTGGAGTCCCAAGCTTCCGTATGTGTGGCAAAAAAATTTTGCATATATTTAATATCTACTTTAATTCATTATTATCAATTATTATCAATTCACAAGGCATTTAAGATTTATTCTGAATTAGTTTCTTGAGGGCACATAGGCTGCATATGTTTTTCATTATTTCCTTAAATCGAATGATAGCAGTTAATGTTCATGTAATTGATACAATAATGCCAGATATATACTCATACAGGAGAAGTCTTTTGATGGGAGTGGGAGATGCTATTTTGCTCTGAGAGAAAATTACACAGCATTTGCAGTGATTATTCATGGAATTTAAACTAATTTGCTGACAATTTTATTGCTGTGGTTTATTTTTTCTTGTGGTTTATATTTTTATTTTAGTACTATTGAACTGGTAAAATAATTCATTAATTTAAAAATTTCAAAAAATGTTTAAATATAGCATTCTTTTTACTGAAGAAAAAATTCTTTGCTGAGTGATAATAATTATATTATAACAAAATATTTACAGGCAATAAAATATACTATAATACAATAGTCTTTCCATTATCAACACCATAACTGTCAACTCACACCGGGAGAAAAAAACTTTCAATTTGTGAGGTTGTTCCATGCCCACCTCGTGATTTCTTAATATCTCCAGATTTTTTGCAGAGATTTCCTGATTATTAAATTGCCTCTATAATAATTTTGTTTCTCCTCAAAAGCAATCTGACATAAATAGTTATGTCTTATGCAATCCACAAAATCCATGTTCTATCACCCTTGAATATTTTTGTGACAAAATAATTATCAAACTATAAGAATATAATTATCAAACTACAAAGAATATTTTACTTCTGTAAATAGGACGTTAAAGTTATACATTACTCACTTCATATGATTAATCTTTTTAAACCTCAAACATTACTACAATCAGAAAAAAATCCCAAAATAAAAAATCAACAATTGTCATCAATTAGTTTAAATCCCAAGAATGATCAAAATCATCACTGTGAATGCTGTATCATCTCCATTCCAACTAAAGAAACTTACACAAATGAACGCCTGGCATTACTCTACCACAAATACAAATGTTAATTATCATTAATTAATAGAATCAAGAAAAAAAACATGCAGCTTATGTACCCTCGATAAAAAATAATTCGGAATAAATATTATTTAGTATACAATGTTAAATGTCTCGAGTTCGGAATAAGGTAATAGGGTGGGATATAAAACGTGAATAATTGTTTACACCGTCAAATCGCATGTATGCAGTATGAAATTATATAGTTATGTCCATAACTGGGGCATCATGCCGAGAGAACAAATATTTCCAGATCTCAAACAGCTTTAATTTCTTTCTTTAAAGCTGAAAAGCCCTATTATACCAGTATAAATTAAAAACATAGCAAAAATATATTAAAAAATCTCAGACCCCACATAATGGTTGGATTTACGCACAATCATGGATGCGAGTTGATATAAATAATGATATGCCAATAGACGAGTTTGTATAAATTCTACACCATGTAGAATGTTCAGTTTACTGCATACATGTATTCTTTAAGAACATTAAACATGCCACATAGATCAATTGTAATGAGGTGTCCAACCTAATCACGACTGTCACTCATGGGTGCAGCCATATTGAGAATAGTCTCAAACGAAATGACAGATTTTTCGCCTCAAATTAACCGAAAAACTTTCTAGAATCTAATATTGTATACTCAAATAAATACTAATATTATTTCATTATTAAAAGCATAAGTGTGCATAAATTTTCCTGATACTATTTTTTAAGGGAATGAAATTGTCGAGTTTTCGGCTATTGCGGGAGAATATAATGAAAAACAAAACAAAATGAACAGTGAACATGACGGAATGGATGATCACACTACTTGGAAAGAAAGCATAGAAAAAATAGATATTCCATACAATGGCAACAAACATTTTGTCTGTGTAGAGCATCCTGGTGTTATACAAAATGTAGACAAAGCCTTAGAAACGATAGGAAATGTTAAAACAGTTGGCAAGGTATACTATTGTTGTGTTATGTATTTTCGTTAGGGTAATGTGGTCATATTCCGACCAGTAGGTTAATTCCGACCGTGGATGAAAGTCAAGTTGCTTACAACAAGAATATGCAAATTAATTGGTTTTCTCTTTGTATTTGTGCACATGCGTATGCAAATTACGTAATCTCTGTTCCGGATGAGTTCAGAAGCGGCTTTCATCTTTTGTTATTATTCAGCACCCTAGTCGGGCATATATTATCCAAGTCTTACATAGCTTTCAATAACACAATAATTATGTTATCGTAGTTTATAAATAATGCTTTGTATCACTAAAGAAGTAAAAATTGCACCAGTTTTAGAACAAATAACAATAGAAATGTTCTATATAGTGATTGGATTTACCCCAGGTTATTTTTCATAAGAGGGCAATTCCGACCAAGTACTTCAAGCTTAAAGAAAATATATAACTACGATTAGTTTGTATTAAACTTTGAAGACTCCCAGGAATAAATACATAAAAAGAAATAAAAAAAATAATGGTTTAAATCTGAATAAAAAGAAAATGTTAATTCTCTCCACAATTATCTCTATAACATCCATATGTAGCAATATTACTTTCTATCTGCTATCTCTCTGTCTGAAAAATGTTTAAACAAAAGCTTTTAAATTTGTCAAGATTAAAAAATCTTTGTATTTTATAGATGAAATTTGTATATATATATATGGTGGTCAGAATTACACATATCGGAGGTTAGAATTAGCCACAACAGAGTTGGATTTACCCCTGCATATGTAATATTACTAAAATCATTTTACAGTAAGAAGTACTCATATTATATGCTTTTTGAATAATGAAACTTGTTGCAAGAAGCCCGATTGACTGTTTGCTGTATCATAGTTAGGGACACAGTAGTCTGCTTCAATAATGAAGTTGTCAGTCTCATGTCAACGACCATAGTGGTCATAATATGACCAGGTTACCGTATGTATTATATAGGTAGATATATGTTAGCCATTATTGTGGAGATGATGTTTGCATGAAATGAGTGAAAATGTATGTATCCTTAACATGCCATGGTTCGTACCCTAGCATGGATTGGAAACGCTTATGTTTTAATATTGTGTGAAACGATTGAACATGCCATAGAAATTGTTTAGTTATATTTGCTTAATTAAAAATGTTTATAAACTTTCCAAATTATTTGCCAGCTAAAGTTTTTACAAATGTGTCAAGATTTATTTATTTCCAGAAGTACAGCCATGGTTTGTGCCTCAGAAATAATAGCCAAGAGATGAAGTATTGGAAAGTGACAATTAAGCCATCATGTATAATTTGATCATTTATGATGCCCTGTATTATTAAATATTTGCACCACTAATGTATTTCTTTTTTTATATGCACATATGAACATTTCTGATTCTCCTTTCTATTTTATTGGCAACCACATCACTACAGTAGTAGGTAGTTTTGTGTCTGTGCATTACAAACAGGGTTGCTCTGTACATAATTTTGATGGCCTCTTTCTGTTATCTACAAAACATATCAAGAAGACATAAGTAAATATATTACATTTCCCACTTGAATTTTGAATGTGTGAGATTTATCTCTTCACGGTGTTCTACCATTTATATTGTCATACAAAAGCTGGTTTATTTGACCTACATTCTGCATCTGAGTCTGCGAGGTGTGAACAGGTGTGCTATTTTTAGCAAAAAACAGTGTTGGTCAATCAATGCTATAAGAAGTGCATTTAATGGTAATCAAATTTTATGTTGCCTTTTCCATGACAAAGATATGTCTTGGGTTTCCTGCCAATAAAAAGGTCCAGTAAATGAACATGTGTACAGCGGCCCTTATTTGTACTTGCTCCAGGACCACCACAAACTTGAGTCAAAAATGGCATAAGTTAAACTGGACATTGTTATTGTGCTTTATTTATTTGAATTGTAGTACATATTTAAATTTTATTTCATTGAATATTTTATAATTAATCCTTAGTGTTTCACCTGTCAACGAAAGGTATTGACCCAGTAAATGTCAGGATCTCAAAACAAGCACTTGAAGTCATGAGAAGATTGTCACACAAACCAAGAATATGCACAAAGTTAGGACAGACGATGATATTTCATTGAGCTGCTGAGAAATTCAGTATTTTCACAAGTATTGCAGCAGTTAGTGAAAATACATAGGTTTAAAAGCCATGAGATGAAATATCTGTTATCGCTCAAAGCAAGCAAAAATATTTTTTTAATTTATACTCAAACATAGCAGAATTCTTACTGTAACCCAAATGATAATGTCAGTTTTTTACTGTTTATATTCTGTTGTGTTTTATGTATATTTGTTTAGAAAATATCAGCAGTAATAGTTTTTCTTTCCATCCCAAGGTAAAATAGCACAAAAATCCAAAATTGAAGAAAACAAATGCACATTGTGGGATTTGATCTTTGTGCATTTGGTGGATATACTTAACCACTTGATCATTCAAGCATTTGCAATTAGTTAAGATTTCTTGGTGGTTTTAACATTATCAGCAGGGCAGTGACTGGTTTATTTTCCTCAATCACATTAATGTTAGGGATTTTAGCATGCTACTTCATGAAACCAACCCTATTTAAAGATGAAAATTATCTTTTTTTCTATCTTATCTAGACAAATGGACAAAGGGCAATAACTCTTACCCTCTACTTTCCTCTGAAACCACAAGGTGTCAGTAGTTAATTAAAATCACAGCTATACTGATAGCAATGTACATTTTGCCTATGACAATCTAAGCCATCTTAGTCTTAAAATTGGACCATCTAACTTTAAATTTGAATTTATTGTTTTAGTCATTCTTCTGTAGGTTGTATAAATTATTTTTATTTCTTCCAAATCTGAGTGACTTTGTCACCTTTATGGACTTCATTTCTTTAAGACCACATGTCAACATGCTAATATTGCACTCATGCTGTTACTTTTGAATTAACACACTGTTTTCACTTGCTCTGTTAGTAATGTGGTCATATTCACAGGTTAGTAACATGCTGAATTTCTAATTTATGCTTTGTTTTCTCCTCTTGTGTTTCAGTAGAAATATCAGTGAAATGCAAGATTTCAAAACTGAGAAAGTTAATCATGACTCTTTTATGTACAAAGTGTACATTATCTCTGGCATACAGCATGTAAAATATATGGAAAGAGAAAGTCCAGGCTACAACATTAGAAAATTAGTGACATGTTGAATTGCAAATATATGCTTTGTTTTCTTTTCTTGTGTTGTTTTAGTACAAATACATGAAATGCAAAGTAGAAAGCATAGTCAAGAAGGCATCAAAAGGGAAAGAAAAGACAGAATTTGTCAAGGAAAGATAACGTTGATATCCACAGTATACATCCAAAGTTAACCTCCATTGAGTCTAGTGAGGAATGCTGGGTTCACCACCCAACCTGAAGGTCTTTGCTTCCAATTTCTGACTCATTGGATGAGTGTCCCACCAATTGTAATCTTTCCATTTGGCACAAGTCATCCCACGTGTAGGCAAACCTGCTAGTTGTTCTGGCAGTGCCAAACTTCCATATGTTCACTACTTACCCAAATGGGAGAGTTAGTGACATTTTCAAAGAGGATGGATTTGAATCACTGTTGCCTCATGGTTTATCTGTGATATGATCATTTCTTTCTTCAGTGGCTGACCATTGGAATCCAGCTGGATAATAACAGTACAGTCACCCCACTTATCTTGATGTCAGTTATTTTGACAACCTGCATATGTTGATTGTTTTGGTCCAGTCCTGAAAAAAATCTTTTATTATGCTAATTTTTGTCTGCTTATCTCGACCTAGTTAAGTTGATAACCTGGTTATGTCGGGCATAAGTTTTGGTCCGAAGTGACATGTGGACCTGCTTAATTCGACGAAATGCAACCTTTTAATGTCGATCTTGCAGAAATTATACAAGAAATGGTCAGCAAAAGCGATTGATTTTCACACTCAATTTTGGTAAGTTACTGAGGTAGTCACATGTTTATTTAGCATTCTTTCTATAGCTTAATCAATTAGTTTATTAGGAATATATCATGTTTACTACATAAAATATTCAAGGCTTTACAAAGACGAGTGCACAAATTACAGTGTAACTTTTTTAACGAAAACGTAGAATCCAAGGCGTCAACTACATGATGGTTATATATTTCCCTTTTGTTACTTAAAGCATATTTCAGATTTGAATTATGTTTTAGGAAAACATGTATAAAAGAAACAACAATCAAGGAGATACAAGTAATTAAATTAATAATCAATGTGCTGGCAGAAAACTGCTGATCGCCTGAAAATTCAAGTCATGAAATTGTCCATATGCACGTAATATGGTGATTTATTTTATAGCATTTTATGACAAACTAGCCAAACATGTCAGCAGTATTTTCAAAATATCTGGGAATTATAAACATCATGATCTGCACTGCATTATATTTTTTAGCAAATATGAAGTAATATCAGTCTGCTGATTTGTAATGAATGATTTAAAAGCATTTGTTTTCTTACATTTGCTCAGCACTGGTGACACTTGCCACAAACAATTTCATTTTTTAAATGAATTCAGCCATTTTTGAAACAAGATATTCTTGTCAACAGAAAATAAACAAGAAATTTATTACTAGACAGAATATCACCCTGTATATATGCTCGTATATATGTACAGGAATGGATAATCTCAGGTACTTGACTTCTATACAGTGGCAGTCAAGGCCTCATAATTTAGTTTTCAGACTTGAGCTCTTCTTAATTTTGTTTTGTGTAGTTATTTGTAATATTTCTTCTTTCAGTTTGGCAGAAAAATTGGCTTCCATTCTCTTAATTTATTTATAAAATTCCTGTGAATACCTGTACAGTTGGCTGGGAAAAAAAATCCCTCAAAAGAATAAAAGAAATGGCACACTTAATAGAATCCAAAGTCAGTTTCCAGGGCTGGTTTGCTTTGCAATAAAATAACCTTTGTACACCTCTCCTCAATATATTATAAGTTATCCTGAAATTGGTGTTACTCAGTGAGGAAAAAAGTAAATAATAAAACCACTATGAAGAGATATTTATTTGCAGTTAATCTTAGCACGATTATTGAGAATTCAACAATAACATACCAGCGCAACTCATCCTTTCCTTTTGCCTCTAAGTTGATCCCGTAGTTAGTTTTATTGTTTGTTATAGGTGCCTTGATAACTCACGCCCTCGCTTATAACGCAATGTTTTTGGACCCTGTTGTGCGTGAGTTACTGAGGGAGTGATGAATTTGATATTCTGCAGGTAAGTTCAACGATTGAGTTTACTGCTAGTTACTGGATATGTTTATTCATCAATCGGGCATCTATATGTTTATCATATGGAATCGTAATTGTTACAAACTTGCATTATTGCCTGCAGGATAAGTAGTATACTCAACATCCACTTGCTTTATTGTAACCCATGCTAGCAAAAGGATTGTCATTTGCATTCACAGTGAATGTACATGTATTTTTCAAAAACATGTATTGATCTCTAATTGCAAGATACTGTCATATATTAACCTGGATATAATACAATCTTGGTTATTTTGCACCTAACACCATGTTATGCATGAATGGCAGGTGCCTGAAAGCATTCCATTGATGATCCTCTCTCACTCTCTCTCATTGTGGCTTTATTGGATCCATTTTTCAGTCATGATAATATATTAAAACCTCCAAGTACATCCAAACATGATTTGTTTTTCAATGCCTTGTGTGTTATATGGTATAAAGTGATGCACGCTATAGTATGAATGCATACATTATATGTAATATAGGGAGTTCATATATTTTTCTTTAATAAATTGTTCATGATGATAAAAAATGGATAAATAATAGCAATACTGTTAGTTTCTTTTACTTTATTATCAATTAAGCATTTTTTTGTATTTTATTGTAACATGCAATGGGAGGGGATTCCAGTTGAACACGAGAAAGAGACGAGAGTAATGGTCAAGGTCATCTTAAAAATTATGTTATCATTTTTTGGTGAACTTGATATCTTGGGACCCAGTTATGTTGACGCTTTTTTTTACGCCTCAGACGTAATTAAGATAACCGGGTTTGACTGTATGTTCTGATTCCAGTATGTATGGTTGTGATACCCACCTGTTTCTGGACTTAATTACTGTCAACAGCATGTGGCAACCATTGTAGAAACCTATCTGCTTCAGCCATTTAGAAACAAAGGCTGTCATCAATATCTTTCACTTCTCGAAGGGTCGACTATGAGGCAGAAAGGTCATCATACCTGTTCTGATTTTCGCAGTTTTTACATTGGTTTTACAATCTTCATATCAGTGTACAAATCGAGACACATTCCTGGCAGACTCAATCTCATGGCCGAAAGGCTATCCAGGAAAGGTCAGTCCCTTAACACACAGTGGTCTTTCCATCAATCAGTTTTTATTCATGTTTGTGCCTTTTGTGGTTATCCAATGATTTAGCTTTTTGCAATAAGTTGATATCTTTGTCTCTATGGTTCTAGATCCTGGAGCTTGGGCCATGAAAGCTCTGTTAATCAGTGTGAGTGTGTTGTGGGGCATTTTCCTACCCTCCAACAGTCTTGGTACCAAGCATATACCAGAGTTTACAGGGTCAGAAATGCAAGATTATTCCAATAGATCATTGCAGACGGGACAATTCCTGCTTTATCGACCTGCTCAATCTAGCAATAAATCTGACCAGGAAGATTCTTGCCAACTCAAATCTTCTCAACAACTGTGCTCAGATATGTTCCCTCTTGCCTGGACCATCTCATTTATGCTTGGTTCATGTTTGGACAGTCTTGCGAGACAGTTTAAACCTTCAGTTGTGGGGTGAGTCTTGAGAGCAAGAAGACACTCAATGCTGAAGGCTTATGAAGGAAATGGCGTGTTTCTCAGGGACTGGTGCCATGTCAATAATATCGTCCCTCAGAGTCCCCAAATCCTTCATATGCCTTTTTTTTGTTCTGGCTCTTTGAGGCAAAACAGTTGGCCCCAATTACTATAAAAGTCTACCACTCCATAATATGTGACATATTCCAGCATCATGGTAGATAATATTGGGCTCAATAAAAATCTGTCTGATCTTTTAGTCAATTTTGTTTTCAAGTGATCAAATTCATTCATTCTGTTTCCAAAATGGAATCTGTCCAGGGTTTTAACATGGCTGAATTCAAATAAATTCAAGCCTTTAGCCAACACTTCACTAAAGTTACAATCATACAATAAATGATTCCTCATAGCTTTAGCTTCAGCATGGCTTTCTTTTTAAATAATTAATCTTGTCATTATTATTTATCCGTTCAGAATCAATTCTAAATCCAATATGAATCGAAAACTATCTGTGTTTTGTCTGTTTTTTAACATCAGAGTAGACTTAGTTTCTTTACCTGTTCATATTTGTTTTTTTGCATATATGAAGCAACCCATAGTACTCATTCAGATGCTCTATATTGCCATTGCTTTAGGTATCTTGACTACCTTTGTTTAAATGTTGAAATGTACTTAAACGTGACCTGCAGTTTGCACAACAGTTTTCACTGTAAACATTTATGCTCAATTTTAAGATAAGGAAATTTCATTTGGACTTTATCTTTCTTCAGAGTTGCATTATTTTTGCATTTCACCCATGTCACTTAAGTCTTATTTCCAATAAACATTTTCATCCCCAACATGAATTAAAATCTTTTACAGATATATAATGATCCAAGTAGACGCCTGGCCCTCAATTGGCGACCAAGAGATGCATACTGTAAACCAGTCTATGGTCATCGCTGCAACACAACTAGCCTTCTTTTGAAAGTGACCAGAAGGAAAAAGAAAAATGCTGGCGATGCAGGAGATTTCCAGTATAAAGCTGAAGTTGCTGGAATTATTGAAACAACTTATAAGTACCAAGGTACATACAGCAATGTTGTTAATTTATGATTGTTAACATTCTACAGTCCACATATTTAAGCTCCAAATAATATATTCTTTCTTCCACAATGATGAAAATCAATAACAATGATATTGAAGTGAATTCACAATAATAAGTATTCTCACCTATCCATTAAGCTGTATTTTTGGTTGTAGTTCCATGTTGATGCAATGGTTTCAGCTGTGGCTTCTTAGTTCTACTACGTAAACTTATTGGACCCTGATAAACTTTTCAAAATATTAATTTACTATCCAGTTCCATATTAGTAGCTCAGCGAAAATTTACACTATTACTATTAGCCAAATGACAATTTACAATACCTAATTATTAGCTCTGTGACAATTTACACTACCCTATTATTAGCTCTGTGACAATTTACACTACCCTATTATTAGCTCTTTGACAATTTACAGTACCCTATTATTAGCTCTTTGACAATTTACACTACCCTATTATTAGCTCTGTGACAATTTACACTACCCTATTATTAGCTCTTTGACAATTTACACTACCCTATTATTAGCTCTGTGACAATTTACACTACCCTATTATTAGCTCTGTGACAATTTACACTACCCTATTATTAGCTCTGTGACAATTAACACTACCCTATTGTTAGCTCTGTGACAATTAACACTACCCTATTATTAGCTCTGTGACAATTTACACTACCCTATTATTAGCTCTGTGACAATTTACACTACCCTATTAGCTTTGTGACAATTTACACTACCCTATTATTAGCTCTGTGACAATTAACACTACCCTATTGTTAGCTCTGTGACAATTTACACTACCCTATTATTAGCTCTGTGACAATTTACACTACACTATTGTTAGCTCTGTGACAATTAACACTACCCTATTATTAGCTCTGAGACAATTTACACTACCCTATTATTAGCTCTGTGACAATTTACACTACCCTATTAGCTTTGTGACAATTTACACTACCCTATTATTAGCTTTGTGACAATTTACACTACCCTATTATTAGCTCTTTGACAATTTACACTACCCTATTATTAGCTCTGACAATTTACACTACCCTATTATTAGCTCTGTGACAATTAACACTACCCTATTGTTAGCTCTGTGACAATTTATACTACCCTATTATTAGCTCTGTGACAATTAACACTACCCTATTATTAGCTCTGTGACAATTTACACTACCCTATTATTAGCTCTGTGACAATTTACACTACCCTATTAGCTTTGTGACAATTTACACTACCCTATTATTAGCTCTGTGACAATTAACACTACCCTATTGTTAGCTCTGTGACAATTTACACTACCCTATTATTAGCTCTGTGACAATTTACACTACACTATTGTTAGCTCTGTGACAATTAACACTACCCTATTATTAGCTCTGTGACAATTTACACTACCCTATTATTAGCTCTGTGACAATTTACACTACCCTATTAGCTTTGTGACAATTTACACTACCCTATTATTAGCTTTGTGACAATTTACACTACCCTATTATTAGCTCTTTGACAATTTACACTACCCTATTATTAGCTCTGTGACAATTTACACTACCCTATTATTAGCTCTGTGACAATTAACACTACCCTATTGTTAGCTCTGTGACAATTTACACTACCCTATTATTAGCTCTGTGACAATTTACACTACCCTATTGTTAGCTCTGTGACAATTAACACTACCCTATTATTAGCTCTGTGACAATTTACACTACCCTATTATTAGCTCTGTGACAATTTACACTACCCTATTAGCTTTGTGACAATTTACACTACCCTATTATTAGCTTTGTGACAATTTACACTACCCTATTATTAGCTCTGTGACAATTTACACTACCCTATTAGCTTTGTGACAATTTACACTACCCTATTATTAGCTTTGTGACAATTTACACTACCCTATTATTAGCTCTTTGACAATTTACACTACCCTATTATTAGCTCTTTGACAATTTACACTACCCTATTATTAGCTCTGTGACAATTTACACTACTTTAGCCATATGACAATTTACACTACCCTATTATTAGCTCTGACAATTTACACTACCCTATTATTAGCTCTGACAATTTACACTACACTAATATTAGCTCTGACAATGTACACTACCCTGTTATTAGCTCTGTGACAATTTAAACTACCCTATTATTAGCTTTCTGACAATTTACACTACCCTATTATTAGCTCTGTGACAATTTACACTACTTTAGCCATATGACAATTTACACTACCCTATTATTTCCTCTGACAATTTACACTACCCTATTATTAGCTCTGACAATTTACACTACCCTGTTATTAGCTCTGTGACAATTTAAACTACCCTGTTATTAGCTTTGTGACAATTTACACTACCCTATTATAAGCTTTTTGACAATTTACACACCCTATTATTAGCTCTGTGACAATTTACACTACTTTAGCCATATGACAATTTACACTACCATATTGTTAGCTGAGTGACAATTTACACTATCCTTACACTACCTTAACACTACCTGGTTATTAGTCATATGTCAGTTTACACTATCACATTATTAGCCATATTACAATTTACACTGTCCAATTATTAGCTCTGTGACAATTAACACTATCCCATTATTAGCCATATGAAAATTTACATCCCTATTATTAGCGATATATTAGTTTACACTATCCCATTATTATTATATGACAATTTACACCCTTATTATTAGCCATATGTCAGTTTACTCTATCCCATTATTAACCATATTACAATTTACACTGTCCAATTATTAGCTCTGTGACAATTAACACTATCCCATTATTAGCCATATGAAAATTTACATCCCTATTATTAGCGATATATTAGTTTACACTATCCCATTATTATTATATGACAATTTACACCCTTATTATTAGCCATATGTCAGTTTACACTATCCCATTATTAGCCATGTTACAATTTACACTGTCCAATTATTAGCTCTGTGACAATTAACACTATCCCATTATTAGCCATATGAAAATTTACATCCCTATTATTAGCGATATATTAGTTTACACTATCCCATTATTATTATTATATGACAATTTACACCCTTATTATTAGCCATTTGTCAGTTTACACTATCCCATTATTAGCCATATTACAATTTACACTGTCCAGTTATTAGCTCTGTGACAGTTAACACTATACTATTATTAGCCATATGAAAATTTACATCCCTATTATTAGCGATATATTAGTTTACACTATCCCATTATTATTATATGACAATTTACACCCTTATTATTAGCCATATGTCAGTTTACACTATCCCATTATTAGCCATGTTACAATTTACACTGTCCAATTATTAGCTCTGTGACAATTAACACTATCCCATTATTAGCCATATGAAAATTTACATCCCTATTATTAGCGATATATTAGTTTACACTATCCCATTATTATTATATGACAATTTACACCCTTATTATTAGCCATATGTCAGTTTACACTATCCCATTATTAGCCATGTTACAATTTACACGGTCCAGTTATTAGCTCTGTGACAATTAACACTATCCCATTATTAGCCATATGAAAATTTACATCCCTATTTTTAGCGATATATTAGTTTACACTATCCCATTATTATTATATGACAATTTACACCCTTATTATTAGCCATATGTCAGTTTACTCTATCCCATTATTAACCATATTACAATTTACACTGTCCAATTATTAGCTCTGTGACAATTAACACTATCCCATTATTAGCCATATGAAAATTTACATCCCTATTATTAGCGATATATTAGTTTACACTATCCCATTATTATTATATGACAACTTACACCCTTATTATTAGCCATATGTCAGTTTACACTATCCCATTATTAGCCATGTTACAATTTACACTGTCCAATTATTAGCTCTGTGACAATTAACACTATCCCATTATTAGCCATATGAAAATTTACATCCCTATTATTAGCGATATATTAGTTTACACTATCCCATTATTATTATATGACAATTTACACCCTTATTATTAGCCATTTGTCAGTTTACACTATCCCATTATTAGCCATGTTACAATTTACACTGTCCAGTTATTAGCTCTGTGACAGTTAACACTATACTGTTATTAGCCATATGAAAATTTACATCCCTATTATTAGCGATATATTAGTTTACACTATCCCATTATTATTATATGACAATTTACACCCTTATTATTAGCCATATGTCAGTTTACACTATCCCATTATTAGCCATGTTACAATTTACACTGTCTAGTTATTAGCTCTGTGACAGTTAACACTATACTATTATTAGCCATATGACAACTTTTACTAACATATTACTAATCATATGACAATTTACACTACCCTGTTATTAGCTATATGACAATTTACACTACCCTGTTAATAGCTATATGACAACTTACACTACCCTGTTATTAGCCATATGACAACTTACACTACCCTGTTATTAGCCATATGACAACTTACACTACCCTGTTATTAGCCATATGACAACTTACACTACCCTGTTATTAGCCATATGACAACTTACACTACCCTGTTATTAGCCATATGACAACTTACACTACCCTGTTATTAGCCATATGACAACTTTTACTAACATATTACTAATCATATGACAACTTACACTACCCTGTTATTAGCCATATGACAACTTACACTACCCTGTTATTAGCCATATGACAACTTACACTACCCTGTTATTAGCCATATGACAACTTACACTACCCTGTTATTAGCCATATGACAACTTACACTACCCTGTTATTAGCCATATGACAACTTACACTACCCTGTTATTAGCCATATGACAACTTACACTACCCTGTTATTAGCCATATGACAACTTACACTACCCTGTTATTAGCCATATGACAACTTACACTACCCTGTTATTAGCCATATGACAACTTACACTACCCTGTTATTAGCCATATGACAACTTACACTACCCTGTTATTAGCCATATGACAACTTACACTACCCTGTTATTAGCCATATGACAACTTACACTACCCTGTTATTAGCCATATGACAACTTACACTACCCTGTTATTAGCCATATGACAACTTACACTACCCTGTTATTAGCCATATGACAATTTACACCTCCCTATTATTAACTGTGACTATTTTCACTTAGTATTATTATTATAATTCAATTTTCGCTTTCTTGTTATTAGCCATATGAAAATTTACACTACCCTATTATAAGCCATATATCAATTTACACTGTTCTTTTATTAGACATATGAAAATTTACACTACCCTGTTATTAGCTATATGAGAACTTACACTACTCTGTTATTAGCTCTATGTCAATTTACACTATCGTTAGCCATATGACAATTGACAGGAACTGTGTGTGTGTGTGTGTTGGATTTTTAGCATAGCTTTTTAAAAAAAAATTAGTCATATTGCCACAATGTCTGTAGTGTGGAAGTTTATAGTGATAACTAGCATTGGGGAATCATGCCACAAACATATGACATGATGTTACACCTAGTCAAATTATCTAGACATCATGCTGACCAGTCCTAACACTTAACTTGTTAACGTGTGTGACAAGTGAGACAGCTGCTAGTACCATATTTTTAGGTCTTTGTTATGACTCAGCTGGTGTTAAAGCCAAGACCTCTTGCATTCAGGGTAAATGCTATAACCAATTATGCCACCACTGCTGTCAGCTTAGTCAGTCAAATTAGTTAAAGCTTGAGATGGGACTGTTCTAAGAATAATGTCAATCAATGGCAGAATTTCTGCATTAATATGCATGTAACTAGTCCATTATTGAACTCATTTAAGATCTAATGATATAAGATTATATTCCATCTTTGATCAAAATTGGACCTGAAATATGACCTCCAGAATGGTAATGAAGTCAGATGATCAAGTGCATGATCACATCATTAAGATGCATGATCTTGCTTATTGTCAATTTCTTTCAGTATTCCCTGTCACATTGATTTTGGATCAGAAATATGGTTTAAACCATGGTAACAGTGTTTAGCTAATGGGATATATCATCACTTCATTAATACATGTCAATCTCAATATAAAATTATTATTATTATTATTATTATTATTATTATTATTATTATTATTATTATTATTATTATTATTATTATTATTATCAACAATACAGGTGTGCACAATGAACTAACTTATTTAGTACTTTTTCTTCCAGACTTATGGTCATTGTATACTTAGGTATTTAGGGGAAAATATTTTGATTTGCATTTGGTATTACCTGTTAATAGCAATTAAATGCATTAGAGCTTAAAGAAAGTGTCAGACGATGCATAATGCATTGTTATGCAGTATATCTGCCAATTCTAAAATTCCAATAAACTTTAAATTATATTTCATGAAATAATTTGCAGTTTCAGCAAAAATTAAAGATTGAAATTTTCACTTTGGTTTCTACTATACTGCTTTACATATATATATATATATATATATATATATATATATATATATATATATATATATATATATATATATATATATATAATTAAAAATTAGTGGGAAATCAAATACATTATGTTAAAAGGAATCTAATCAATTTATAGTAATTTCATGAAAAATGTTTGGATTTGATTTTGACTGGAGTCTCACCTGCTAAGCAATCTGAGTTCTACTTTGGTCTTTTACAAAGTGTGACATTTTTTTTCCTGTTTTTGTGATACATTATATGATGGTCTTGAATAAATTTATTTTCAAAAATGTAACCATATTTCACTAATTTTCAGACATTGATATTTTTCAGCCTTAGTTGATTACCAGTATTTACCCATTCAGAAAAAGGAGGGTGAAAAAGGGACGTATGAAAATCTTCTCCCTAAGGTAGTAGTCCAGGGGCTAGAGGATCGACAAGAATTCTTGAACCGTGATGTTCCCTTCTTTCTACCACCAACAGTTTTCACAAGAGTGGACAATCCGGTTGACTACCTTTACAGGCCAGATATGGAGCACACCAAAAGAAAGGGGGCATTTTTTCCAGATTTGCATAGACCTGATAATTTGATTGGATCAGGTAAATGAATGTGCCTTTTCTGCATTCGTATCATATAAAGCTAAACATGGGTAGTACTTGTTTCATTATCATAGAGCTCCACTGCTTTATTTTTTTCCCCTTATTTTCTGTGGAAGTTTTCAGAAAATTACAAATTATGAATCAGAGTATAATTTTGCAGTTATTTTAACAGGATCTCAGGTTGAGAAATTAAGAACATTGCTACTTATAATATTGAAAATGCACTTTACTTCTTAGATTCCCAACATTTTCATATCTTCACTTTTGCCTATGCTTCTTGTAAACTTTTGGTTTTGCCCTTCAGAAGCTTGTGGTCAATCGGTACATTTCTACATTCGGTACATTACATAAATTCTTCAGTATTTTAACATGAACTATCACAATCAAGTTATACTGTTCCATGATCTCAGACATGTTTAGACTTTATTGGAAGAGATGATTTTTGCATTAGCAAGGTACTCTCTGACCTGTGGTCCAATTTTGACATGTTCACCAATTTTATTCCCAAATGGAATCTCAATTTTTACATGGCCAAATTCTGATGAGTTTGAGCCACTGTGTTCTCCACACATTGCAGCAGCTATCATTCATGATTTGCACTGTATGATAATACTGAATTAAACATGCTTAATGAGTGAAATGTATTTAATATCAATAGATTTTAACTACATGTAGTTATGTTCTGACAGTTCATTCATTGACACCAATAGATTACTTAAGACCAGGTTGTTTTTACTGGTCATTCAACAATAACTTTGTTTGTTCCCTCTCCTTGATCAATCTGTTGAGAGAGGCAAAGCTGCAGGAACTTATATATGCCCACAGATGTTACTGGAAACACATGTACAGTATCCACATTAACTGTAAATGACTATTCCAACTGCTAAAGGTGGGAATGCAAAACAAACCCTGCAATCACTGGCCACTTGGTTAAAAAGAGTTATTAGCTCAGTGTACTAAGATCCCAGACAGAATCAGGTATATTAATGAAGATATCAATTCATGGAATATGGTTGACTTCCATGAGCCAGGTGTTGAACATAATGTCTCAGTCAGGGACATAGCAGAGTCAGCTGACTGGCATGCCCAGCCTGTCTTTTCTAGCTTCCATTTGCATGACAAAGCTTTGCTAAGGTAAAAAACAAATTATTTCATGCTGTGCTAAACTAACATTAGGAGAATTTATCTTTTAAGTAGAGCAGTCATGGAGTGGCTTAGTGGTCTAAAGCACTCACTGTTCCGGATCACTGCCATCTTACCTGAGTCTCATGCTTGGCTAACTTGGGTATGTGAGAAAGCTTGCCAGTGGCTTTTTTAGTTGGTGGTTCTTCCTGGGATTTTCTAGGGTTCTTCCTCCACCATTTATACTGACCACTATGTATAGTGTCAGGATGTTGAACATTTCCTTCTCCTTTTACTTATTCTCCTAATGTTAATGTGATAAGTTAATTCATTTTTTTAATAGTAAATTGTATTTTTCTTTGGTAATATTTACTTAATCGCATTACAAATAATACCTCCCACCTGTCCTTGCAATGTAAGCATTCTGTAAGATTTCACTTGGATTAAAATTAGTACATCCAGTTACAATGGTAACCACATAGCTGGTAGAAATGAAGTTCATTTTTAAGAGTTGCTTCCCTTTTAATATGTAACTTGCGTGCTCTCTCTCTCTCTCTCTCTCTCTCTCTCTCTCTCTCTTATATATATATATATATATATATATATATATATATATATATATATATATATATATATATAAGAGAGAGAGAGAGAGAGAGAGAGAGAGAGAGAGAGAGAGAGAGAGAGAGAGAGAGAGAGAGAGAGACAGACAGATACTGTAATGTAATGCCTACAGGTTATAATTATATAGGGATTATTGTCATAGTTCCCTTGAGTAGTTCTCAGGGTTGAGGTAGGATGGTCAACAAATCCTCTATTACCTACTAGGCTTACATTAATGTGATTGTGGAATGTATTTAAACATGCAAGCAGTTTTTTTAAGTATCGTTTCTGGGAGTATATCTACCCAATCAAGTAACTGTAAAACCCTCCCACATCTCCCTGGAAATGAAAGAATGTTACTTGATGTGCCACTGAACTTAAAAAGTACATGTAGTAAATATTCAGTTGAAGGGTAGTCACTTGGCGGTGGTGAGTTTAGGTAAAGTTTAAGAGTTTCTGTTATGTGTTTAAATGGTAGATGGATAGAAAGGACAAGATTTGTCATTTTTTAAGCAGATGATGAACTTTATGAGAGAGAAAGAGAGAGAGAGAGAGAGAGAGAGAGAGAGAGAGAGAGAGAGAGAGAGAGAGAGGAGAGAGAGAGGAGAGAGAGAGTTTTAGTGAGTACCGAATATTACATTCATTTTGTATTGTATAAGTTAGGTCCTATGATTATAATTAAAAGTTATAATATTTCTTCATCATTTTCAGTTCGGCAGAGGAGGACGGTGTACACAATATTTGTGAACTATGGCAATAAAATTCCAGATCAAGCCTTGGATGGAGCCAATGAAAATTTGAATTACTTTTTGGTTGATCCCAAATGGGTAGAAGAAACACAGCAGGTAACTTGAAAATTTTGCTTTTATGAAGAAAAAATAATTATTGCTTGATAAATATATATATATATATATATATATATATATATATATATATATATATATATATATATATATATATATATATATATATATATGAAAGATTATGTCTTAATTAGAGTAGTCATTAATCACATTTTTAGTACTATATAGTTAGTAATCTGAGAGTATGATATAGTCAATAATCTCATATGAAGTACTCTATAGTCAGTAATATCATTTAGTAGAGTTGCAAGTCATTGCTGTTAAAATAAGTAAAAGAAAAAAGTGAAAGAAAACAAGCATTGTGAAATTTAACAAATATTTTTTTTTCCTAGAATTCAAAGCGAAGATGAGAAAATAAGAACATATGGTATTGCAAATTAAATCCCAGAATAATCTAAGAATTACAGACACAAGTCTTAGTCCTGAATAAAACTCAGACCAGGGCTTAAAGAAATCCAAGCACTGAAGGCAATAATGTGTCCTTTATAGCTTATATTGTGTTGATGTGTTAGCAGTCTCTTGTTGAATTACAGTAATATAATTCCAGCTTTGAATTCAATTTAAATTCCAGTGAATATCTTTATCCAAGAATTTATCAGAGCACTTTTGTATTTCTAGAGAAGTAAACACTTCATTTCACTAATTTGAAGAAAATTAAATTTCTCAGCCCATCTGGTCAGAACATGATACAATTTGAAAGTGCTAGATGTTAAAAGCACAAATGACCAAGTCCTTACAATCACAAGATTATATTGTTCTCTACTTAACCTCAGGTCACAATTAGCATTTTCTATAAATAAAAAAAATTACCTAATGGAAAATAACCTTGAATGATTCTGATGTTTACAAAATAGTAATTTGGATTATGTATAATTCACTTAGGAAAATACAAAACTTTAACCCAAATAAACATATTTACCTCTCTGATTAATAATAATCCTGATATTAAGCCCATACACATAGAATATTTTATTATGTATTAGTTATTTTCAATAAAATTTTTTTAAAACAATCAACTTTAGTCAAGCAGAAATTAACTCAATTTTGGACAAGGTCAAGTCCAACATTCAGTGTTAGATTGTCATATCAAATAATTAAAATATAACTAACAAATTATTAAATTAAATATACACAACAGTAGTCATTACTCTCATTAATAGTAGTTTATAATTCTAATCAGATTAATAGAATTGTATAGTGACAGTAATCACATTTTTAGTACTATATGGTCAGTAGTCTCATAGCAATATGTTGTTTGATATTTCTTGCAGTTATTTGAAGAACATCCATGTTGGTTGAAGGTCATGTTAAAATTGAGGGTCAGTTTCCGGCCCGATCGGCTGAAGTACATTTTGCCCATTGTTGCCTACTACTACCTGGATGGACCATGGAGATGTCAGTGGGTGAAGATTGGATATAATCCATCCAAAGACCCATCTGCTAAGATATACCAAACTATAGACTATCGTGTCAAACAAAGTAAGATTTGTTCTACTGTTTTTTCTTACTTGCAAAGCAATTCTGTCAGTCTGTCAATCCATCTTTGTTATGCAATAAGTTTTACTGACACTGTCACTTGCACTGTTTTGTAACTTGGCATGTAAATGCATCTTGAGGATCTCTGTGTGGCTTTTTTTTTTACTTAGAATGTGCCTAATGATTACTACTGCATGTTGTAAGAGACTTCTGATGGAGACAACTTGTTGCCTGTGAAAATGTTCCAGCTGCAAAGGTGTTGGACTTTGTAAATGAGTTTGATGTATAAATAAAACTTGATGTTGCAGTTTGGCAGATTTTATTATGGACAAAACCACTTATCTCGACCTTGTTTATCTCGAGAACCCATATATGTTGATCATTTTGGCCAGGATTCTAAAAATTCATGTTATGCTAATTTTTCCCTGCTTATCTCGACCCCTGTTAACGATAACCCCATGATGACAGGAATAAGTTGCGGTCTAAAGTAACATATGGACCTGCTTAATTTGATGAAATGCAACTTTTAGTGTCCATCTGAGAAAATTTTAAAAGAAATGATCCAGCATTTTTCCACTATTACTAGAACCTTAAACCAGCAAGGATGGAAAAAGTCAGTACAAGACCAGATTTTACTGGTATAAATACTAATCAACTAATCACACCTATGCATGGTTTGCATAAAGTATAGAAATATGTATTGTACAGAATACTTTTGAGTAAGGAAACTGAATTATTGCGTTTTATGACCTTTACAGAAACAGGGTTCAGAATAGACATTATCACATGTCAACACCATTACAACATAGTTCATCCACGCAGTGTATCAAATTTTATCTTGTCTGTAACTTGGAAAATTATAAAGCCAGCATCATTAAAACTACCTAATTTGGTTTACACAGTATATTTAAAACGAATTTGGCAATCATTTAAGTGTTTCCATGCTTGGTGCGAGTGTAAGTGTTCAACTTCAGCATGGCTAGGTCACGTGACTAATAATCTATAAATAGAAACCCACAAAATTTCAAACCACCCCATTCAACATTCAACCCCTCATCACCAAGCACTTGGTTGTTAATTTGTTTTGAACAAGAGTAAATAAAAGCAGCAATTGTACTGTAAAAAAAAATTTCCATTGCCCTCATTATTTGTTTAAAATAAAATTGTCAATTGCTGTGCCATGATTGCATATCCTTCAAGACAAACGGAATGAAGCAGAAAGTGACGTCTATGAAACATAAAAAGGGCATTAGAGGAGTGTTTTTTTGTATTGTTTTATCTTGAATATCAAAGTTTTGCAATCAATCAAAGAGATTAACTAAGTCTCCTTCTGGTGTTTTGTTTTTATTGATAGTCACTTTTCAAAGTTGGGAGGGATATGGAACTACAGCTGTATGAATGGAATCAGTTGGAAACTTACAGAATTTGATGTTGAAAGTTAATTTTAAAGACCTGAAACAGCTTTTGCAGTTTTTTGCTACATAAATTCTGATAGTCTTGACTTTTTCTGGTACTGAGGCAAATTTTATCTGTAAATACTGGCTTATACCAGGGTTACAAACCCTCTGATAATCAACAAAAACAATTGATTTTCACGCACAATATTGGTCAGTTACATTTTACTGCTAGTCACAAATAAACTCTTAACAAAAAAAATACATTTTGTAAGTGTATTCTTACATTTCATGTACTTAAATTGGCCTAAAAACTGTTGTCTTACTTAGACTACCAAAAGGATGGGGCTCTTCACAGGGAAATAAAACTACTTGAAACCATGGACATTGTTGCAGTAATTTAAGTGTGGTAAGAATGTGTGACCTGTTACTTAATCTATTTAAAAGGTCTCCAGTTTATTTTCTGCAACCATGTACAACTGAATTATTTTTATTTTGCAGTAGAAATGCCATTTATTTTTAGAAACAAAACTCATCATTTTTTTTGTCAACTGATCCCTGATATGTCTGGACCCAGTTATGTCATAGATTATTTTACACCCCCATTGTCATTGAGATAACTGGTTTGGACTGTAATTTTACATTTTCACCATAAGGCAGATTATACAATGTTGTGATTTTGTCTGCCTGTCAATCCATGTCTGCCTGTCAACAATTTCATTTCTGCTCTGTAACTCAAAATCACCACTCTCTGACTTTCCAGATAGGTTGTGCTTGGGGTAAGGAAGAAGATAAATGATTTTAGGGTTAAAAGGTTTGGGGTCAAGGTTAGGAAGAAGTCAAATGATTTTAGAGTTAAAAGGTCAAGGTTACTGAGACTGAAAAAAAGAATGGCTTTTGCACAAAATATTTTTCTGCTTAGCATAAATGGACCAAATTTATGATTGGCTTGCACATCATATGCCATTATGAATGGCTTGTACATCGTGTAATAAAGAAGTGTCCTGATTCAGGGGTAAACTATCAATGGTCAGAATAACTGAATGAAGGAAGAGAAATGCTTTCTGCACACAAAAAATTAATTTCTCAATCATGGACCTGTATCAAAGTTTCTGATTGACTTGCATGCTGAGAAAGAGAGACACCTATTGATTTTGGGGTCCAATTGTCAAGAGTCACTGTGTCCAGAAAGAGGACAAAATATTTTTTTGGAAAAAATTCTATAGTTTTAATCAAGTATCTTGACAAAAGTTTGTGGATGGCTTATACATAAGGTATGGAACGAGTGCAAGACTGAATGGTCAGTGTCATTTTGGCTGAAATAAGAATGGTTTTGCCAAATCACTTTGTTTAGAGCAAGTTCCTTGACAAAATTTCAAAGAATGCATGATGTATTTAGGCTAATAATTGAAACCTAATTGTTAGGGGTCCCGAGTGGCCAAGTAGTCTAAAGCACTCTCTGTTATGGATCACTGCTATCTCACCTCTGTATGCGTGGGTCCGAGTTTAAGATTCAGCGAATGCAGATATGTGAGAAAGCTTGCCAGTATCTTCTCATGGGTCAGTGGTTCTTTCTGGGGATATCCCTGTTTCTTCCTCCACCAATAATACTGGCCGCCATGTAAATCCTATTGTGTGCTGAAAAATGGCATTAAGCTTCACAACAACAACAACAACAACAACATAAACTTAATTTTTTTCTGGTACCTGAAAGTTAGTGGTCAGGGTAATGATAACACTAATGAGAAAATAATGGATTCTGCACTAGAATTTTGGTTCAAGACAGCGTGCCTAATAGAGGTCAATGATGCTTGGACAAAAATACTCTACTTGTTACTATACAGAAAAGTATTAAACACTTGGAAGGGATATGTGCCCCTCATTGTATTTTTGCTTTCCATTATCTTTGTTTTGTATGATTCATTTGGAATACCCTAAAATTTACTCTGTACAATATAGCTTCTAGTGTGGCTGTAATGACATTCAGCTTAAAAATTTTCATATCAGAGTGAAGAAAAATAAAATCTAGAAAATTGGCATGTATGCCATAGGCTATCTGATGACTTTGCTACTTTGGTTTGGGACAAAAATATTTCATGCATCAAAGTTTTCTTTTTATAATCAATATTTTGTTCTATATTCAGTGATATGATTATACTTTGTCTTAACATAATTCTTTGCTTAAGCTTGATCATGTTGATCCTTGATATTGATGTGAATCTTGTATTGATATTTTTTGTGCAACGCTTAGTTGAATATTTGTTCCCACATAAGAGTCATTACTATTCTTGGGAATCTGCTGAAAATTCATGAGCAATCATTGATTACATCAGCCATTTGATGACTGATTAATAATCAATTAAATGTGTCTGCCACATGACAGGGATTATCACATTGATGCATCAGATCAATTTCAAAGTCTTTTTAATAGGACTTAATTATTTAGGATTGTTGTTTGTTATATTTCTATTAATAAAAAATATTTATCAAAATTATGTTCATTTGTTTATAACATTTGTTTTTATAATAAAAACCAATTATCGCAGTTGTATTCATTTATTGACAGCAAGAACTTAAGAGCAGGTGAACAGGTGAGATCATTTGTTATGTAAATGATGTAATGACAAGATAGTAGGTATGTGACTAGAATGGTTACCACTTAAAGATGATTATAATTAGATGGTGAATTTAATTAACATTAACAGTAGAAATAACTAGAAATTCTAGAATTTTCAACTTTAAAAGTAAGATAAAGATAATATATATATATATATATATATATATATATATATATATATATATATATATATATATATATATATATATATCCAAATCTTCTAGTTTGAGTTGAAACTGATTTTTATTTATAAGACAGCCAGTTAGGCTGAAAATTTTATCAGAAGGAACACTAGATGCTAGCACCTCAGTGAACTTATGTAATTTATCAGAATCCATAAATGAATATAAAACATGTCCAAATCTCCCCTCTACTCTAATTTTAATGTTTATTTGGACATAAGATATATATGTGTGTGTGTATGTGTGTTGTTCTTTTGAAATAATATGGCAAGACTCAGAAAGGAAAAATTGTTAATTAAAAAAAATCCTTTCAGCTAAGATCGTGTATGCATAACTAACCATCTAACCATATATTCCTTTTTGCACAATTTTCAAATCAATTATCTTAATTTCCTGGACTATCTTGCTTTTTCTGGAACCCAAAGTAGGTCAAGGAAATTCAAAAAGTTCACTTTCACATTTGCTTGCCATTTTTAAAGTGGGTCATTTATATCATGGTTATAACCGCTCTGGTGGCCTAGTGGTTAGAGCGTCCGCCTCAGATGCGGGAGGTCATGGGTTCAATCACCAGTCGAGTCATATCAAAGACTTACCAAAATGGTACTAACAGCTGCTTCGCTTGACGCTCAGCATTAAGAGGTTAGTATTAGGACTGGTCGGCCTGGTGTCAGGATAATGTGACTGGACGTCACTATAAACTGCCACACTGCAGACATTGTAGCGATATGACTGAAAAATGATAAAGCTACTTTAAAAATTATAATCATAATCACATATATCATGGTCCTCATATGGTTAATTTATCTTTCAAAATCACATAAAAAGCATGAATCAGACAAAATATTCTTCGTTATGTCTATGCTATCATTTCTATAGGACACATTTCACTAATTATATGGAAAACTGGGAACCAGTCTGAAAATGGGAGAACATGAAATTGAGCATATATACATGTATATATATATATATATATATATATATATATATATATATATATATATATATATATATATATATATATATATATATATATATATATATATATACACACACACATCTGGGTGGCCAGGATTGGTTAATAATGTAAGTTATCTTTTAGGAAAAAGAATCTTTTTACAGCTTAACCTAGTTGTAAGTAAAAAAAAGTAGTGACATTTTGTTGATGGAATTTCAGTCCTTTAACAGTCTTAAGTTTGGAACATTCATTACAAAAATTAGTACTAGACTGTGATGCAAAGTTGAAAGCAATTGTTTCAAACACATGCAGGTCCACAAAATACTGCAGCTCATATCCTTTCCTCTACAAAGAAGCTTACATCCAGGTTTCATCTGTACTGATAAATATAGGTTTGATCATGAGCACTCAGAAATTGATTTTTTATTATCATGGTGTTTGCATTGGTTTACTATGGGAACCATGAGTCCTATATTGTATTATTAAAGTGATATATTTTTGGGTTATTCCAACTCATCAGTAATAATAATTTAATAAATGTATCAGTACTTTGAGGAAACTCAATAATGTAAAGTCATGCTTGATTAATCAATAAATCAAACTGGTTGATTGAGTGATGCTTGAATAACCCACTCTATTGGAACAACACTAGTCCTTACCTAGAAAGATTGGTCTGATTGCCCATAAAATAATACCGTATATGCAAATTCGACAGAATGTAGTTTGGAGATCAGAGACTCATTCTCAAGTGCACAGACAAAATTGTATATTGGTACATCAATATTTTCATTCTGACAAATCTGAAGTTGCATAGGCTTCCACAACAGACAGCCTGTATGGCTAGATTATTTAAAAGATTTGATAAGGACCGCTCTTGCGATTTTAAAGATGGTATAAATAGAGGATATTTTTATTTTTAAATTAATACCAAATACATTTTATCTTGTGGGACAGTGGCATAAATATATTTCAATGAGTGGCAAAGCGAGGAGTATCAGTTTTGGTAAAAGAAGAAATATATCTGGTTTATAACCAGGAAAAGAAAGTTGTCTTTTCACAATATACCATGACTTGCTCCTGATTTGAAGCTGAGAAAATTAAAGATTGGGAGACCTCTTTTTTCATATGTATACATCATTTTTATAGGCTGATCATATAAATAACATTGACTTAAGGGAGCATTTTTGACAATTATAATGTGCTTTGATTACATCTGACCACAAAGAAAACCTGATTCAACAATGCATCACTGTGGGGTCTTTGGAAGTGAGGGAGAATAACTTAATAGAGATGTGAATGGCATTGATTCATATCTCAGTGATGAAAAATAATTAACATGTCTGAAATGTGGTCCTGATTTTATTTAGCTCAGAAAGTGCTTGTGTTTTTGCTGCAGGTATTACTTCTGTAGGCACACACAATCAAGTTTTGCAATGCATGATGCAGTGAAATATAGGAATAAAAATAAGATCTGAAACTTATTTTGCCAATAAGTTTCTTTATTTCACACTTTAGTATATAATGCATAAATTTTATTTTCAGTCTTTCTGTAGCAGAATTGAAACTGAGTGGATTTTCTCCGTTTGGATTAAATGAATAACACAAACACAAAGTGATGAATGATTGGAATTTATAAAATGTTATACTATATATATATATATATATATATATATATATATATATATATATATATATATATATATATATATATATATATATGAATATAAAACAAGTGCGCTGAATATCACACTTCTATCATACAATTGATCCAAATCACCTTACACACACTCACAAAATGATAAAGAAAAAAAAAATACAAAAATGTGATTCATTGGCCTTTAGTCTAAAATGAGAGGCACAAATATATTATGTAACATGTAAAATAAGATTCATGTTATCTCTTGTACACACTAAGCTTTGAGATTCATGAAATCTCTTAAGATAGAGCAGACAAAAGAAAATACTGTGTTTAACTAAATACACAAATAGATGAACACACATCACTGTAAACTGGATAGTCATTCACTTGACAAATTGTCACTCTACAGTTTATTCAGTATACGAACTGGAACTCTGCAGTTTCACTAGATCCCTTTCTTATTGATCCAAGTTCATATAAATCATGGATCCCTTAAATGTATTCATTTACATACATACATATTTGTATTCATGCACATAGACGTCCTGCTGCAATAAAGATAGCTACCTCCAACCATGGGTAACTACAGTCAGCTCTTTTCGGACACTGAATCTCCCTTAAGACATCGTAAGCTTCAATAAGACACCTCAGCCCCAATAAAACATTGTCAGCCCTTATAATGTCCAATAAGCTCCAATAATGGTCACTAGTAACCCATAGGCTAAAATAGTGTCCAATAGGTTACAATAGGCGAAAACAAAACAAAACTATTTATTACTAAAATGGTAATAACAAAGCATGCAATAACAAAAACTGAGAAAAGGTTTCACAATGTAAATGAAACAAAATTTCGGCCTGAGATGATTGTGGAAAGTATGCACTCCACTGATAAAATCCAAATGACTTGTGTCTCAGTTCGTCAAGCTTAAATCCATAGGAGTGAATAATAGTTATGGTCAAATGTTCATGTATACCATGCTCTCTCATGAGTTTTCATGACATGTAATTTCGAAATTACTTTACCTGGAGCAGAGTGATTCACTCCAGGTTACATTGTACATATGTACAACAAATAAAGGTGGAAAAAAGATTCAAGGCAAGACAAAGTTATTTATAGCCTTATTCTGTGACAGTTCCTTTGGCACGGAAGATTAGTATTAAAGCCCAGGTCAGCTACCTCAGTGTGTTGTTGGGAAAAGCACTTTGCTTCCATTTCCTCTAAATGTAATATAGTGTGGAAAGTGCTGTTAAAAAAACTAAGCTGTTGACAATGATTCTGTTCTGTGGCAGGACACCTTGTTTTGTGGAACACTTATTGAACTAGTTGTTAAGCATGTGTTCAGTGGTTTGATATTCAGATGTATCTCAATTTTAAGCAGAGACCAGCTTTATAATGAATAAATCAACTTTGATAGAAAAGTTTGAATGGTAGTATGAGTTATGGATATAATTTGAACACAACTTAAATCTAAAGAGTTAGTTCATGGATTTCTGCTCCGCTTGACAATCATACATTTTTTTCAGCATACCATTAGTTTAAATGGTCCTTACATTGAAAATAATTCATTATTTTAAAGTGGACATTCTGTAAATACATTAGGGTGTGGTGACAGTTATTCTTTGTGTTGTCTCCTTTGTTAGAATACTATGTTGGATTTACAAAATGTTTTGACTTGCTTTTCTTTCAGATTCATTAATTAAGATGTCCATTTCCACAAAGAGAGGAGTTCTGAGTACGTCCTTATGGAATGAAGTGCAGAGAAACCAGTCGCAAGTTGCTAAGATCAACGTCTCATCACTTGAGCAAGATCCACAAGATGATACAGTCCTAGAATTTCCAGATGATCCGGATTTTGACAAAGTAAGGATATTGCACAATCAAATATTTAAAAATTTCTACCTTATATGGCTCAGCACACTTGAGTTTAATTCTTGGTATTGTGCTGTGTGAGGCTGAATGTTTCTATTGGTTATGAGATCTTGTGGGTTGTATGGAGTTCATAATTCCAAGTGCAGTACAAATAAAACAGAAATTAATACAGTGCAGATAATGATGTGAAATGATATAAGATTTATACATTACTCAGATATGTCACCATGTAAGTGTATTAAAAACACAGCAAGATTTTCATTCTTGCAAACAGAATATTTATGACACTAGCACAATTTTGGTTGAAAAAAAAATCAAAGTGTATCTGATTGTTGTACTGCTTTGTATGCATACTCCTTGATTGGCTGGAATATCAAAATATAAATGTTCCAAACACACGCACTTCTCTGTGATGTAAGTCACTGTTGTTTATGTCTTCATTCAGACATGAGAATTGGATTAGGACTCTCAGATCTTTTTGACACAAGTTAGTAATGGAAGCAAATGTAAGACTTATTTCCCTTTGGAGGTTGTTGTTGTACTATATAATGATAGAACTATAAGTTAGGAAATTAAAGACTGAAAACAATTAAACCTGCATCACCCCCTCTCAACAAACAGTATGAATTGAGATAATTTCATGACAAGATTTTGTGGTTCTTTAGGAATACAAGAATACATTTGAATTGATTATAATATGTTCTAGGAAAACATGTGAAGACTTGCAGATCCTGCTTTTTCAGGCTGTAACCATTGGTAACAACATTATTTGGCTTGTTTAAGTTATTCTAGGTTTTTTTTTGCATACACAAATTTGTCACAAATTCAAGGAAAAGTGGATGATTATGGCACAGTAACAAAACCAAACTAAAATGGTAATAACAAAGCACGTAATAACAAAAAACTGAGAAAAGGTTTCACAAAGTAAATGCAACAAAATTTTGGCCTGAGACGATGGTGGAAAGCATGCACTCCACTGACAAAATCCAAATGACTTGTGTCTCAGTACAAAATGCATCAAGCTTAAATCCATAGGAGTGAATAATAGTTATGGTCAAATGTTCATGTATACCATGCTTTCCCATGAGTTTTCATCGCATGTAGTTTCGAAATTACTTTACCTGAAGCAGAGTGATTCACCCCAGGTAACGTTGTATGTCTGTACAACGAATAAAGGTGGAAAATAGATTCAAGGCAAGACCAAGTTATTTATAGCCTTATTCTGTGACAGTTCCTTTGGCACGGTAGATTAGTATTAAAGCCCAGGTCAGTTACCTCAGTGTGTTGTTGGGAAAAGCACTTTGCTTCCATTTCCTCTAAATGTAATAAAGTGTGGAAAATTCTATTAAAAAAACTAACCTGTTGACTGTGATTCTATTCTGTGGCAGGACACCTTTATTTGGTGGAACACTTGTTGAATCTAGTTAAGCTTGTATTCAGTGGATATTCAGATGTGTCTCAATTTTCAGCAGGAGACTGCAGCTTTTTAATGAATAAATCAACTTTGACAGAAAAGTTTGAATGGTTGTATGAGTTATGGATATAATTTAAACACAAGTTAAATCTAGAGAGTTGGTTCATGGATTGGGTACTTTTTGGACTTGGATGATTGAATTGCCAACATCTATAATGCCATTTTGGCTTTTGCCCAGCTTCCCAGCCCACCAGATTCACAGTCAGTGAAAACAAATTCATCACTTTGGCAAAACCCACTGACCGTATCTTGGTTTGCAGAGGTATATGGTGATCTGAGTAGCTGGATGGACCAACCAGAGCTAGCCTTCCTGCTGACCACTGTCTATCTAGAAATGAGCTGAGTTGTCTGCCAAGTCTGTTAATGGGTCATCCATCCAGGCAATAACTGAGTCTAGTGGTCAATACACTTACTGGCAGTTCATGCTGGCAAGGCCAACAGTGGCATTGTCCTGGCTGTTAAGGATGCTTTCAACTGAAATCTTTGTGGCTTATCATTTGGGGAGATATAAAATATTTAACTGGAAAAATTACATGGACTTATCATGAAACACACACACACACACACACACACACACACACACACGCACACACACACACACACGCGCATGCACATTTAAGTGAGTGTGGGGATAGCCTTGATGACTTACCATACACCAGTCCTACAATGGAGCATGCATAACAATTCCAAGCAGTCATGGAGCAAATTGAGTTGCCAGCCGGGTCTATAATGGTCATGGTTTCAGTGGATTTTGAAGATGAAAATCAACAGCCATTTTTCCATCTCCTGTCATGGTCAGTGAAAGGTAAAGAAATCTCTGACTGCCTATCTAGTAGAATATGGTACTGTGACAGTTCCAAGGCTTTCTTTTTAGAAAACCAGATACCTGCTTCATAAGTGCTGTATGGTATACATTCACCAGTGTTCTTTGGATACAAGCATGGCTGTAGTCAGCATGACCAACCCCCAGTTTTGCAAGGTGATCAAATATGTCTTGCACACCACCTCCAAATTAGTGGAAGATCTTTGCTAGTGTTTTTTTTTTCTTTTTGACCCACATTGCCAGGGTGATTAATATGGCCTCGCATCACATGATGGTTAATGCCTTGACAGTTTCAGCTAACATGAATCTCATGAGA
Organism: Potamilus streckersoni; assembly: GCA_016746295.1. Classification (NCBI taxonomy): domain Eukaryota; kingdom Metazoa; phylum Mollusca; class Bivalvia; order Unionida; family Unionidae; genus Potamilus; species Potamilus streckersoni. Next base: position 178,288 of record JAEAOA010000727.1, read on the forward strand.
TGAGACACTTGAATGCACTGGTCTGTTCTAAAACAGCATCATGCCTTGGTCTGACAGCTTTGACAACAATAAATAGGCAATCCATATTGCTTAATCAGGTCTTTACATCGTATTTATCTAATTCCTCAATTCCTCCTTCATGGACTTATCCTTACCCTGTGATTTGATCTGGATTAGTAAGAAAAGAAATTTAAAGAACGATATCTGGTTGCTTTTCAACAAACTGGTGATGGAGATAGTTTACAAGCCAAATTCACTGGGGTGTTACTCTGGCTAGAACACAAAGCCACTGGGAGTTTTATACTAGTCATAGACCTCAGGTTTAAAACTGAGATGGAAAGATCAGTCAGACTTCAGTAAAGGAAACAAATTTTCAGTCATTTTATTACTTAATCAGTATATTGATTCACATCCCTATACACAACCTCACACAAGCTTCTTTGTTTCTTTTTCCCAAAAACTATTTACCAATTTTGCATTCGACCTTAATATGAGCTCATGGAATTTCACTTTAGATCATCAACTGTGTCATTGCAATGTCTTACCATTGTCATTGCAATGTCTTACCATTGTCATTGCAATGTCTTACCATTGTCATTGCAATGTCTTACCATTGTCATTGCAATGTCTTACCATTGTCATTGCAATGTCTTACCATTGTCATTGCAATGTCTTACCATTGTCATTGCAATGTCTTACCATTGTCATTGCAATGTCTTACCTAGTCATCATTGATGGCATCATATCTCAACAATATTCTCAAGAAACATGGTAAGCATTTTTTTTTTCAGTAGCAGAAATGATCTTTCCCAAGTGAGTGATTTTGTTTATGTGTTCATTTGGGACAAGTAAGACCTTAGTTTTATTTTCCTGTCTTTATTGCACATTGCACAGACAATTTCTGACGGGGTGTTTCTCGGTAAGAGAGTTTTTGAGACTCCTTGGACTATCCAGCATGACAGTGGATTCAATTTCTCCGTGGATACCCTTTAACAATCTCTTTGCAAATGGCCATGCTAACCCAGGAATGTCTCTTTGCCATTCTTTTTTGTTGTTGTTGTTGTGGAGCTTAACAACATTTTTTAGAACATGATAGACTATACATGGCAGCCAGTATTAATGGTGGAGGAAGAAAAGAACCACAGAACCACGAAAGCTACTGGCAAGCATTCTTACATATCCACATTTGCCGAATTCTATACTCGAACCCAAACAGACAGAGGTGATATGGCAGTGATCTGTAATGGAGACCACTCAACCATTCGGGGTTGGGTGTCTTTTTTGCACAAGTGACATGACAAATAATGGCTTATAGCAGAAATTCCTCTAAAAAAAACAGGCAACTATTACAACCTTTTTAGACACTAGCTTGTACGGTTCTAGAGTCCATCTTCAGAATGATCAGTGGCAAATTTTGGTTAGCAAAATTTCCTGCATATTTAGAAATGAATGTCATAGTAAATGTGTTTCATTTCTGCAGGAATTTAATTATATGTACAAGGGTAGCTCCCATTGTGACACAATTTTATGGTGATGGCATATCTCCTCAAAGGGGTGGGGGAGGTGGTAAATAAAAACATTTTTTGTATGTTGGTTCAGGATTTTCTATATTATTACCCACATCAGATATGTGTACATTTTGTTGTCAAGATGGAAACAGAGTGAGCCATCTACTGAGTGATTTCAAAGTGTATTGGTGCACTTTGGGGACTCCCAATGATAGATATAATTGCAGCAAAAACAAAATCCCAGACCACCCACCTTCATCTCACCAGTTCCAGTAGAGGGGTTTTGGAGCTACACCACTGCCCCTGTTCTTGGTACTGAAAAAAAAATATGATCAGTGATGAGACACAAAATAAAAGTTATTGTCATTGCCTGTTTCAGGTAGGGTGAGTCTTGGCTGAAAGATATGCTTAGTCATTGAATGAGTTAATCCCACAATTGGCTAACTATTTTTTATCTGATCTCTTCGAGGAGAAAATGTTAGCCTGCTATTACAGACAGACTACTTCTTCATTATCTTTGACACCTTCAGACATCGCAGGAGAGCTGATATTAATCATGCTAAGGATTTTGCATCCTTTTAACAGGTAGAACATGGTGAACTGAGATGTAATAGATGCAGCTGGCTGGCATGCACAGTTAACCTTCTCTAGCTATATCATCTATCTTTTTGGACACAAGAATTGAATCTTATAGGTTTATGTGGTTGCAGCCAAGTCCATCAATTATACACCCTTACCACAGCACTTTAAATTGATTTTACTCTGTGATGTAAACAAAAGACAAACCTTAAGGTGACTGTCCGGACGCTCAGGATTCTCTTCTCCTCTTACCTATTCTTCTAACACTACTGTCATGGGGATTGTATTCAGAAGAGAAAGAAATTTATTTTAGTAAATTATGTTTCTTCAAGAATGTCATTCAAGGAAAAACAGGTAAACAAGTTTAGCTACTTAGTGATGGTGAGGGGAGATAATTATAATGGTTTGGAAGAGTTTCTTCCCTTCCTTTATGAGGCAATAGACTGGAAAGATAAACGTTAATGTTTTTTTGGTTACTGGAGCTAGCAAAGAATTTTCCTAACATTACTGTATCTGGGTAATTATTCTACTAACAAATTTATGTTTTAAATGTAACTGGTTTTGTGGCAAACACATAATACTGGCAAAAATATTTCATGCTGGGCTCAAGTCTTATAATTTATTGTATTTTATACAATTTTTTAAAATTTTTTCTACCTTACAGGATCTGCTGTACACGTTTAAACCAGGAAAACTTCCACCATATAGATTGATTTATTATCAGGCTCGTAATGTTCTCTTGGATGAAGTTCAGGCACTCATCAAGAAGAATAATGGAAAGGTATGTGCTAGCTTTTGTTACCCAACAGAAAATTTTGACACATTTTGGGAGGAAATTGTATTTGCACATTTCAATAAGTTTTTGATTTTTAAGTTATGAGTGGATAATATTTGATTGGAAATTGATATTTTGAAATTATGGATCCAGATTTCTGTGTGTAACCTGTAATATGCTGCTTGTCATATATAGATTCCCTGTGTTTCATATATGAACTCCATGCTAAACTGATTTCAACAGAGATCTTGGCCAAACTGATGGAGGTTCTAGGTCACATTGACAATTTTGACAGAATTTATGTTTAATTATTATGATCATGCATAGTGCATTCCATCTTTTTAAAAATGGCTGGAGCAATTGTAACTAAATGTGATAGCTTTATGTTATTATGGCTTAAAAAAATTACATAAATGGTGTCAGTCGGCCACCAAACTTGACAGAAAGCATCTTTTGATATTACATACTTTTAATTTTATGCTTATAATGATATGGTTACCTTTAGTAAAAATCTTAAAATCCTTTATATTCTTTCTGAATTTAACAGAAAGAAGCCAGCATGAATACAGAAAACATTCTAACATGAATGGATTTCATTTTTTGTTACCATTGATGCTGATTCACCTTTAATTTTGCTGCCATTACTAAAAATATATAAATCATTGATATGCTTCTGAAAAAGTGCTCGACAGAATTTAACCAAATTTGACTGTATCCTCCCATGTAACTCAGAATTGTTCAAATGGTACCAACTGCCATGTCCTATGGCTTCCATTACAGTAGAACCTGTCTTGAAAGACCACCCTTTCTGCCAGAAAATTATGGTCTCTTAAGACAGGTGGTCTCTCATAACAGGTCACAGTGCTATAAAATCATTAAGTTTGTGCAGTGATGATATGGTCTCTCAAGACAGGTGGTCTCACATAGCAGTGGTCTTTCAAGACAGGTTTCACTATACCTAAACAATTATGCCTTCTTAATAATTTACATCAGAATTTGATAGAAATCAACCTGATATGAAAGGCTTTCAGTTCTAGATATATGATGCTGATTTCCCATCAAATGTAGATGAAATTGATTTTAAAAAACAAGATGCTTTCACCATAGATGCCATTTTCACCATATTACAAAGCAAGTTGTGTTTGTCATTTGTATTATTATCCATTTAATCTCACTCTTCATCTAAATTTGAGAATATTTGTTAAAAGACGACTGCTGTATAAGAGTAATTGACATCCTAAACGTGCATGTTCTTTCCTTGTTTTCTATTTATAGCAACTGTATATAACACCCCCCAAACCCTTCCCAGGTCTTCAATTTTAAACTTTCCCTCACAGATTCATTATATTGATAAGAGAGTTGGTTAGTGGACCAGTCTATACTTATGATGTAACTGCCACCAAATTGTAAGCTAAACAGGCTATAACAGTGTGACTTCTAGATGTTATATGACTGAAAATGTTGTAGCAGATGGATATTCTCAAACTAAAATTCATGTCCACTCAGAAATAAGGGCAAATAAGTGCTGTATTACAAACTTTAAACAAATATGAGAGTAATAATACAGCAATTGACATGAGAACATCATCATGCTCATTACAGAATTCATGAATTAAAGATAATTTGGCAAAGGTTAGACATGTACACTAATTAAATTGAGTGTTCAATATAAACAATATGTCAGTATTTTTTTGTGTTCAGTTTCTAATCCACATGGATTATGCATATTTGTGACATGAATTTTGACCATCTTCAGAACCAGTTTATTAGCAAAAGTAACTACACATTTTTATTCAGTGTATTGTAATTATAACTGGTAATATTGTTAAACATGGAAATCTTGTGTCAGAAAATCCTTGACAAAACTTGGTCCTGTGATAACTTGGTTTGTAAAAGACAGTAATATAATTTTAAAGATTTCTTTGATCTCCATTTCTGTCTCATACTCTTGGTATACTGGAACATTGATGACAAACAGGTTGTAGCATGTAGTGATTTCATAGCTTTCTTGACATAGATCAGACTCTAGCAATACAAAGCAGATAATAACAAAAGTGTTGAAAATACATTACTTAGTTGTGTGCACATATATGTACACTCCCTGAAATAAAGGTCCAAAATGTACTCTATTTTCTCCTTTAATTCCATAGTCAATTTATATTTTGCATTGAACATATCAAAGTTTAAATATTCAGTATATAAAAAAAAACCTTACCTCCGGAAGAAATAAATTAAAAAAATACAAACTTATCTGAACCTGAACACTCCTATGTTAGCATATTGGATTTCCTTGTGTCTTTGCCCGGGGGTGGAGGATATGATATACATGTGCCTTTGGATGCCTTGAATCCACTTATAGATATTTATTTAATGGAAATTGATACACCATAATGTTTTTCGTCAAATCTTGTGGGCTGAAGACAGAATCAGAATTTAAAAAATGGTAATGAACATTCATCACAAAGTAACAAATCATAAGGACTAAGAAATGATTGGGTTTTTGTTGCTGTGTTTTTTGGTTGGATCTTATTAAAAGACATTCACTTGCATGTGCTGTAGATAATTTATATTTATTATAAATGTCTTTTAATTGAAAAAATAATCCAATTCATTGATTATTGGACCCTGAAGATGTTCATAATACTGTATGTGTATAATTAAACAAATTGACCATCCATTAAAAAAATCATTACCCCTACCACTCATGTCATTACATACATGTATTGTAGATATACATGTATTGAAGATATACATGTACTGTAAATACAGGGGTCAAGCTAGACTTAGTTCTTAGGAAGAAGTGACTTCTCCTTTTGTTCAGAATGTGGAGAAGTGGGAGCTAAACATGTACTATAGATATACATGTACTATAGATATACATGTACAGTAGATATACATGTACTGTAGATATACATGTATTGAAGATATACATGTACTGTAAATACAGGGGTCCAGCTAGACTTAGTTCTTAGGGAGAAGTGACTTCTCCTTTTGTTCAGAACTGGAGAAGTGGGAGCTAAACATGTACTATAGATATACATGTACAGTAGATATACATGTACTGTAGATATACATGTATTGAAGATATACATGTATTGTAGATATTCATGTACTGTAGATATACATGTACTATAGATATACATGTAGATATATATGTATTGTAGATAAATTTTGTTTAAAGCCATCTATTCTATATTTTCCTAATGTTTTCTGACTTAGAAAAATTATTATACTCTGTACAAGTATTTGTATTAACATAACAATGCTTGAAATCGATTAATTTTGTGCCTTGAAACATACCTTCAGATCAGTAAGACTCCACCTTCCTTTCAAGCAGTCTTATTGTTTGCTGTTTGTAAATTAATAATCATTGGCTTCAACTAGTGCTTGTTTGTTCATGGTACATGTAATTATTAATATCTCTCTGGGTGCAAGCTGTCATTGTTTTCACATCCCAAATCCAAGTAAAAAAGCCCTTTTAAAAAAAACAATAACTTGCAAAGATGAAAAAATCAGCCTACACAAATGATTCCTTAGGAGAGAAAAGATGGGAAGCCCATTTTTAGCCAGACTGAAAAAAGAGATTACAAAATAGAAAAACTCAAGATTGGAGCCTAAACCATATTGATTGTACATGTATGTGTATAGAATTTTAGCACATAATATTTGTATTTCCACTTCATTTTATTCACTTTATAAGCCATAGATACTATGAAAATAGTGCTGCCATATTTTACATATTTGTTATAAAATACTGCCAAATAAATGATCATGAGATTATGTGTATATGGAACAATTTCATGATTTTTGAATATTCAGCCAATTGGCAATTTCCTGCCTGCACATTCATTACTTGTATTTCCTTTATTGCTGTAGATTGTGTTTCTTGTATACGTGTATTTCTAATCATAATTGAGTTGTATTTTAACAGACAATACAAAGATGACTAATATACATGTTGCTGACACACAAGATTCTGTGTTTCCTTAAAGTAAATTTATATTATAATTTGTGTACTTTGTTGTCTTTATAGGGAACACAGTATATTCATTAACAAAACTCTCCAACTGGTTAAGGAGGGTGCAGTTGAGTGAAAGTTGGACCTTAAGATACATGTACAGGGATATGTTTCCAAAATGCTTGCTTGTTTGTTTGGATTTTTAATGTAGCTTTCACTATTTTAGTCATATCGTTATGACATCTGCATTGCAATGTCTAGTGCTGATGCATCATACTGCAGACACGTAGCATGATGTCCCATCTGGTCACGTTATGTTGACATCAGGCTGACCAGTCCTAACACTAACTTTTTTAATGCTGAGCACCAAACAAGGCAGCTGCTAGTGGTATTTTTATGTCTTTGGTATGACTAGGCCAGGGTTCGAACCTGCAACTTCCCACATTCAAGGAAGAATGCAAGGAGAATGTATAAAAGGTATGAATGGTAATGGATGACTCAAATGGTTTAAGGCCTGTCTAGAATTTGATAGGTTTCCAGTCTGAGTCCTTGGACATGCATATTTCCCAGTTACATTAATGATATACTTAAAAGTACCATACAGAATGATGAAATTTTGAGAAAAAGATAAAACTATGATATGTTCCAATATATTTTTGGGATTATGACTTTTGGAACAAAAAAATTTTGTGTAAATGCTTCCATGTTTTCTGTGCCATTACTAACTTAAAAGAGCAAATGGAAAGTTTGGTAAGTTTTAATTTGAAACAATATTATATCCACATAAATAGTGATGAGGTAATGAAGGCATAATCAAGATACATATGAGTGACAAATTGTATGATACATATGATGGTGCCATCAATATCAGCTGTCATTTCTCCATCAATATATATATATATGACCCAATTATAAGAACATTAGGAAATAACTGTCCCCACTAGGTGGCCACCCATATAATGGATATTTGCCAGTTTAAACTCTTCAGACTTTTAACATTGCCTTTGATATTCCATAGCAATTTATCATTTTATACCAACCAGTCTGTTTTAGCAGTAGTTAGCTATTCAATAGGTTGAAATATCCAGTGTATACAACCAGTGTGTCCTTTCTGGTAAATTTATTAATTTTTATTATTATCTAATCATATTTATTACCTTTTGTTATTGTCCCTGTAATACCGGTATTGATCAGACACATGTAATTTTCAGCAGTGTATTTGCATTACACTTATAAACTTTATATCTACAATGCATTTTTTATAGGTCTCCATCATAATGGATGTTCACTTGATTAAATACAGTATATTCCCAAATTAACTCCCCCACTATAACATCCCTCCTTCCCCACTTTTTCAAGATGTAGTATAAGACTTATGCTTTTCAATATCCATCTGTTTCTGATCTACAATTACAACAAAATGATGCAACAGTCTCAGTTAATTGCATTGTTGCAATGTATATATATCAGTGTATAAATTACTAAAGTCAAAGGCACTTGTGTGTTATTAAAAATGATACAGTAGCTTGGTGGCAAGTTCAAAGACTTACCAGTCCTACTTGAACCAGTTGCTGAGTGGCACAATTTGTAGATCAATTATTTTAACTGTGCTGAGAGTTACAGTGACTGAATTCAGTAGCAAAAAGATCCCCAGCTGCACATATAATCATTATAAAAGTACATCAAAGAAACAGCTTTTGCTTTCATTATTGCACCCTAATAAATGCGCCCATTTGGAAAATGTAACATTTCTAGTGGCATTAATTAGGAAATATAATGTATTTGTTGTATGCACCTGTTTTTCTCTCTATCATTACAAGAAATGCAAGTGTTGTAAAAATGAGGATAATCACAAGATATATCCTGTTTCTTAAGTTTTGGATAGAACATATTCCACTATACTTATACTGTGCTTCAGTTAATGGTAAGACAACTCCAGAGGCCTCTTAGTTAGAGAGTTCGCCTCGGATGTGGGAGGTCATGGGTTTGAACCCTGGCTGAGTCATACCAAATACTTATACAATTGTATGAACAGCAGCTTTTCTTTGTGCTCAGCAATAATAGGTTAGTGTTAGGACTGGTTGGTCTGGTGTCAGGATAATGTAACTTGGTCTGCAGCATGATACCCCAGTGCTAGATGTCACCATAAACTGCCACACTGCAGACATTGTAGCGATATGACTGAAAAATTATTAAAGATACGTTGAAAATCCAAAACACACACACACACATACAGAAACATGCACACACAGTAAATGATAAACTCACTTAAATGATGGTACAGTTTTGATGGCTTTTATTAACAGCATTATAATGAGGCAACTGGTTGTATGCATTTAAGAATGTCTGCTTTTGTAAGATCAATGATTAGTATGCAGCTTAAAATAATGAGATTTTAGAGTCGTATCACTTTGCTATGAACTATTGGATGGGAAACAATGTAGTGATGTGAACTACTGCATGGAAAATGATGTGTTGTAATACTATGAACTATGGGATGGAAACCAGTGTATTGTAGCGCAATGAACTATTGGATGGGAAACAATGTATTGTTGTACTATGAACATTCGGATGGAAAACAATTTATTGGAGTAATTTGAGCTATATGATGGAAAACAATGTATTATAGAGCTGTGAACTATCGGATGGCAAATGATGTAGTGCTATGACCTATGGGATGGAAGCCAGTTTATTGTAGCACTGTGAACTATAGGATGGAAAACAATGTATTGTAGTGATATGAACTACCGATGGAAAATGATGTGTTGTAGCGCTGTGAACTATCGGATGAAAACCAGTGTATTGTAGTGCTGTGAACTGTCAGATGGCAAATGATGTAGTGCTATGACCTATGGGATGGAAACCAGTGTATTGTAGCGCTATGAAATATCGGATGGTAAACAATGTATTGAAGTGCTATGAACTGCTGGATGGAAAACTGTGTTGGAGCAATATGAACTATCAGATGGAAAATTATATGTTGTAGTGGCATTGAACTATGGAATGTGGGTTGGAAAATAACGTATTATAGTGATATGAACTATTGGATCAACATTGATATGGCTGGGACTTGTCTCTTATGAAATGACGAATAAGAAAAATGCATAATTTAAAAAATAACATACAGACAAGATGGCATCAATTAAACCATCTGCAAACCCTTGAAAATCTAAGCAGTTTTTGACCTGCAGGAAGCTGATACAGTCTTTCTGTGTTAAAATATTTTATTTTTTTTGTATTTCGGAATGTTTGGAGGTATCATGTACAAATATGAATTTTTCAAAAAGTTAAATACTTCAACATTTGGTGATTGATCATCAGTGATGGTTGTTTTGGTTCATCAGAGTGGTAATTAGGTGATTGATCATCAGTGATGGTTCATCAGAGTGGTAATTAGGTGATTGATCATCAGTGATGGTCCATCAGAGTGGTAACTTGGTGATTGATCATCAGTAATGGTCCTTCAGAGTGGTAATTTGGTGATCATCAGTGATGGTCCTTTTGGTTCATCAGAGTGGTAATTTGGTGACTGATCATCAGTGATTGTCCTTTTGGTTCATCAGAGTGGTAGGACTGGTGATAATGTTAGAGAAACAGTATGTAGATATAAGAAGAATAGCGTGGGATCTAATTTTGATTTTGAGACAAAGAGCATGTAATATACCAGGTACATTTGGTTCATAATATTTTACATTGCAGAATCATCTAACAATCGTGCCTTTATATTTCTACAGAAATGTAAGATATTATGTACAGTGAATCCAACATTTAAAAATATGATTCATATTTTTACAATTTAGATAATTAATTTCCTGGTACATAGAAATAGCTTTTACCATCATTCATTTCATGTAAATCAAATCAACAGGGATTAATTTGTCATTGACCTAACACTGTATGGAGATTCTACAATCCAATATTCATGGATTGAGCTGATGAAGTCATTATTCTCTACAAGCTAGAGAATGAACCGTCAAGGGCATTAAATTGTATCTTTGAGTGTGCTTTAATCTCATACTGGGCCATGTTATTTGTAACCTACATGCAATCTGGTTGGGTTGATTATTACTTTTGTAATATAACGTTTTGTAATGACTGTAAAGTTGATTACAGTTGTTCTCCAGCTGAGTCACTCACAAAGGCAATGTCTTTTATTTGTAAAATCAATACTTTTACATGCAACATGGTGATATATCTGGGTATTGATGTCTTTTATTTCTTTATGCTTGGAGTGACTTCATCTAGCAAAGCCTGTTGCATAATGTTACCTTTTGGTTCCAGTAATGCTGAACTTATATTTAGCTCTTTTGTCCTTTTGACCTTGACAAATTGTATGAAGGGACACAATTCAATTTCTGATATTGATAGGAAATGATTAGATAGAGTGGTTACATCCCTTATATGCTTGGGAATATGGCAATTTAAACAATAGAGAATCATTTCAACAGACTCGGGTGAAAAAAAAATTTCTGAAAATGTTGTATACCTCTTTCAAACAATTCTCTCATACAAAATCAGATTTTAAACATACTGTATATATGATTGCATATATGTAGACGGACATTTCTAGCTGCTTATGATTATGAGAAAGGAAAGGGTTTGTTAATATTTGAAATTATGTTCATCTATTGGATCTTGTTTAGTATAGTTTTATCTAAACCATCCAGTCCATCAGTATTTTCAATATATAAAAAGAATTTAGATTTATCTCTCAGCTTATTCCTTGTATTCTGTGGTATAATACACACACATGTATAATACACACCCAGACTTTTTCCTGTCACTGTAATGCAAAATTCTTAACAATAATGTATAATATGCACACAGATTTCATGGTTTTGCATATTTAGATACTTGAAAATGCCAGTGCTTATAATGGATCAAAGTCAGCGCTACAGCCTACAGAACATTCCTAAAAAAATCATTTTGATGATCTTTTTGTAGATGGAACAGTACCTGTATTTATCAATAAAATATAGCTACCAGTATTGGGTTTTTTAATGTATATGGTGCCTTACAATAAAATGTCAATAAATTTCATCTGGGTATAATAATAGAAAGAAAATCTTTTTTAAAAAAAAAGTGTATTTTTCCCCAGATTATGCAGTAATGTGATCCAATTTCTTTATCATCAAACAATAATTATAAATGAGGATAATTAGGATTCATTTGTTCATCATTGAGTGACATGGGTTATTATCAATTGATGCAGGGTGTCAGCTTTAAATGTATAAACAACTTGACAGAAGCACATTGCAAAATTTCCAGTCAGCCTGTATGGTTAGTAACTGATCCAGTGCTAAGACATCCAGTACCAAAAAAGGTGTCAAACAAATCACTTATATTCACATTTTCCAGTGCTAAGACATCCAGTACCAAAAAATGTGTCAAACAAATCACTTATATTCACATTTTTGGGACTTTTCAGCATAAGATAAAATAAAGTGAACATGATTTTAAGGTGTAATTTTTGTTTTGTAAATTTAAAAATGAAATTATTCACGCTGACCTGGTTTCTTTTGTCTGTCATTGAGTAATTCCTCTTATTTTCTCTCTCTTTCTCTATCTCTCTGTATGTATGTGTGTGTGTGTGTGTATATATATATACAATAGTGAGAAACTTGAAATGATGTTTCTTCGAAATATAATGTTACTTATTAAATGTTTTGTGGTTGAATTTTTTTTTCTTCCCAAGGTATATAATGAAGTAAATCTTGCCTCTTTTGAAGTATTCACTATATGCCTCTCTGCTGCTCAGAAATTATGTACTCTACACTGGTTATCCATACAATCCAGAATTAAACGCAAAATTTGTTCTTTGTGCTACGTTTCACTGATGGGCTCCAGTCTAACATACCTATGTGGTGTGGTGGTGTTTATAATTTTAATGTAGCTTTAACATTTTTTCAGTCATATCGCTATGATGTATGCAGTGTGGCAGTTTATGGTGATGTCTAGCACTGGGGCATCATTTACCGAAGATATAAAGCAAGATGTCTCACCCAGTCACATTATCCTGACACCAGGCTGACCAGTCCTAACCCTAACCTCTTAAAGCTGCATACCTATCTGACCTCACCCATGTGTATACACCTGCTAGATGCTTAAGCTCCTCTTCTGACACTGCATTCCCACTATGAAGATGAAATCATATGAACAACATTCATTTGCATACCAGCGCCCAGCAAGGTGCATCAAATTGCCCACTGCACTTAGACACAAAGACAAAGTGATCTCATTCTAAAGCGCCCTTAAAACCCATCTTTTTCAACTGCAAGAACAGTCATAATGACCTAATAATGTATCCTTTGTCCGTATCTGACCTAAAATTTTACAGCATGTTTTCTGTTTCTAAGTTTTGTGGTGTTTGTTTTTATTTTTGTAATCATTTCATTATATATGATTTTTATTGTTTGTAAGCATTGACAAATGTTGTAAAGTGCTTAAAACTTCTAAAGATTAGGCGCTTTATAAAGTTATTATTATTATTATTATTATTATTATTATTATTATTATTATTATTATTATTATTATTATTATTTTTATTATTATGCCCAATTCTCATCAGCTTCAGTTTGTTTTTTTTTAAGTGAAAGCAAATTTCAGTATTATTGTCACCATTACTTAAAGGAAATTAACTGTAACAAAAAAACAAGCCAATGTACCTCTTAAGCAGATAAGTTTTTGTTAATCTATGGCAGAACTAGGGGCTCCCTGGGGGAGTGGTCTAAATCGTGGCTGAGTGGTCTAAAGCTGGCTGAGTTGTCTAAAGCATGAACATTATGAACATGGATCACTGCCATCTCACCTCTGTCTGGTGAGTTGAGTCCAGACTTAGCTAATGTAGATAAGTGAGAAAGCCTGCCAGTAGCTTCTCATGGGTCAGTGGTTCTTCCCTGGGTTTTCCAGGGTTCATCCTCCACCATTAATAATGGCCACCATGTATAGCCTATCTTGTGCTGAAAAATGGCATTAAACCCTACAACAATAATTGCAACAACATCATCAGCTTCAAGTTTTTTTTCAGTGAAAGCAAATTTTCATCATTACTTAGGAAATTAACTGTAACAAAAAAAAACAAGCCAATGTACCTCTGAAGCAGATAAGTTTTTGTTAAAAAGTAAATCCATCAACATATTTTTTGCAAGTTTTGTTTGATTTAGCTAGATATTTTAAAATTTAGGAGTGCTGTATTAGACATTAAAAGAAATTTTAACAAATTCTGATGGAAGAGGGACAGCTTAATGGAGCAGTATGTAAATTACAGCAAATACAGTACTAGGTTTAGTATATTTTGCTAACCATAATAATGCTATCAAAAAGCACTTCAAATTAGAGTTAAATATAGCACTAAGTTCAGTATTGTACGAATTGTAAGGACGATAACTGTAATAAGATTTTTTATGAATAGAACCAAGCTGCATTTTTTCACCAGCGAAATCTCTGTCACTTTATGTTAAAAAAATGTCACTGACTGGTTACTGCTCCACCTTTTTGCCACCACTATATGTCTGTTATTTGATATTTAAAATTTCACTGGCTGGTTACCACTTTTATCTCCCGAAGTAGATGAATCATGACATAAACATACCTGGAATGTCTAATCTCTTTTACCTGATACAGCTTTTGCACGTCTTGGTTAACCTGGTGCCATACAGTGTATAGAGATTTGCTTGTATACAATACATTACACCCATAAACTCCATAAATCCTGATCTACTATTACACATTATGCCAGCAGATCAGGATCTAAACTGTTGTTTGGGGCACAGATAAATATGATACACATATGTAGAGGATTATGTATGTGTCTGTTATCATACAAGGAACATCAAGCAGACTTATCTCCCCCTTTCTGTAGAAAATGGGGGAGATGATATTGTGTCACTATCCATTCATTGCTCCATCTTTTGATTTTCATGGGCATCATTCAACAGCATCGTTTAGCAGAGTTATAGCCCTTAATTGTCAGACCCATCCTTTTTTTCTGCCCATTGATTCCATTAACTTTTATTGTTACAGATCAAGTAAATTTTATATGTGGCTTGATTTTTATGAACCATTTGGTTGAGTTAAGTTCTCTGTATTCTGCATCATTGTTTGGCAAATTTAGTCCTGTGTTTCACACATCAATCAATAATTATTTTTGGATTTCAAGTAAATTGTGTGTGCAGCTCAATATTGCTATTACTTGAGTATCAGCTTTATATGATATCAGTTAGTGGAGTTATGGCCTCTGAATGTTAAGGGAGTTATGGTCCCAGAATGTTGGATCCATATGTTTTATGCAGTTTTAGGCTGGTAAGATCTCACCAGGGTTACATTATTAATATATTGTATGCGATCAGTTTGCCAAGATGGCTCACCTTTATTGATCTCTGCCTTCTCACATGGGTTCATTTCTTGGACTTGGCTAATTTGGCTGTAAGAAAGCATTCCATTTGCTTCCCTTGGGTAGGTGGTTGCTTCCCTTGGGTTGGTGGTATTTACTGGCATTTCCCAGGTTCTTTCTCCACCATTTATCCTGGTTGCCATGTGTAGCCAATCTTGTACTGAAAAATGGTGTTAAACCCACAACACAAACTTTACTAATATGAAAATGCATGTAATACTATTACTATATCACTGTTGTGTCCTAGTCCAATCTACTATAAATTTTCACTTCACAGCTTCCAGAGAAAAGTTTGGGAAATCAGTTCTTGTAATTTGCCTGATCATCCCAGTTTTGTAAATTTTCATTTGTATAAGCTTTAAAGGTCTTTGACCAACTAATAACATTTTACAATGAAATGATTTATTAAATATGCTTTGCACATTTGGTTATTTGAGCTTAGTGGTTTCTAAGTATAGTGTTTACAGAACTAAAATAGATTGAATGCATACCTGTTATTCTTTTCATTTTATTAATATGAGCTGACATGTCATTATCATTGTGCAAAATACCTTCAAGGCCACCATAATGTAATATTCAATGTAACATTGTAATTGGCTGACTATTCAAATATTGTTTACCAGCACTGTCACATTTGTACCTAGATGCCAGGTTAACACCCTACCTGCAGGTGAACATGATATCTTATGATTCATTGTATCTCATTGATGCTTGAGTGATCAGGGTATAAAAACAACTTATTGCCAATGTTTCAATGTGTCATTAATAAGCTTTTTCTCCCTGTACAAGAGAGTAAACAGTAGGTAGTATACTTGCATGACATCTAGATAATTTGTTGCTGTTGTTGTGGGCTTAATGCCATATTTAGCACATAATATTGCTGTATGTGGCAGCCACTACATCTGGCAGAGTGGCTCTGTGTGGCTGAGTGGTTACAGACCACTGCCAACTCACCTCTGTATGTGTGGTTTTGAGTCTTGGATTTGGACAATATAGATATGTAAGAAATCTTGCCAATAGCATCTTGTTGGTCGGTGGTTCTTTCTGGTGTTCTCCCAGGTTCTTCCTCCACCATTAATACTGGTCGCCATGTATTGCCTGTTGTGTGCTGAAAAGTGGTATTAAACCTTGCAACAACAACAGCTGGCAGAGGAAGAATCTGACAAAATCTCCAGAAGACTCTCCAGCACACAGCAAGCTTGAATACATACCCATGTTGTTCAAGCATGAGACTTGAACTAATGCGGATAGAATTGAAATGTCAGTGATATAAAAGTGAGTACTTTTAAGACAAATGAAGCCCCCAAATAACATTAAGTTCATGTAGGTTTTAATTTACAATTAAGACTATTCTTGAATGAAGCTCTTAAAATGAGGTTTTGGAAATGGTAATCACTTTATTTTTCTTCACTGTAAGCAGAAGGTCCCATCTTGATTTTGACCTTTCAAGCAGTGTCCTTTGATGGCTGAATGATTAATGTGATTAACTCAAGTCATGGATGTTGTGGGTTGTTATCATAAGGTGATTAACTCAAGTCAAGGATGTGTGGGTTGCCACCATAAGGTCAGTCATTATAGTGTACTATGATGGTTCCTTGGGGAGGCAACTCAATTTGCCTTGGTACATTATGACCTTGAGAGTGTTGCTGTGCTGTAAAACACCAAAAAACTGGATGAAACTATCCATACAACAAGCTTGTCATATCGATAGAAACCACTTAATAAATTTGTCACTAAGGCTCGGCATTAACAGGTTAGTGTTAGAACTGGTCGGCCTGGTGTCAAGATAATTAGCTAGGTGGGACATCATCCTGCATGTCTTCGGCTTGATGCATCAGTGCTAAACATTACCATAAACTGCCTCACTGCAGACATTGTAGCGATATCACTGAAAAATTGTTAAAGATACATTAAAAATCCAAATTACACATGCACACACACAGCTATGAGAGCCCACTTTTCTTGAGAGACCAGGTTCTCAAAACAAAGATTGAGTTAATATGAAGTTTTATTACCTGTAATGAAAGACCACCTGTCCATTTCAACAAAAGTGATGATCCTTCAAGACAGGTTCTGCTGTATCTGTATTCATATGCACATTTGTAAGCAATTACTGATGTTTTCATATTTTTAAGATATATAAACATAATCAAGACTTTTGGATTAAAACAAATTAAGCAATGTTAAGCAAAAACCACTTGAGGTGGACAAATTCATTTGGTTGGCATGACTGTTTGTTTAATGTAGAAGACCTGAATATATTTTCATGCCATTATCATAGTAACTTTGTCAATTTTATCAGTTTTCTAATGTTTTGGACTTTTCTGTTTTGGTTTTGTTGGTTTTAGGTTTTAATGACTTTTTAATGTACATGTTATGGCTACATAACAATAAGAAAATGGCAGCCAAGCGCCTTTATCCATGGACACACAGAGGCAGATGACCCAGGCTGGCTTGGGTGGTTATTGAACCTGCAATCTTTTAATTACAAGTTCTGTGCTTTTACCAACTTAAGAGTGACCTATGTGGAAACCAATTCTAATAAATTTTACAGTGGAAGTCTGCATAGTCATATTTGGTTACAAGTAATATGCAGAAATTTGGAAGTTAAAACTTGATAAATTTTGATACATTGAAATGTTCATGCTAGTAGGGAAGAAAAGAGATTAATTATTGATATTTAACATGCTCAATGAATATTTGATTACAGAATCTTGATGAAGTGTTGGTTTAGTGCCAAGTTATCATGCAATCAGTGATGGCAATATTTGATATCAATGGAAGCGTAAAAGGATCAGTCTCCAAAGTGTCTGTAAAAGTAAAGAATGTTTGATTGTTATTCCGAAAATGTACAGAGTTTTTTTTATATAAATCTTTCTTGTGTATTAGAACAAAAAAAATGTGTTTTCAGGTACTCTGACTGTCCCTGTTTCTCGTTGCGTATCCTAGCACATTTTTCCCCCAAGGGTAAATAAGAAATTAAAATTAATAATAATTAATTTAATATTAATTAAAATAATAAAAAAATCTTGACATTCCTAATAATTTCAACATTTTCGTTTAAAATAAAATAACTACCCCACCCCTGCTAATTTTAAAATTCAGCGCAATAAGAAACATACCTTTGAGAGGAGGTGTGTGTGGGCACATGCTCCATATTGTGAAAGCTAAAATTAGATCCCACATTTGATAAAGCTCTTATTACTTTGTTACTAGACCTACCACTTCGATTAACCAAACAGCTCTCAGTGGATGAATAATTGTCAAATTTTAAAATATTTAACTTTTTTGGCAACATCTTTGAGTCAAAGTATTCCAAATGACTTAAAAAAAATAGACTGTTGCACATTTTCTCATGCTACTCTTAGTTGAATATGTATCCCAGAGTAAGAGTATTACACGGTATGGAAAATAGTGTCATGTCACCCAAGTTCCATATAAAAAAGTGCTGAATGAGTATTTAAATATTTATCAAATTTGCATGGTTTGAAGACCATTGACTGTTCTTCTCAAATACACAAAGAAAAGTGTTTTTGGTGAGTGAATTTCTTTTATTATTACATGATTTTTAAGATTGCATCTGTTTTCTACAACTGGAAGACTGCACTGACTGTTAACATCAGGTCATTAAATAGTCAAGAAACTGCCACTGGTTTATGTACCTTTCATTGACCTCATTTTCTTCCACATGACCTTTATGGTTTAGAGCAAATATACTCTTGGACACTTAGGTCATATCAATGATGTCATAGCATAAAAGTGACATCATTTTATGATGCATACATATACAAATCTCCCTCATTTTAATGTAAGCCATAAGATTATATGTGGTGTCATAATTTGTCAAGTTAACAAATTGAAGCATGTTACTGGCTAGTATAAAGTGAGTATGTTGTATGCAAAACCCAGGTTACAGTGTATCTAACCCAAGTTACAAGGTATTTACAAGTTTTGGTATATTTAACCCAGGTTATGTGGTATTTAACCCAAGTTACAGGGTATTTAACACAATTTTACAAGGTATTGAACCAAAGTTAACTGATTAATCAAAGGTGAAGGGCATTTAGCCCAAGTTAAATGGATTTATCCAGAGTTACAGGATTATTTAACCCAAGTTAGAGGGTATTTAACTCATGTTACAGGGTATTTAACCCAAGTTACAGGGCATTTAACTCATATTACAGGGTATTTAACTCATGTTACAGGGTATTTAACTCATGTTACATGGTATTTAACTCATGTTACAAGGTATTTAACCCAAGTTACAGGGTATTTAACTCATGTTACTGAGTATTTAACCCTAAGTGGGGATCTAACCTGCCGCCATTGGAATACAAGTCTGATTGTATACTAATTTAGCTTCTGCAGTTTCCTTATCTTTTGTTCTGCACTGGAGGCACATGTTTTATGAGCACAATTCTTAAGTTTTCACAAGTACTAAATGTATTAACTTCTCATTTTTCTAAATAAAATTCTTTGAAAGCCAAATCATTTATTCACTTTTGTTTTATGATTCCAAGCTGTTGAAACTGGCATATTGGATTTCTTTGAATGAAAAATAAGGAGAATGTTACACCTCTAAATGCAGGTGATGAATTTTGAAACCCGCAATGTTGCTTTAAAACTTTTTGATCACATCACTATGATATCTGCAGTATCATAGTTTATAGTGATGTCTAACACTCGGGCATCATGCTGCAGACATGTAGCATCATATTCCACCCATAAACATTATCCTGGTACCAAGCCGCCCAGTCAGAGAGGCAGATTCTAGTACCATTTGTGCTAGTCTTTTGCATGACTTGTCCAGGGATCAAAAACACAACCACCCACATATGAGGTGGGCGCACTAACCGTTTATGTTAACAGAGCGGTCAAACTTTGTATTGGTAAATCTTACAAACATAAACACAAGCAAAACTGAATTGTTGTAAAGTACTAGTAATATTAAAGTACTGTTTAGGTTAAATAAGTGTACTGTATATATTTACTTATACAGAGAGTCCAACAGCAGACTGCACAGACCCAGATATGCTATTGCATAATGAGCCAACGGATCAGCAGATTTGGATCTGGTGCAGTTTATGAGGGTTAATCTTTTGAACAAACAACATATTATGCTATGGCAGATCATGATTTTTGTTGTTTGCAATGTGACTTGTAAGTGAGTTTATGTGGTATGTAAGTCATTCTGATTCTCAAAAATAAAAAGATAAATTGATGAGTCTTCCTGTGGGACCAAAGATGCAGATTAGGCTTGGTGTGCCCTCATGTATGTTTTAAGAAGTCAGTAATTGAAGCATTCATGTTGTGATGCATTCCATGATGAGGTTAATCCTGAGGAGGTCTTTGAGGTTCATTGAGGTTAATCCTGAGGTGTTTGAGGTTTCAAGAGTTTGGTTTACCATAAATGCTGGCCTATAGTCCATCCAACTGCAATTGATATAGACCTGATAATGTGCTGGCAGATCACGGTCAGTGTTGTTTCTTCTACTGATTAATCCTTTCAAACTGAATAGATTCAGATTTGCCAATGCATTATGCAGTGACAGATCAGGGTTTTTGCAATTTGCATTTGGACTTGCAATTGTGAGCTTATGTATATGGAATTTGATCTCATAATTCAAGAATTTTACTCTTTATTGCCTTTATCTGTACTTTGTATGCCTTTTTTGGAATACTAGAACTTACTCAGCTGTAATAGTGCCTGTTTTATATAACTGTTCTATGAGGAATTAGTCACATTAGCAAGAGTTTTTTTCTTCTATATTTAATAGAACTGATACCTCTAGTTCTTCATGCTGACTCCTTATACTGACTGACTTGGAATGATTAAAGTCGACTATGCTAACTAAGAGCCTTTGTGACTCATTAATGCTAAGTTATTGAGTTCTTTTAATTGACTATGCTAACTAAGAGCCTTTGTGACTCTTTAATGCTAAGTTATTGAGTTTTTTAATTGGTCGGTGTTTCTGGAATGATGCAGCAAAAACTCTGCTTTTATGTATGATAGTCATACTTTTTAATTGTATGTCAGGAGGTGGTAAGGAGGAAGTGGGATGCCAGCCACTGATGCCTAGGCCAATGTGATTGTATGTGACAAATTATGTCCAGTTGTGCTAGTGGATGCTCCTGATCCCCAATACTATGTGGGCTACCTGTGAAATTGATCAAAGTTTCTGAGCTGAAGATTGACTATTTTATCCTTGTGTGGTTGGAATTTTGTGTGCTATGTGTACCTACACCAAACAACTGGTGTGAGCAACCCGGTGGTTTTCTCTTTTTGGGACATGCTTTGGTAGTATCAGTTGTTGTTTTTGATGGCTAAAGGATCAGGGTAGTTTTGCATGGAGGTCTTATCAAATGAGGCCTTCTATTCCCAATGGAAGTGTCTCCCTTATATATAAAGGTAGTGGGTGAGAGTAGAGATAGAGGGATGGTGGTGGGTGGGGAGGAAGGGGATTTTTGGTGGAAAATCTGTGGTCAATACAGGCTTGTTATTTTCAGGATTCCACCCAGGTGTTGGAGTATATTTTCCTAGAACCTGTTTTAGGCACCTTGTGTTAGTAACGGTGAGTCTTTGTTAAACAAGCTTATTGTACGCAGGATTCCACCCAGGTGTTTGCTAGTCTGTTTTCCTTAGCACCTGTTTTGGGCCCTATTTATTAGTGAGGGGGGGGTAGTAAAGGATGGGTGGAAAGAAAAGCTTTTGTCTGCTTGTCTGCTAGTGTTAAACAAGCTTATTGTACCAGGATTCCACCCAGGTGTTTGCTAGTCTGTTTTCCTTAGCACCTGTTTTGGGCCCTATTTATTAGTGAGGGGGGGTAGTAGAGGATGGGTGGAAAGAAAAGCTTTTGTCTGCTTGTCTGCTAGTGTTGAGCAAGTGCTTGCTCGAGGAGGTGGGCCAGTGCTTTCCCAGGTTTGTGCCAGTGCCTGCATGGAGAGGTGGGCCAGTGCTTGCACAGGGAAGGTTATGGATTTGATTTGGAGGGCTAGTGGTTGTTCTGGACCTTCCATGTGCTGTTCTTTTGGAAGGACTCGTTCTTGTCTACCAAGTGGAAGTTAATATTCTAGTCATTTTCCTATGTTCACTTGGCTGTATTCTCCAGTTGCCTCTCTCTTGTTTTTTTGTCTTCCTTGTCATGATTTGATTAATGTTTGTCAGTCTGTTAATTTTGATTTGATATTGTGCTCTTTCAGTTTTGTTAATGTCTTGCATGGGGGATGGGATGGTAGGGAAAGATTAATGAAGAGATAAGGTGTACATATATATATATATATATATATATATATATATATATATATATATATATATATATATATATATATATATTACTTCCCTTTAGTATTAGTTGTTAATTATGTGTTGGTTAGTGGTTATGTTAGGTATTGTTGTTGTGTGTGCTTTGTTAGTTTGTTTTAGTTGAATAGTGTTGGAGTAGTGTTGTATTAGTTTGTTGCATGATATGTACTGAGTATTTTTTGTGGTGTTGTTTAGTTTATATTATATTGTTGGTTCTGTATGGTTGTTTTTTGATGTCTTAGTCCTGTTTGCCCTTGTTATACTTGCACTCAACACAATTGTGTTTCTGATTAAACTTATTGGTGTCCATCGGTGGCGATGGTGATTATCACCCCTTGTTGTTAAAGGTGAATTTTTTAGGACTTGCCTTTTGGCTTGGCAGTTGTTGCCATAGTCCTACCTCCCTTGTTGCTAGTGCTCTAATGTGTCCTTTTGTCTTGGTATTTTATTTTAAGATTTGCAATTTAGTTGGTTATTCTGTCATAGTCTTTATTTCCCTAGTTGAATGTTTAGTGGTATTGCTGGCTCCCTTGTATTTGCATTTGGTTTTCAATTCCTTGTGCCTTTTAAGGCAGATTTCAGGACTTGCTTTTTTAATTGGTTTTTTGCCATAGTCCCTTTGTGTTTTCATGTTGTTTTATTTAGCCTCTATCCAGCTTAATCATGTTGTTGTCATTTGTTATGATGTCTTGTAGTCCTGGTTCTCTCATTGCTACCATGGGATTTTCCATGAGAAGTTGGTTTCATAAGAGATGATGTAGGAGTCTGTTGTTAATCGTCTCTATAATTTTGCAGATGATGCTGGTTAGCAAAATTGGGTGATAGGATGAGATAAGTTTGGGGTCTTTTCCTGGTTTTGGAATCACTATTACAATGGCTTGCTTCTGGGTGGTGGGTATGTTGCTAGTGTTCTAGATTAGGTTGATTAAATCGAGGATAATCTGTTTCATGTTGTCAGGTAGGTGTTTGTAGCTTTCATAGCCAAGATTATCCTCTCCCAGTGAAGTGGATTTCTTGTGTTGGAGCACTTTGTGCCATTCTTGCAGTTAAGTTGAGTGGTGATTTCTTGTTGGTTATATCCGCAGTCTGGTCCTTAAAGAGAGATATTATTGCTCCACCTTTTGGCATTGTAGCATAAAGTTTTGAGTGTGAAAACTGTTACTGCTCAAGAGTTCAAAGTGTTGTGCTAATTGTTCAGCTTATTCTTTGTTAGTTTCTGTTCCTGTTATCTGGTGTATTTTGGGGGGTCTTACCTTTTATGGCTTTGATTTTGCTCCAGACTTCTTTCTTGGGAGTGGAGTGACTGAGTGTTGAGCAGTAAGCTTGCCAGGAGGCTTTCTTGGCTAATATTCAATTGTTCTTCCTGCTTTGGTTTCCATTTGTTTGTAGGTGTTGAAGTCGGTGGAGAGTTTGGTATGTAGGGAGCGATTTAGAGCTTTCTTTGTTGCTTTTAATTTGTAATCTTCATTCCACCATGGGATGGTCGCTTTTCCTGTTTTTCCAATTGTTTTAGTTGTACTTTACTTTGCAGCATCGTTGATTGCTTGAGTGATGTTGTAAAGAGTTGTGTCAGCACTCTGAAGGTACTCTCTATGTTTTGTCCTTAGGATGGTATGGAGGGTGTCCCAGTCTGCCATATTAGTTTTCCATTTTGCTATAGAAGGTGTCCCAGTCTGCCTTATTAGTTTTCCATTTTGATATAGGTGTCCCAGTCTGCCTTATTAGTTTTCCATTTTGAAATGGAAGGTGTCCCAGTCTGCCTTTTTAGTTTTCCATTTTGATATGCTGGTTTGTTGGTCCTTAGGGATGTGTAGGTAAACTGTTGTGCGAATAGGGAAATGGTCACTACCAAGTGTACTTTTTTTCGCGTCTCAGAGAAAGCCCCAGCATTTCTTTTGAAACTAGCAAATTCAAATTATTTGAGTTAGTATGCACTTTCATTAAGATGGACCATTAACTTTTGCAGTATGTCATTTTTAGAAATACAAAAATTCATAATTAAACTTTGTTGTGAATCCTGTGATTTAAGTAGAATGTGTGACAACTTTAGAATTTGAGGGAAATTGTGACTCAAACTTTCCATGTTGAGTTTAAAAAATTTTGTGTGAATAAATTAAGCCTTCCAGGTTTCATCAGACATCAACACTGTTGCCTTAATTTATTATGGGAGGAGAAATTTCAAGAATTCTTCATCTTATATTTCTCGATAAGAATGACTCCTACATGTGCAGTTTTAATACTAGAGTTATTTTGCAACCCTTCTTTTTGTTTACCTCTCACAGAAATCATAAAAACATGTATTGTTGGAAATGTCATAAGTACAATAAAGTACAGGCTAAATTTGTGGAAAGGTGGAGATAATTTCCCCAGGTCATTTCAGTTATTCAGTTGTTTTTGTTCTAATGACTTGGATAAAAGTTGCATTGTTCCTAAAATTCTGGAAATATGCCAACTGATTCAAGGTGGAATATTATGTATTTGCTCTCTACATTAATGACTTTCACTTCCTACCAATGTTCTTGTGTCCTTATTCATGTTTACAATTACATTATGTTTGTAATGTCAGTGTCTGTAATACATGGCTGGTAAATTAAGGTTTACAAACTAGAGGTCAAGTGACATTGCAATGTCAGTGTTCATTATACATGGTTGGCATGGTCTACAGACTAGAGATAAAGTTAAATTTTCAATGTCAGTATCTGTAATACATAGTTGGTATGCTTTACCAGTTAGGAATAAACTTACACTTGCAATGTCAGTGTCTGAACCCAACAAAATGATCATGAGTAATTCATGAAATGGCATGAACTGTTCTTCAACGGTTCATGAACCATTCCTGAAGTTCATAAAAAGGTTCATGAACTATTCATGAATGTACATTGGTCAGTTCATGAAATAAATGAATTTATGAATGTTCATGAACCTTGATTTTACAAAATGTTCTTGAATGTTCATGAGCTATTCATGAACAGTTCATAAATGTTTACTGACTGGTTCATCATCATTCATCACAGTGAATGAACATATTTATGAACTATGATGAACAATGTTCCTCATTATTCATGACTTCATGAACAATTTGTATTTTTAAAAAAAAATGATTATCTGATAAACTCACAAATACCTATTTGATCCTGAATCATAAAATAACCTTAGATGTGTGTATGTGAGGGAGGTAAAAATGTATAAAATGCAACATATTATATTAAAAACCAGTAATAATTTTCAGATAAATTTCTAATATGCAATAAAAGGAAAACTGACAGACACTTTTTAATATCTATTCCATCTTGGCTGTAAGATCCTCCACTCATCAAATTTTCCTCCTTATCCTACAAACTTCATCCTCTAATAATTTTACTTTTCTGCTGTCTGATCTGAAAGAAAGATAAAGTTAATTACAAACAATCTCTGATCAACATTGTCTTCAGCTTTTAGCACATTATTTTTGTACCCCACTTTATTTACCGATCCAACTCAAAATTATTTATTCCTTTACACTTAATACACAACTTAATGATCATTTACATTATTGGTGAATTTTTTCACTAGTTGTATTTTAACTGAATGTGACTTGCTATAGGTATTATAAGTCACAGAAGTCAAATGATTTCATCAATAAAAATTTATCCGCTCTGACGCCGTATGTTGCATATAGCTGCTTCCAGTTTCATCACGTTACTTGTACATGCAATGTGTACATTTTGACACATTAACCAGTTTTTTTTTTTGTTTGTTTTAATTTACCAAATTACACCAGATCACAGAAATAGTGATGTCATGAAGCAGAAAACGATACCGAACTTCTAAATTCCTATTGCAGATGCAGTACCGCATTTGGTATCGAGATTGAAAAGGGAGGGGGGCATGATAATGTTTAGTGATTTTCAAACATTTGAAGAGCATGTATAGATTAGGTCTGATAAAATTCAGGTGTATTTGCTTGGTTAACACTAATATATTGACATATAAAAACTAATCAAAGATGCATATAATTCCCACTGACATAATCATGAAATACCAAGACAAAGATACTCACCGTATTTTTTATGATCCTGTCTGTGTATGCTTTTCCACCTAATTTTGCTCTCAGCAAGTGAATTCCTTCATGTTCTCCATAATTGCTTCTCTGCACTTTTATGTACTTAAAAGAAATGATATTGAAAATATTCTCATCTGTCCATTCCACATGAGTCCATGATTTTTGTTTGAGATTGTTACTCATTGCAAAACTCTTTGCGTGCCCCTTGTTTGTGAGGGGAATGGCTGCTGAAATCACACATGTATATTAACCGATCCTATCATGTCTTCATTCACAGTCATCCAATCAGGATAGTCATTGTTCACATATTTCGGTGTTTACAGCAACTTGGCAACCAGTTACAAAGTCAATAAAATATGCAGTTTATGACAGTACTAGACAAAAATATCAGAACAAAATCATTAAAAGTTTCTATAGAAGGTACATTTTGTTCATGCGGGCCAGAAAAATATTTTCCCATATTAATCCAGAACTACTGGATTATACAAGTATTGATTAAAAGATATCTGAACATTTATACAGTATCATATCATTTTTAAAAAACATTCACATTATTTTATATTTAACTAATATTGTGAGAAGTTTGTAAGATGAATTTTCATAAACATTTTATGAATATAATGATATAGAAATTTCATATACATTTTTAAGAAATATGTTGGTGGTGCATCAAAAAACTTGAATTGTTCATGAAGCAAATTCATGACATTTCAGAAACTTCAAAGTTCATTTTGTTCATGATTCATCAAAATTCTTGAGGTGTTCATGAATGTTCATCAAATCAAATGAACTGATCATGAACATTTCAAGAATGTTAATGAACATTCATGAACAGTTCATCATTGTTCATGAAGTCATGATTTTTTTCATTGGGATAATATGTTTATGGTTACAAACTAGAGGGTAGTGTGTACATTTAGATTTTGTCATTGACATTTTCATAAAAGATAAATGTATATTTTCAAACCAAGATATCTGCCATTTTATTTCTATTCATTTTATTTCATTTAATTGATCATGTGCCTGTTTTGTTCACCAGAATGTATTCAATGAAGAGTCAATTCCCCCAGGAAATTTCCTGTTACATGAAATAATCACATCACTTGCAATTCTCGCTGTTTGATGTCATATAAATAATTTTACACATTTGTTTGTGCAAAGATAGAATTTGTATATTATATGGAACATTACATTTTTATGAATGTCAAAGATATTTTCAGTTATGAATTTTTATTAGGTAAAATTTGCCTTGACTGCCATCTTTGCCTTGTTCTTGTTCAGAATTTTGCATTATCTGTTGAAGTTCTCATAAATCACATTAGAAAAATACCACATACATTCACTTATAATTCAAGTTCAACTGAAAGCAACAAAGATCCAGATCTGTTCTCATATATTGCACTGATATATCTAGTTCTATGTTTCTTGTTTGTCTAATTACTCTTAATGAACTGAACAAACCCAGATCTAGTTATACAATATATGACAACATATCTGTATCTATGCAGTATGGAGTTGAACTTATAAATGAGTATATATGGTATCATGTAGTATCCTCTGAGTCATTTCAAGTTTTCTTTTTCTGAGCTCTTTTAGCTTATTATTAGGTATTTTTGTATCATACCAGTATATTTTTAAATTAGAAAATTTTCCCAACTTCACTATGATCATCTCGGGTGGAATTGTGATTAGTGTGTAGTGTATGCCTTGGATGCAGGTATGAACCCCAGCAGAGTTATACCACAGACTTATAAAAAAAATGGTACCAGCAGCTGCCTTGTTTGGGGATCATCATAAAGAGGTTAGTGTTATGATTGGTTTGCCTGATGTCAGGATAATTTGATTGGATGGGACATTGTGCTACATGCCACATTGCAGACATTATAGTAATATGATTGGAGAATTGGTAAATCTACGTAAAAGTCCAACACACACACACACACACACACACATGCTACTTCTCTGCCTATTTCTCATTTCCTGTTACACCACTACACATTTTAATATCTAATGTGTATTTTCACATAAAGCACATAGTTCTTGTATTAGACCCAAGTTAGTTAGAAAGTGATGCTCTGTTCTGTTGTACTAAGCAATTTGATTCTAGTCATACATCTTGCATGAGGTATCCATTTGTGTTACATTAACTTGGGTACCATTAGTTTACATCTTAATTGGTGAAAAACGATGCAGAAAATAACATCACCAGACAAAGTCCTAGTAAAAGTCTTACTGATTTTAAACTCGTTTCTAATGGAGGCAGCATCAGCCATTGATCATTTGTGATATCGATTGGATTACATGTTGTCATTGGTGTGAGCAATTTGCAACTGAGGAAAGCTTATTATTTTTAGCTGTAACATATTTGATTAAAAATTGTAGCATACCAGTATTGGCATTGCATCTACTGTAACATTCTCATCTGTCATCCATGATGTTTCTTGTCAAAATATTAGTGATGGCTTTTCTATTTCATTAGATTATTTCACAGTATTCTCACAAAGTAATGCCATGTAGTAATATAAATTCTTTGCAGATCCTTGATGGATTAAGACATAACTTACAGACATGTAATTTGTTGTATATTTCCATCCTACTCAGATATTGTACATAAGAAGGAAAAAAAGAAAATACTTGTATTCTAGTCATTAACATCCAGATATTCACCTTGAGTGTAGGCTGACTTTTTCATTAATTGATATTTACTGAAATTGTTTTATACTAGATGGCACATAAATTGCTTAAAATTATATATCACTGATGTTTAATACTTTTTTCTTTTCATTTTGGCATTTTAAAATCTAGAACTCTTCAAATTGAATAAATTGCTGCTTTCTTCCTGCTATTTTATTTGACATTTACTTGGCATTTTCTTTTGTTTCTGTGAATACTTAGCAGTGAAATTATGGTTTTGGGAATGGAATATGCCTTTAAAAAGGGCTTTGTTAGGTCTCATTATGTGAGATGAATTTTTGGCTGAACTTTCAGTTTTGACTGAATAAAATTAATGAATTTATGGCTGAACTTTCAGTTTTGCTTTCAAAAGTATTAAGCAATAGCAGAATGCAGTATCTTGCATTATTGCTGTCTGTCTGTCTGTATAACTGTTTGTAATCCCTAATAGCACAATACTGTAAAATTGGTTACATCTAGAGCTGCAGAATAATGGCATATTTTCCTATTCTTGTGTGTAGGTGACCTGATTATTTTAGGCTGTTGCAACAATGTTTGCCACATATACACACTTAGAAATCAAGAAAAATGCAAACAAGAAAGCTCCAGATTTGCTGTAGGTTAATGTGCCTGCAAATCAGAGTCTGTTTTTTTTTCTTCTGCTGATTACTCCCAACAAAATGCACAGACCCAGATCTGCCAACACATTACTGGTTTATTATGGCAGATCTGGGTCTAAGAAGTTTTGCAGCTGGATTTGTAAGGTTAAATATACAGTAATATTTAAATTACTGGTACAGATTTTAAAATTTGCTGGACTTAAACTTTTTTGACAAAATAAAACTTACTAGCACAGTTAAACAAAAACCACTTAAAGTAGACCCTGGAAATTTGTATGCTTTTTGTCAGCATAATATGGATAAGCTGATAATATTTGCATGACTTTATAGCAAGTTTCATCATTATTACTGTAATTGACACAAAGGATTGTACCCAAAACCTCAATAACAAATGTCTAACACAAATTCTTGCACTTAGTACTACAAAATCTGAATTGGATATGCTGAACAATGACCATTTCTACCATAGTGCAACATTTACTGATAATTCATTCTTTTTCAGTCAAAACAAGCCTAAAAATCCTCCAAATGTTTTGGGTTAAAATATGTATTTTAAAAAAATGGAAACTTTGTAAATGATATATACAAACATGATTTTGTTTGTATGCAGCTAGCATACCATAAAAAGTCCAGGTACATAAAGTGAAAAAAAAGACAAAACTGATAAGGCTAAGGAAAAGTATTTAAAGACACAAATACTTAACCAAGTGGTGGGGCCCCGAGTGGCCGAGTGGAGTGGAGTGGTCTAAAGCGATGTCCGTTACGGATCACTGCCATCTCACCTCTGTCTGCGTGTGTTGTGTTCCAGTCTAGGATTCAGGCTAATGTAGATATGTGAGAAAGCTTGCCAGTAGCTTCTCGTGGGTCGGTGGTTCTTGGGTTTCTTCCTCCACCATTAATACTGGCCCTATGTGTTGTGCTGAAAAATGGCATTAAGCTAAACAAACAAACAAACAAACAAACTTAACCAAGTTGTGTACTTTGTATTTGCACATAGGTACTAGTTTTGATCTTTTTGTCCATTTTGTTTCATCCTTGGTATAGTAGTCTACTAGAGCTAGAGTCTTGTGCAGTTAAAATACTTTATGTAGTCATATTCAAGTTGGGTTCAAATGCAAACAACATAGACCCAGATTTACTGCTGCAGTATGTGACTGCAGATGCATGTCTTGTGTTGTTTTCAGT
The DNA here is from genome assembly GCA_016746295.1 of Potamilus streckersoni. Taxonomy (NCBI): domain Eukaryota; kingdom Metazoa; phylum Mollusca; class Bivalvia; order Unionida; family Unionidae; genus Potamilus; species Potamilus streckersoni. The sequence continues at coordinate 209,323 of JAEAOA010000727.1, forward strand.
TGGATCTGACTAATAAGCGAGTATATATGGTATGTAGTTTATGATTTTAAAAAGGAACATTATTCAGCAAAAACATCTGTTAGAAGAATCATAGACAAAAGGAAACTTCTTTAATTGAAACATCGTGATTTTTTTTCCAATTTTAACATCCATAAATTGTTCATACCATTTATGCTCAGTGATAATATGCAGTTTTATCAAGCCAGCTTAAGAGGAATTTTGGCATAGCAATGACTTTAGCATCTTTACATTTGTTCCCGTGTTTATGTGTACTATTTACTATTTATATTTACTATATCAAACAAATTTTTGAAGTTATTTAATGTTTATTCAGCAATATATAGAGATGAATATGTTGACATGCCATTTAATAATATGCATACGTACATTCTTACTCTACACTTTGATCTTAGCCTAGCTGTTAGAGCGTCAGCCTTGGATGCAGGAGGTTGTGGGTTTGATCCCTGGTCAAGTCATACCAAAGACTTACAAAAATGGTACTAACAGCTGCCTCGCTTGATGCTCAGCATTAAGAGGTTAGTGTTAGGACTGGTCGGCCTGGTGTCAGAATAATGTGACTAGGTGGGACATCATGCTACATGTCTGCGGCATGATGACCCAGTGCTAGACATCACTATAAACTGCCACACTTCAGACATTGTAGTGATATAACTGAAAAATTGTTAAAGTTACATTAAGAATCATAATCACATCACATCACATATATTCTTACATACATACATACATGCATGCATGCATGCATACATGCATACATACATACATACATACATACATACATACATACATACATACATACATACATACATACATACATACATACATACATACATACATACATACATACATACATACATACATACATACATACATATATACACACATACATACATACATAATGCAACCATGCATACTTGATCTACAGACCATGGCAATCTTCTTCAGTGAATAACATGATTGGTCAATCTCATATTCATCCAGGAGTCTGCTTCTGTTGGTCAATCTGCATTTCCTAAAGAAATAATTTGTATACAAGGAGCATGTTTAAGGAAGATGGGTATATGATTAGTGTTTCAGATTCCTGAGGACAGTCCCTTGATGGTGGGTGGGTGTGGAGTTTATTGGGTGTGGAGATAAAAATTCATATTAATATAGGTGATATGGAGTTTTAGTTATACACAGATCTCTATTGACATTAATTTTCGGATGGTGATCATGTTAAATATAATGTTGTACAGAGATGAGTGCATGATGATGCAACATAATCAAGCTAGGATGGGGAAATAGACCTGAGGTGCCCAGAAGTAAAATACTGTGGACATATTTGTGATGGCTTCCATTTCTAGCTTCAACTGAAACTATTTTATGTTTGTTAACAAAGATTTATAATTTTACATTATTTCAGGAGACAGGATGCAATGAAAAGGATGGCTGGTGTGTGGATAACTTTTGTGATCAGACAAGAATGTACATGAAGAAAGCCCAACATAGCCTTCTAGATATAGATGAAACATTACAGTGTAGTATGTATTATTATTACATTACTTTAACAGGTAGTGAATCATGTAGCTAACATTATTATTCATTGGACATGTAATCCATGGACAATGGGTGTAGTACTTGTTCTATCCTTGCAAAATGCTTTTCCTTGTCATGGTATATCAAAGACTTTATTGAAAGTGCTATTTTGAAACAAGGGAACCATTATGTCAAGGATTGTCCGATTTCTGTCATTTTGGGCAACATTCCTTATTCTGATGAAACTTTTAATGAGTTTAGTTTTTGTCACATTTAAGGCAATTGACTGTGAATTGCAATCAGCAGGGCCTTTTTAAACACCTATTAAAAGCTCTAGTTATTTTCGGTTCTTAATTAGGTTTTAATTCCGAATCAGATAACAGCTTACATTATGACTTGTAGTAAAGCAATATAAAAGGTGCTGTAAATGCTCTGCAGTTAAGTTATAAAAAGCCCTATTTAAAGGGCAGAAGAGACGGTCTCATTTCATTTCTTTTTCCTTCACAGTCTCCTAATTTCAGAAATGAAATGAGAGTGTCTTTTAAAAGAGGTGAGGCACACCATGTTGGATTCAGTTTCAAACAACATACAACCTGATATGCCATTTTATAATGTGCTAGAATGTCAGGGTCTATGTTGTTGTTTTTTGTTCTTTTGATGACTCTGTACAAACTGCATAGACCCTGATTCTGCAGGCACATTATACAAAGACAGATTTGAGTCTATGTTGTCTGCAGTTCTATATGACTCCTGTGGAAGTATATAAAGGACTGTACTTTGTTTAGGATAAAACTATGTATAATGTAATAAACCCAACTGTGTACTAAACTGATCTTTTTGTACATTGTACTAAACCCCAACTGTTTACTGTATCTTAAACCATCTGTGTATACTGTACTAGCCCCCACTATGTACAGTGTACTAAACTCACCTGTTTACATTGTATTAAACCCCAACTGTGTACTTTGTACTAAACCCCAGCTGTGTAATGTGTACAAAACCCCAACTGTGTATTGCATATTAAACACATCTATGTATGTTATACTAACCCCCAACTGTGTACAGTGTACTAAAACCCACCTGTGTACTGTGTACTAAACCCAACTGTGTACACTACTAAACATCAACAGTGTACTTTTTACTAAACAATGTCTCTGCACAGTGTACAGAACTCCAGCTATTTACTGTTTACTAAACCCCAACTGTATATGAAACCTCAGCTAATTAGTACCAAACCCAGAGTCTGTTCTATTCTCATTAAATCCAATGTAGAGCAGTAGAATAGATCTAGATCTACCAGTGGTGCATCTTGGGAAGTCAGTGTTAGTCTGTTTGCAATTCAAGTTTTGTATAGAGGTAAATGCAGTCTACAGGATTTAGTTTGATCACCCAGGACATTGCCATATTTTTTGCACTGTGTAATAGCAGGTGCTTTTGCAATCTAATTTGTAAAGTCAGGCGCAGCTGTTACTGTAACTTTGTTTTATTCATGTATGTTACTCCCTCATTTTAATGTTGGCCCTGTATGTTACATCCTCATTTTAATGTTGGCCCTGTATGTTACTCCCTCATTTTAATGCTGTTATTGAATGTTGCTCCCTCATTTTAATGCTGTCAATGTTTGTTACTTCCTCATTTTAATGCTGTCAATGTATGTTACTCTCTCATTTTAATGCTGTCAATGTATGTTACTTCCTCATTTTAATGCTGTTCATGTACATTTCTCCCTCATTTTAATGATGTACATGTATGTTACTCCTTCATTTTAATGATGTACATGTACATTACTCCCTCATTTTAATGATGTACATGTATGTTACTCCCTCATTTTAATGATGTACATGTATGTTACTCCCTCATTTTAATGCTGTGCATGTATGTTACTCCTTCATTTTAATGCTGTTCATGAGTGCCATAGAGATTATCATCTTACAATGAGACAACCTTGCAATAAAGGGACATATATACTCATTCATAAGACAAGTCCAACAGCAAACTGCACAGACCCATATCTGGTGTAGTTACGTAATTTACCAACAGATCTGGGTCTGTGTAGTCAGGTAGGAATAATCAGTAGAACAAACAACATAAAACCAGATCTGCAGGTACATTTTTCAACTGCAGATCAGCAACTGTTGTTTTCAGTTGAACTCAACTTATAAACAAGTAAATATAATACCTGATATATGTGTACATGTATATGTATAACTTTACTACCCTTTAAAGAAATGAGATCTTTGATCATATAATATATCAGGAACCATTACATAATGTTGGGCCATATAGAGAATGAATATTGGAGTAATGTTTTCCTGAGACATGCTAACCTTACAATCATTCTGTTTAAGCTTTGTGAAGTCCCTTGCTTTTCTCAGATATTCACTCTCTCCTCACCACCACACACCTGTCACATCCCACTGCATAGCTATGGATCATTGGGAATTTTGAAAATTCTTAATGTGTGCATTCATTTTCTCAAATTTTTTTATCACCTGAACTAATAGGTGTGGGAAGGCATGTTGTCATGCAGGCATTGTACCAATGCATTGTGGGATAGCCCACCTATTGATCACATATTTTTTTTTGCATTGGACAGCACTGCAATGCATGTTAATTTCTATCATTTATTGTTAATGTATAAGCTTTTAATCTCAACTTGTTATCATTGCAGTTATTTCTTAAGACTGAGATACTGTTTTTCTAAGGTGCAGCTACTTTTACCTTTGACAGTATAAATGGAGATAAATGTTTATGTTGTTCCATTGAGATTATTGATTTAAAGATAAAAATAAGCCTCTGGCATATAAGTTGGACTCAACAACTCTTTAGATCTATCCATTATTTAAAATTTAAAGCAATGGGTTTACAGTTATGTTGTGTTGAAAGTTATATATATATATATATATATATATATATATATATATATATATATATATATATATATATATAATTGGGGGTCACATTTTGGCAGTTTAGAATACATCATCTTGCCAAGAACTTGTTCATGCCATACAAAATCTTGTTAAATCTCTAATTTGAAGTATGATATGTAGTGCTGTCAATCATAAACTTCTTATAAGCATACATTTTTACATATTTAAAGAGAACAGGGTTTTTGTAAATATTCTTATGGTAAATTATTTTTGATATTTGAATGTAGAATGAACGTTTTCCAACTTTTTTTTTAGCAAGATGGTATTTTGGAAGATAATTAATAATTTTTGGGGCCCCTGGTAGCTCAGTGTTCAAAATTGCTTACCTTCATTGATCACTGGCAACTCACCTCTACCTGCATGGGTTTGAGTCGTGGGCTAGCCCATCATGGATATGTGAAATAGCTTGATCTTAGTTTCTTGTGGGTCAGTGGTTCTTACCAGGATTTTCTCTGGTTCTTCCTCTTCCTGTTATACTGGCCACCATGTATTGTTTCCAGAAAAATATCATAAAATCTACAAGAAGATAAAGATTCATCAACATGAATGTGCTTTTTTGGTATCAGTGTTTTGTGGTATGCTTCATTATGAGGGTTGGTGTTATGTATATTTAATTTGAATTGTTTGTTTGTTGGGGGGGGGTCTTCATTTGTTTTATTCCTTTATATGCTACTGATAATGTAATATTGTATGTTTGACTTGACCTTGTACAGAATCAAATTCATTTTCTACTTGACCTGACTCATTGATTTTGGTTTTGTAGCAAGCATATTTATCAGTTTATCAGAATGTGAGTTTAGAGCTTTGGAAATTCCCCATGAATTGCGAGGTCTACCAGTTGTCTACTACACCTTTTATATTATGAGTTTGTTAATTGACTTCTAATTATAACTAAGATTTGATTTTGTAAACATTATGAACTTTAGGTAATGTTTTTTTTTTTAATTGAAAATGCTACTTGGGAGCAGAGGTCAGGTAGAAGACTCTAAACTTTTGTTTTTCTTGAAATTAATTTTTTGTTCAATCACACATCAAGGCAGAATCTTTTATAATTTTGTTATGTCCAGAAAGTTCATTTTATATCATTATTCCAGTTTTAATTTCAGTGATTCTTCTCTGGAAATACAAAGTGCTCTTTAAAAACAAAATTTCTTTCTGGCAGTAGAGACTTAAATTTATGGTGAAATTTGAAATAAATATTTAATTCTTGGATTGTATTATTTTGGTCCAACAAAATATTGTTTACATATCACCATTATATGGGTCACTGCAGGCACATAAGATTGTGGATTCTCACTCAATAGGAAATGCTTTTGGGGGGGGAACCTTAAATAAAAGTTTTAAAAAATTTAGTATACCTCTCCTCAATAACTCGCACACAACAATATCCCAAAACAAGGAGGTTGCAAATTACTCATGAACCTCTGAAAATTTATGAAGGGGATGCCGTCCTGACTGAACATTAAAAACAAAATGAGAGATGTCTCAGTTTAATGAGGTAATACCTGTTTTATAATCACATTGGAAATATTTTTTAATAAACTGCTTTCTCTGATTAAGTTGTTTGCCTTTCCCTTACATTCAAGAGAACTAGCCATTGAAATATCATTAAAAGCATTACTCCTTGCAGTTTCACTCATTGTGGGTACCTGCAAACGCATTACATCATTACTTTTCACACATGACTGTGTATATATATTCAGGTTTTATTATTGATTCACAATGAAATGCAATTTTATTTTTCCAAATAAAGAGACATAACATTCATGAAGAAAAACACAATTTTTTTGCTAGTAAACTATTGATGAAGCAATTTCATTGCAAGTAATAACAAAATTTTAACTTAAATCAGATCTTTTTCCCAGTTCAAGAATTTTAAGTTCACTATAAACTTTGGAACTCATTTTTCATTAAAAAGTTTTTATTGGATAAGTACTTATTTTGATTTCTCCCTTGGTATCAATGGTAACATTTTTGAATTAATGACTAACCACTAATTTATTGTAGATACTTTAGTTATGTTATCTGTAAAATAATATTTATAAGTGTCCAATCGGTCAATTAAAAGAATAGGTCAATTAAAAGAGATGATTTGAAACACTAGTGCTCTGGTGGCCTAGTGGTTAGAGCATCCACCTAGGATGCAGGAGGTCATGGGTTTGAGATCCAACCGAGTCATATCAAAGACTTTTTAAAAAAATGGTACTCACAGCTGCCTCGCTTTGCGCTCAGCATTAAGAGGTTAGTATTAGGACTGGTTGGCCTGGTGTCAGATTGATGGGACTGGGTGGGACATCATGCCACATGTCTGCAGCATGATACACAGTGCTAGAGATCACTATTAACCATCACACTGCAGACATCATAGCGATATGAATGAACAATTGTTAAAGCTATGTTAAAAGTCTAAATCACACACACTCACAGACCTTGACTGCTAGCTCTTACACAGTTAGGATTTGCATGCCTTTTAACTTTGTGTCTGTTTTTATTCCACGCCTTTTCTGGGGTATACAAAAGATGTTATACATGATAATACAAAGCCGGTCTATTTTCACTGTTTGAAACAATATAGCAAACAATTAAATCATAGAAATGAATCAAGGCATAACTATAATTGTAGATTGGCAATTTTCACATTTGGATATTAGAATATTAGAAGGCAGACACAAACCTCACTTGACAAATTTTATTTAATTTGCATTCAGTTCTGGCACCAGTAGGCATTACTGTTATTTTCATGGTATCAAAATATCAGATATTATAGTTGACAGCGTATTATGAAGGTTTTGGAAGAAAATTGAGTAAAGTTGCAAATTTGATGATGTTAATTATAACTTTTTGAGCGATAAAAAGTTGTTCATGATCAAAAAGTTATATATCAGAATTTTGTTTGCAAATTTTGATTGTGATCTTAATGCTTAACAAATAGGGCCAATTGTGTTTGTATTTTCTTGGGCAAAAAAAATGGGATCTATGCCAGACCTCACATGATAAACAGGTTTATGAGTAACTGGGTGTGTGAATTATTGAAGCAAAGGTGTATGAAAAATTGCACAAAAGAATTTAAGGACATAAACCCATCCAGTAAACATAAAACACTAAAGACTGCAAGATAAAAGTGGGCAGGTAAAAATGTAAATATTCAGATTGCAAGAAACTTTAGGAAGATAAATCATCCAGACAATGTGGGCAGATGGTATTTTGGTTTTTTTTAATCACTTTGTGAAAAATAGCTACCTGTTGATATTTCAGAAAATATTTTTACTGAATTTAACACTAGCTGGTCCTAAATAAAAATTGTACCTGTTGGACATCCAGTATGACCAGTATGGAAGCCATTTCAAAATCTTGTTATTGCTACTCCACCTGACTGGATGGTTACATTGCTACATGGTCTCCACCAAATGATTTCTTATGATTTGTGGTGGTTGTACACTCTATGAAGTATTCTAGTGCCATCGAGAACATCTTATGACTACTACTCATCCATGAATTATGGCATTGACATGAAGCTTTTATTCAAATACTTTGTACAATATTTAATTGGCTCTGAATGAAAAAAATGCAGATCATACCAGGTCAAAGATCATTGGTTGCATTTGTGTGCTTAACTGCACTTATGAGTGTATATGCAATCAAATTTTCACAAGATTTTAGTGGAATTCCAATGAGCAGGTTGATAGCAGTCTTCTCAAAGGTTTTTGTCTTTGCTGGCTTGTAACCATGACAACACAGCAAGTATGTATGATTATATGACAATATCTTTTGATGTACCAAAATAATATCTTGAATGATATGTTTTATTTTTCTCATAAAAAAACAAAAAAAAAATATTCCATCACATTTAGATTTAATCCAACTTCTAGTGTTATGATGTTTTTTTAATGATCATTTTTTGTTGCTGATATCTGAATCAAGATCAAAGACTGATAACAAATTTTATTTTTGCAGACTGTATTTTGTGAGCATGTGAACTCAAGCATTAGAAAATAGTTTTGTTACTAAATTTGGTATGTTGGTTCCACATAAATATCAGAGGAGGTTTCACTACTTGGCAGTTCAAAAGAATGAATGGAGTTATCTTGGATTCCTACAGATTCTTTTTGACCAGTTGAGGTTCAGTCTTTTTAAGGGACCCTTTTAATGTGTATATCCAGTGATAAATGACATTGCCATATTATAATTATGCTGATCCCTTTTTGTTGTTTCTACATATAATTATTTCATGTGATATATTTGATTTTGTAATGTAGTCCTAATGTTTCCCAGCCAGTGATTTTTATATTTTCTTCATTTGCCTTAAGTTGTAATAATTATCCCTTTATTTCATGAACTGCTGTAATTGTCACATATATGTATATACTGTTGTCTTGTCCCCTTTTTATCTACTGATGTCATTGTTTCCTTATTTTATATACTTTATTATCTCTCATTTTGTGTACTCTTGTCACAGTACCTTTGTTTTATACTTTTGTCATTGACTCCTTAATTTATTACTGTTGTCATTGTCTATTTATTATATGTCCAGTTGTCAATGTCCCATTTTTGTAATGTAGTTGTCAGTAATGTAGTTGTCATTATCCTTTTATTTTATGTACTGTTGTAATTGTCCCCCTTCTCTTTTGTACAGTTGTCATTGCTTCTTTATTTTATGTTGTGCTGTTATGTGTAAGTTTCACATTCATATATTTGCCTTTGATGACACCTTTTTGGGAGCCTTTAGAAAACACTTGTTTTACATTTCTCAAGATATCCAGTATGTCTTAATCACATATGTCATAAGCTAGATGTAGTTTGGAATTCTTACGTCATAATGACCAGTATCCAGCTATACGTTTTTGCCATTTAAATTGTAGACAAATGTTTTGGCACATCAAATGACAGTCCTTTGTTTTTATCTTTAGAGAAATCCAAAAGGAAAATGAGATATCTGTCCGATAGTGGGGATGAAATAGATGACAATTTTCAAGATGAGGACATGGACATATCCTGAGATATGGGACACGATAAACCATCAGTCCAACAGCAGGATGCCAAAACAACATATTCTTTAAAGAGACAATCAGTGAATTCTGGTGTATCTTTGGAGAGAGACAACCAGCTCTGTAAAGTTCTGTTACAGGGATTCAACATACTCAGATATATTAGCAGAACTTTAATGTCTCATTCACATGCTTGCACTTGATGTCTTGAGTCTTTCCTCTTTTAATTAAAGCAGAATAGATATTTCTGCTATGATAACATGAAGTGATGTCATCCATAGTTGACCTAATAGATGTTTGCACAGTGTCTTGGTCACAGGGATTCACAGTCCATTATGAGAGAAAGTTTTATTATTCTTTTAAGTAATCATTACAAATTTACAGTATTGATGATACCTTTTTAATATAATTTTTTAGTATAAATTTCCCTTCATTTTTGACGGCCAAGTAAAAATCATATTTTATCATAAAGTTATGATTTATGTCAGCAGTTTTTTTTTTCCATCTTGAATCTTAGTATCAGGGTATGTTTCAAATGAGTGAAAACTTATGCATTTGTAAACCCCAACATATTTATTATTCCCTTGCCAATAAAGTTGGGAGTGGACTTAACCTTTTGCCTGTTTGCTCGTTTGTATGTTTGTACATTTGTTTGTATGTTTGTTCTTTCATTATGCCATCAATGACTTAACCTTGTTTCATGAGATCTCTAAAATTCGTTTTGAATGCACTTTAAGAAGAGTAATTCAACCACACAAAAATTAGGTTACTGTGACCTGATCTTCATGTTAGCATTTTAACCCTTTGCTTCAAAACAGAGAGTGGGCAGGTATTCATGGAGTAGTATGTTTATTACAAAAGAGCTGTGTGCCACTGAAAAGAGCCATAGAGTTTGAAAACACGGTCGTGGATTCTTTAATTTCACCTTCAGCTTCCTTAAATCTTTTCCATATCCAAGTCCAACTGTTGCTATTGTAGTAGATGTTGCCTTTGCCATCTTAGTAGTGATTGGTTTAGGGTTAAATGTAGGTCTCTATCTAAGGCTTCACAGAAGTAACATCATACATTCCTCTCAGTTGTTTTAGCTCAACCAAAATATGTAGCAGACTGACATTTCTGTTATACACCTTTGCATCTGTTGGATTGTTCATTTTTATTTTCTCTTCTTACTTTCCCTTTTTCTCTTCTTGTTTGTGATAAAAGCCAGATGTTAATTTTGACATTGTTAAAAAAAAACCCCTCTTTTTCTCTTCGTTTTGTTGCTTTGCAAATTTGTCATATCCTGGCAGTGCTGGAAGAAGTGAAGGTGCTACCTGTACCAGAAAAAATTCTTGTCACAATAAGAAATTGTAAATCTTCAAATCCAAACCCTAGTCTTCCAAGACATTCCCTTGAATAATAGTATCAATAGCATCAGTATTGATACTCAAGGTATAAGTATATACTTTAAGTGCACCCAAACACAAAGTTCATTTTAGCGAACACCTTAAAGAATTATATCACATTTATTCTGATTGGTAGAATAGTTTTAGTCAAGTTATGGACGATATGCAGAGGCACATTTGCTCCTTGTGTCATCTGTTTGCATGGTAAGTCATGATTTGGACCGAAATGGAGTTATCTACTATTATTCCAGCATGAATGCAGCCTGCCTCATGTTAGCAATGCCAGAAATTACATACATTGCCATATGGAATAGAAGAGTGTGAAAGACAAAGGTGTATTAAGAATGTCTTGATTTATGGATGTACGTTATACAGAAATTTGCACAGAAGAATCATGAAACTTTTGTTAAATATGCGAATTTTGGGTTAACCCCATTATGGCCAATTTCAGAGCTTCCAGATCTTTCTGAAACAGAGATACTACTCAAACTATTGCCAAATTATGTTATTTTTGTCTGGTTTACTCTTCCACAACAAAACTTTAAACCCTTCTACACTTTTGATGAATGATAGATCTTAAGTATGATGGCTTGTTCTTGTCAGTTTGGGCTTCCATACACATCTATCTCCATGCATGCATGTGTGATAGTATTATCAGTAGAATAGTATGTTTGTATATGTGTGTGCACTCCTTTTCATGAGTGATGGTACATAAGCATATATGAATATTCATACTCATTTCTCACCTTGTTTAGTTTTTTGGACTATTTATGTAGATGTGATAGATGTACTTGTGTATACTTTAGGTGTTCATTCTCCTCATTGAATTTTCCTGTCACATTGTCTGCTGGTGAGTGAATATGGGTGTTGGTCAGTAGGTTTAGGGACTGGTTAGTTAGATGGTGTATTGGTCAGTAGCAGTGTTTTCCCCTGTGTTTTTTACCATATCGGTCACGCTATGATATCTTTGAAATTGCTTTACATTTTAACCTGCTGCTAAGAATGCACTTGTATGGCTATGGTATTATGTTTCCCTTTGGACTTGTACAATTATACCATTAAATACACATCCTGTTACATAATTGAAAACCCTATTATCTAAATGACATACATTCTTAGCTAAGATATTCCAGTATAATTCCTCACTTCTTCATTGTCTTTTGTACCAGGTATTGCCAGACTGCTGGTGAAGGATCTTTGGTGATGATTTTCTTTGCACTGAAATACTGAAATAGTCTTGTGGCTCGCCAGTCTATCTATCTATCTATCTATCTATCTATCTATCTATCTATCTATCTATCTATCTATCTATCTATCTATCTATCTATCTATCTATCTATCTCTCTCTCTATCTATCTATCTATCTATCTATCTATCTATCTATCTGTCTGTCTGTCTGTCTGTCTGATGCCAGCTATGAAATTATACATCATAAGTTATGTTTATAGGGTAAATTCTTGCGAAAAATAGACACATTGCCTTCTAAAACACGCAGAGTTACCCACTTCCAAGTAATCCCCATGCGCTAAAGATTGGTGTCACCAATGGGGTTTCTGATTAAGAGAGAGCAGTCCCCTTCCCTCCAAGAAAAAATCATACAGAGGATGATGTTCAGACCAGAAAGGAAGACTTTATTCCCTTGGATGAAATTTGTTGGATCATATGGTAAGTTTTTCATATGCAAAATTTTGGTTCTGAGTTGTCTTATTTTATACTTGTTGGGGTGCGGGGCAATTGATTTTTTTACTTTTACAATATAACAGGTTTGCTTTATAGTGATAGATGCATGATGTAGTTGTCGTTCTGGTTGTTCTGGAAATTTTCTGGAAAATATGACATGGAATGAAAGTTATGTTAATCCAAAAAGTTCTGTTATATTAAAAAACTAATTTTTTGGGGATAAAATCGTCCTTTTTGAAAATTTATTTTGCTTTCTGACATTCTTTCAGTGAATAAATTTAAACAATGTCCAGTTGAGTGATATCATAATGGAAATAATTCTATATTTTGGTAGCAATGCTGTCATGATATCTTGCAACACATCACTGTCTTCAAAATTTTACCACTGGTTATTGACTTGTGGTTCAGGTTGCATTGTATCTTTTTGTGCATCCCTAACACATCTTATGTTCCATTTGTATCGAGGTTAAAAGGTCCTTCTCTGCGGTGAACAGAAGCATGAGTGTTAAGGAGCAGGCTGACGCCGTAGATTGATGCGCTGTAAACCATTTTATGACGCAAACGCACGTGTATCCGTTTTCAAACAGTTTTGGGATGATCAATTGGTAAATGTAAGAGTTGGTCAGTAGTCACATGTACAGATAGCGTGTTCGTCTAGATTGTAATGGTTGTTCTATTTTTGTGTACCTTTTTCGTTGACTCTAGAGTACAATACTAATGTTAAACCTGCGGTCTTGTCTTAAACTCCATTTGACCCCAGAGTACTTTAGTATTTTTCAAAATGGAAATACAGTGTTAAATTCCCAATTACCCCAGAGTGCCATTTTTGAACAAGGTTGCATAATATTAAATTTTCATTGACCAGACAGTGACATTTTTCATATTGCTTAAAGTTACCAAACGCTGCGGAATTCTTGCGTATGGGTAAGGAGGAACTCTCGATTGAGGGGTCAAGAGACAGCGTCAGTGTGTCCTAAGGAAGTGTTTCTTCACAATACCTCCTGTGTTCCTTCAAATCAGGTACAAAACTTTGTGGATAATTTGCACCTGTGATTAGGAAGAGTTGCATTTAGAGTCAAACACAGTAAGTAGTCAATGTTGTTAATTCTACATCACAAAGCAAGACTCGCCATTTGTGTATGGCTTGCACATGAGGTAAGGAAGAAACTTGCAAATTTTGGAGTAATTGGCACTGAGACTGAAAGAAAGAAAATGGGTTCTGCATAGTAACTTTAATTTTAGACCATGTTTCTTAACCAAAGCACGTGGAAGGCTTGCGCTTTAGCGATGGAAGAGGCCTTTCAATTTCGGTTCTAATTCCAAAGTCATTGGGGTTAATACAATGGATATTCCCGACTAACATATTTTAGAATAAATTTCTTGATTAGACGTTTCTAATAACTTCCATGTACAGTAAAAAAGAAACCTATGTATTTTAGGCTGATTTGTTTGTGATTTTGTGGGTTTAACGCCATTTTTCAGCACATGATAGGCCGTACATGGCGGCCGGTATGTTTGTTGGAGTGCGAACAAGCAAATATCCCATGAAGAATCACCGACCAACCGGAAGCTCCTGGTAAGCTTTTTTTCACGTATCCATGTCGCCCGAGCCGAGACCCGGATCCACACAGACACAGGTGAGATGTCAGTGACCTGTAAAGGCGAGCGTCATAGACCACTTAGCCCCCTGGGGTGAAAAGGTCACTGAATACAATCATGTTAAAGCTAAAAAGACTATAATGTTTTCTTCACACAAAACTTAGCACTTTAAGTGTCTACACAAGGGACTGTTAAAACAGTATGTGCGTTTAATTTACCGTTTATGGTACTCTTAGTTACAAATTCAGAATGCTATATTATTTGCTGATGCTCAATTTACTTACAACCACCATGAATTTGGATAAGGAACATCGATAAATATTTACAATTTCATTTGTAACATGCAGGGCATACTGAATATTGCTTGATTAAACTTTATTTACATTAATCGTGATAAAAGCATATATACATTTAAGAATCGTCTTGGAAATGCTTCAATGATCTTTAATGTCCTTGGTTATAAATGTGGAATGATTTCATTTAATTGTAGCAGTTTTCTGGTTTACTTCTTATGAAGAGGTCGTTTGTTACTTAAGAAGCTCTAAAACAGTATTAATTCTACTCTTTTAAAGTAATTTAATATGATTGAGTTTGTTTTGGTGTTTTACACGAAGGTAACGCAGGTAGGTTATTTTTTTTGCCAAGTCAGTGTATGTATGTAGGTATACATACATACATACATACATACATACATACATACATACATACATGCATGCATGCATGCATGCATGCATCCATCCATCCATCCATACATACATACATACATACATACATACATACATACATACATACATACATACATACATACATACATACATACATACATACATAGAGAGACAGGGAGACAGACACAGATTGAGTTTGACTTAAAACATTCGGAAAGCCACGGTGTTGTAATTGAGTGCCCCCAACGCAACTGTTGAAACGAGCATATTGTTTTCCCTCATTTTATTAATTCTATCCGTGCAGTGCGTTTAGGTTTTAGTGCGATTGCAGAAATTATTAAGTTTATAGACATGGAATTTTTCACACAGCACCATGATTGCTGTTAGATTTCCTGATTAGATATTCCAGCCAGCTAGGCCGCGGACATTATTTGTGTGGCCGCAGGAAATGCTCTCCAGTAGGCGATTATAAAGTACAAATTGCGACGTTGGTGGGCCACCTGACCGACATTAACTCCCGGAATTGTGCCATAGTTGCCCTACCCTGTCGGCGGTCTTGCAAACCACTATAACATTTATTTTCTTCTGTTTTTAAAACATTTGGTTGTTTTTATACGTAAGGGAACTTATTATTTTTGATATAAATTGCTTATTGTAGATAGAATAAATCTGGGAGATATGTTGATATTTAATGTTGATGATGACACCTTTAGATTTTCATGCTAGTTTTTGATATCGTTTTTATACATACTTTTTTATTCATTTAAAAAAAAACATGTTACAAGAATTAAGCAAAACGAACTTGAGATAGACCAATATTTTTTTAAAGGTATGGTTGCACATACGTGTTAATCACTGGATTAGATTTTTATTCCGTTGCACTTTCTATATACGATGTGTATAAATTTTGAATTATTCAAACGTTGTATTTTATGGCTAAGGTGGGAGGGGGCTTGCGTGTTTTACAAGCAAACATCTGTTTTGATTTTGTTACTATGTCACAACATCAAGCAAAGAGTTGCAGTGTATAGTATTATAACTTTTGTTGTATTTATTTTAAAAATTTCATTTTCTACCAGTTTGTTCACATCGTGTTCTTTGCAACCCTTGATAATGTACGCTGCTTTATACCTTTACGATTTTTGTTATTGCCGTTTTATGTTAGGCTGTGATTTGGGTGGAGCAAATTGTTTTTCAGGTTTTACGCAGACATGATTATAGAGGGAGTTAGAACTTGATTTTGATAAAGCATTACCCAGTGAATGAAAGCTGAAT
Organism: Potamilus streckersoni; assembly: GCA_016746295.1. Classification (NCBI taxonomy): domain Eukaryota; kingdom Metazoa; phylum Mollusca; class Bivalvia; order Unionida; family Unionidae; genus Potamilus; species Potamilus streckersoni. The sequence goes on from JAEAOA010000727.1 coordinate 225,381, forward strand.
AATCGTTGGTATCGACACCGGTTTCTCTTAATTGGGAGCAGTTTTCCGTGAAATTGACGATGTATACGTCCAGTCGACCTCAACAAGATCGTTGACATTTTAGGCGTGAAAAAGCTTCAACCTTATATAGGTACATTCGTACTTGATGTTTGTTAAGATATTTTTCCAGGTATGTGACCAATAGCGTGCTCTTTCGTATCGGCTTCTAATTCTCACAAGAATATTTCTCGTGTTTATAACTAACATAGGTTTTGATAAGATAATATATTCTTGATCAATAAATAATCTTTATAAAGGAAAACATAGCATGTATGAAGACAGTAAATAACAAAATTAGATGAGGAATGTAAAAATGATGAAATGATCTTTTCAGCTGAGATCAACATTGACATGCACTTCAAATTCCGTAGTATTTATTTTATACCATCAGTATAGAAGTTTCTAAATTCTAATAATGAATACCTAACATTCAGTGTTTACCATGCAATATGGTGTTTCAGATATCGCTAATGTTAAGTGGTTATCATGCAATATGGTGTTTCAGATTCCGCTAATGTTAAGTGGTTATCATGTAATATGGTATTTCAGATACCGCTAATGTTATGTGGTTATCGTGTAGTATGGTATTTCAGACACCGCTAATGTTCAATGGTTGTCATGTAATATGGTATTTCAGATACCGCTAATGTTAAGTGGTTATCATGTAGTATGGTATTTCAGATACCGCTAATGTTCAGTTGTTGTCATGTAGTATGGTATTTCAGATACCGCTAATGTTAAGTGGTTATCGTGTAGTATGGTATTTCAGATACCGATAATGTTCAGTGGTTATCGTGTAGTATGGTATTTCAGATCCCCTCAATATCAAGCAAATTCAACGGGTATCGATGGGGGTGGTGTGAAGTAGCATATTTCATCAATGAAGGTTTGAAAAAGTGTTCAAGACTGGAAAACTAACTTGTGCTTGGTTTCACGTACCAAGGGCCCCAGAAATGACTGTTTATGGGTTAACTGACTTGATGACAATTCGCAAGGGCAATGTTTTCTCAGTTATGGATAATTGCTATTAATTAAGGTTGGCAGCCTTGTTTAAGGATGTATGTTGATATACCAAAATTCATAAAAATCTATTGTAGAATATATTCAGATGCCATAAAATGTCCTTCGTTTGCATAATCTTATAATCTTTTTTTCTCATCGTTTTGGTTCTTGATCCAATGTGCATCTTGTCTATCGTATACGCTTGTTTATTAAATTTATCAAGATCGAGGAAACATTCAGGAGTCATTAGAAGGGCTGTCAGCTGCATGATCAGCACCGTATACAGTATAATACATATATGTTTTTTTTTTATATTTGTCTAATTTTTCGAGTTCTCGTGTAATTAATTGCTTGATAGACCCAATTTGGATTTAAATGTCAGATTCTACTTGTTTTGGCCGACCACCTCAATAATATGTAAAGCCTGAAAGAAAATAGCTTGTTGGTTTTATGTTTGCTTACTTGAAAACAATATAGCTCTTCTCTTTCACGACACTTAATGATTGGTTTGAATTTGCTATGTTTTGCATCATTATTAATGAACGTTCTTCGGAATGCGAACGTGGCTTGAGTATCGGCACAATTACATCTGATTTTTTTTTCAACAGCTCCAGTGGCCTAGTGGTTAGAGCGTCCGCCTCAGATGCGGGAGGTGGTGGGTTCGATCCCCAGTTGAGTCATACCAAAGACTATTAAAAAATGGTACTAACAGCTGCCTCGCTTGACGCTCAGCATTAAGAGGTTAGTGTTAGGACTGGTCGGCCTGGTGTCAGGATAATGTGACTGGGTGGGACATCATGTTACATGTCTGCGGCATGATGACCCAGTGCTAGACATCACTCTAAACTGCCAAACTGCAGGCATCGTAGCGATATGACTGAACAATTGTTAAAGCTACGTTAAAAATTATAAACAACACACACCTCATCTGATTTTTACATTTGCGAATGATGTTTAATTTGGATTTCTAAAAATGCAGTTACAGTTTGTAAAAACTTCAAGAAGTAATCGATGCTGCGAGTCCAAAAGACTCGCATGTATACATTATGCTCCGCTCTATGGCAAGGGTTGTGAGCATTTGAAACGGTTCTGGACCATTTCCTTCACGTCCAACCCCAACCCAAACACTAACTCCCCCAAAATCAAACATCAGGTGAAATGCATTCTTATAAAGAACTATGTTCGGAACCACTTGAAACAATATGGCAATGAAAGGGACAAAGTAACACTCAGAACAATCTAGACATTTGCTGTCCTAACTTATGTTGTGAATTCCGCCAGAGGCGAATCACCAAACCATTAAATTCATGTCATCCACCATCGCTTTCAAGGTTATTTCACGACCTGACCGAAATGGTTGAGTGATCTTTCGATCGATGTAGTTATAGGAATGCACATAAATTGGATGGGCTTGGTGATTAGTTCCCAGCGAAGTACACCGCTTTTGTTGCAACATAAAATAACTGACGTTCCGATTATGACTTTGTCTCCTTACGCTGCACAATTGTGCAAGGAGAGCTAAAAAAAAGTTTCGAATATAGTTTACATTGGCTGCGATTTATAAAAGAGGGAATTTTTAAAATTTTATTTCTAGACTCTACGGGAAGGTGAATAGTTCTGCTCAATAACTAATTTAATGTTGTTTTGCAAGCAGTAGCGTAGCGAGGACATATTGGTGACACGGCAAGATTAAAATTGTGCTCCTATCACAGTGGTGCCCACGGCAAGAACTAAAATTGCGCCCCTATCAAAGCTTTGAAAGCATAAAAAAATACATTCTGCACACCAATTTTGTGCACACTCTCCCCGCACTTTCAAATGGCGCCCATGCTACGTGCGGTGTCATGCCACACCCTCGTTACGCCTCTATTTTGTAATATGCACCTCTTTCACTCAATCCGTATGTGATGCTTCATGAACCGGATAACAATAAAATGACATTAATATATACATCCTATTCGACTTGTATTTTGTAGACATTCTTTCAAGGGTTTGCCTTAAATAGAGCAAATTTGTGTGTTAAGGCGGTCTTCTACATTTGCTGGATAGTATTAACCACCGTACATCTCGGATATGTTGAACCACATGCTGACTTTGGAACGGGCAATTCATGTATGCACCGTACAACTTGATAATGATTGTCTTTTATATGCATTTTAATCTGTTAAAACGCTTTGCTACTTAGTGATTTTTTTAGCCACAAATAAACCGTTTAATTCTTTTTATGAATATTCCACAACAATGTTGTTATCTCGTGTTTTTTAATGTGTCTGTCTGAAAAAAAATGTAACTGCAGGCAAGATAATACATCAGAAGTTTAGAAATTTTAGAAAGAAACTGAAATTTATGTTTGCAACGGAATGAAATCAAAAGGTAATTGCGATTTTTTTCAATATCTGCTTTCAGCGTGTAATATTATATTATATTATATTATATTATATATATATATATATATATATATATATATATATATATATATATATATATATATATAGATATATATATATATATACACGCGCGCGCGCGCGTGTGTGATATTTAATGCGTGTTTCAATACTCATGAAACGTGTTTCAGTACTCATAAGACATTTCACAAAAGTAATCTCAAATTACGTGATAGGAAAAGAAAATTTACTTTCCAAAGTTATTAATTTGTATTGTCGGCAGTCAGTTCTTGAAGAACACAGTACATCCGACGCAAAGTCTGATACACGCTCTTAACAGTGACGACTTATGGTATACCTTTCGTGGCAAAAACGTCCAGATAAGTTTAGTGTCAGTATACATGAAAATAATAACACATGTATTGGCTGCATATGAAATTATTCTTCCTTATTTTGAATATATTCACACTCGTGTCGGTATCAAATAAATGGATTCAGTAAAGTTTTCGATGTGTGTGTGTGTTACGAGAACACATGTGCAGATTGACACTCGACGCTTGCGTATATTTTCTCCGTGTTACCATTAATCGGAAAAAGAAAAACTTCATAGGAAAAAAATAATTTTTTTCTTCAAGTCTTTTGTGTGGTAGCGAAATACCACAAGAAAGGTTCCATAAAATACATATATATTGATTACACCAAGCAGTTATTATTTAATCATATTATTTACAACTAGTCCAAATGCTGCCGTACGGGGTATTCTGTCCACACTGTATGATATTTCCATTTCCAGTGAATTCTTTCTGAAGGATTTAGTCTGTCGTGACGTGTTTGGTGCTTATCGATGCCCAAAGACTGATCGACAGTGGTGTTATATGTAGCCCATACCGAGCGAAAAATAAAATGAAATTAATGGATAGAATAAATGAAAATCAGAGCAGAAATATTGAACAGAACAACACAAGCCCGTTATACAGAATACAACAATTTAATTAATTCGAAAAACGAAATAAAATTGTGCAAGACCAATTGAGTTATGCACATTTACCGGGAAAAAAAACGAAATAAAATTGTACAAGACCAATTGAGTTATGCACATTTACCGAAAAAAAAAAACGAAATAAAATTGTACAAGACCAATTGAGTTATGCACATCTACCGGAAAAAAAACCGAAAGAAATTAACTCCATTAACCCAAAGTTCTCAAAAGCAATTAGGAGTATAGTTTTTATGCGGCAAATATCACGGAATTAAGTGTTTTGAACTTTAATTTTCAGGCATGTCTTCATAACCTGCTAACTGGTTGCTCTCCAGATCAACCTAGTTTGAGTGTTGGTGTCGACTTCAACTGAAACACTTTCGGGTTTCCTTTGGCCTATATGTGCATCACACCGTCATCAGTGCCCTCTCTCGGTCGCTCATTCTCTTATACTGGTCGTTCAGTCTATTGTATTTAGTCGTAGAAGATATTTTCTGGACTTGTTTGTGTTTGAAACGTGTGCTTTCAATTCCGCACCAAATAGTCGGATGCTAATTTCATTAATAGGTGTTTTGAACTCGTACTGGTAAAGAACTGAAATTCCATTAACATAACACTCTCATTTTTTTATTTATATATTTTGTTTTTCATTTTCAACTAGGAGGAGTTCTCAAAAGATTTTTTTTTACTAAAATATTTTTATTATCCACCAATCCTGGCCAACCAAACATACTCAATTTTATCTTCACCCATTTCAGACCGTTTTCCATTTTCCCTTACAAATAGTAACGCGTGCTCTTCATGTCATATACTTGAATGCAATACGACAATGCCGTAGTTGTCTACATACACTTGCGCTTCTCTCTTTCTATAGCCAATTAACGTAGTATAGGCAAATTAACGTATAAATACAATGGAACTAGTTACCATTAAAAATTCATCGATAGTGTAGTCTCCACTCGCTTAATGGTAATTAAGCCCAAGCAGTGTGAATTAATTACCATCTTGAACTAAATGTCGAGCAGATGTACCCAAGCAACTGATAAATAAATACCTGTATAGATCAACAGTGGCTGATCAAATGTTAATACGACCAATTCATATATTTAAAAAATCGTCTCTTAGTTTAAAAATAAGATCAAAAGTCGCTTTACAACTCATAGTGCTAACAATTTCTCGGCAAAATCCCCATCAAAAAGCATTCCACACACATAATACTGATCAGTTCTTGGTCTATAGCATTCGTATATCATTTCAAACAAATCAATTCACTCCCTTGTAATACTCGCATCAAAGGAAAATAATATATGAAAATCATTCAGTACCTTTTTGCTTTGAGGTTCAATTTCTCTTACCTATAGCATAAACGTCTCTTTACACCCCTGGTTATGTGTATCTCGTGGACTTTAAACAACTCTTCGCTTCAAAAACCTTCACGAGAGTCTCGCTTACCCTGGAATCAAGACCTTTTCGACTCTTGCAAAAAAAAAAACAACAAAGAAAAAGAAAACAACTAAATCCCCAAGGAAAGGCAACTGGACACTTTGACTTGCCGTGTAATTCAGTGTTAGAACACCAGACTTTGCGGTGGAAACAGACCCCAAACCATTAGCTATCCAACAGGTACCAATACTGTATCTGTAACATTTCACTCTTCGGTCATTTGGATATGCAAACGAAACCCACTCTTCACTAGTGTTAAGGTTTGCTCGACAACGTTATCAAATGGAATTTCATCAATAATCACTCAATCCTCCTCAGATACACACGGGTACTAGCGTCTTTAAACAGCCACAGATTTAACCCTATGCCAGTTTGCATATATCACTATAAAATTGTTTCAAATACATCTGCAAAATTCACACAGCTGTACGTTAATCTTTTCGAGGATTCACTATTTTTTCTGTAATTTATTATGGGTTGTGTTTGGCAGAAACTTATGACCACTCAAAAAATTCTTCATTTTAAAAACTGGCAGACTTTTAAACAAAAAAAAGATTTTTGTACAGTTCTGTGAGGCAACGATGAGATTTTGGTTAAAATAGATTATAATGGAGTGTGTTTTACTGTTCCTCAAAACTTTATATACAGATGCACCGTGTATGTTTATGCAAAATTCATTGTCTCAAGAAGAGTGTTTTTATCATGAACATTTTTGGTATATAAATACTAATAAAAGGAATGAATTTTGATAAAATGTAATCTGAGCCATACGACCCTTGTATCAAGAATTAATATGCCATCTGAAATGTGACCTTTGAGCAGAACAGGTCGGGACAAATTTCCCAAATATTTCGCTGCTAAATGTACATAGTTTCTGTTTTCAGAAATGTTGCATGGAAAGACAAGAAGCAAAAACTAACTTACAAAACCCAAACATTTGCACATTTAAAATGGTGAAAATAGTCATTTTGTTTCATATAACCATCTGGTAAGACCGTACTCGAACATCTTTTTGGGGACCAAAATACAAGAATATAAGCTGTTAATTACAGCTATGTATATACATGTGTGTGTGTGTGTGTGTGATGTGTGTTTACATTTTCATTTAATTATAAATTATTTTGGGGGGAAAAAATAAAGAAATTTGAAAAGCTAAGAGTTATCGAATATATACATTGTGAATGACAATATGGCCCGGATGTCTCCTTTTCTTGGATTCAGCTTGCCTACTTTAAGAAGTTAGCAGAATTAATTTGCTATTGGAGTATTTTGTTCTGGTATTGACGTCAATTCTTCCTGGTGAGGTACATGAAAATCATATTCAAACTGTAATGATACAACACTATTGAAGAAAATTTGACAAAACGGTCTCATGACACCATTTAGTCGATGAATAATCTATCTAAGCTCGAACTGGTGGGTGGAGGCAACCATGTATGTAGATGACTGAATTATCTTTGCTAGGTATTTTATAGTTATTGATGAAAACTTCATCAGAGGACAATGCAGATGGGTTGGAGGTGTTAGGATAGTAAAACTCGTCCAGACAGGAAGCTGACTTGATTTGTCTTATTGATAGAAATGTAAAAGTTTGAAATGTATAAGGCCTTGATTATGAATGACTTCATTACATTTGTTTTATGTGAAACTCAATAATATCGTGGTAAAATGTCTGGTTCATATGGTAATCCTATCTGCTGAATACTTCATAATTAGGTAATATTTTAGCTTATTTATTTATTTTGTCCACTCTTGCTTAAAAAACAACTAGCAATTGTTTGTGGATGAGCATAGATAGACAACATTCGTTATCGTCTCCACTTTCCCTTTTCAGGTTTTTCTTTACTTTTTATGCTCTTGTATAGTGTAAAGTTTAGTGCCATTTTAATCCACTTAATCGTTGACCCTTTCGAACTTTTTACTCTGTGGACGAGATGTTTCGGTCCGCTTATCTATTTAATGTTAGCATAAATACTAAATGTCATACCCAAAGGACCATATCTAGATGCCTATCTGTGAGGCATGAGTTTTCCCGTCTCTTTTGTGGCTAAATCTAACACATCTTGCCGCACCTCTGGATTCTTTTTTCTTCAATATACATTTCTTGTAATGGGGTCAAGACGTAATGGCATTCGCTCTCATTGAGGTACCAGACCAACTGTCCTTACAACATGACTCGTCATTTTCACCAGCCATCACCCCTATGTAACTTCTGCAGAGTTTCGTTGCTGTCTCCTTGTCACTTGTCCCATATTGCACACACATTTAACAAATCGTCTCATGACAGTTTTGATTACTGTGTTCACTTTTCTCTTCTACTCTACTGTGAACATCTTTAGCATTAATGCTTAATGAATCCTACGGTCGAATACAGTTTGCGTCTGTTTGCCGAATCGCTCGATCAATGTCCAATCCGATGCAGGCAGTGATGCTATTTTGAGATGTACTGAATAGTGCATGTGTCATTTGTCTGTGAAAGTAACTTAAATTGTCGTGTCCTGTCAGAAGAAGTGTACCAAATAAAGCATAAATGAAGCTCCAATCCAGAATGAGAATGACAGTGAAGACCTCATGCTGTCCGGAAGTAAATGATATCCCTCTTTTCCTCCTAGTCTTTCTGCAACGGCTATGACTACAATTTCATCACAATTCCTCATCGATCTTCTAAGATTAATATTGTCAATCTTTGTTCACCATCTCGGTTCGAATTGGCTTACTGAAATCCCCTGGTCATGCATATTTTTTCTCAGCGTCTATGGATGTGAACGGGACATTGATTGAGAAGCCGAGACATATAAAGCTTCTAACAATAGCTAAACATTTCATGTGGCTGTTTAGGTATTTTCAGCAGTTAGTAACTTCCTCTAGCCTATTTCAACATCATCATTTGTCATATTTTAGAACGTGAATAAAGCCTGTTGATTCCCATGTTGATATGGAATTCATGATTTTGGATTTTCTCATGTGCAGTATTGGAAAGTCGGTCAGAAACGTTGCAAACTTTTTCCTTTCATCTAAAAGGTCATAAGGATTTCTTGCAATCTTGTAGGCATGGACAAATAGCACTTATTTATTTGTTTAACTCGTTTAACCTGCTCGTAAAAACTTCGCGAATTTCTTTCACTTTGCAAATATTGTCATCCGTATCACTGAAACGTAAATGATTGCGGTATATGATTGGCGGCGACGGTGCAACCTTTGTTTGATACTATTGTGTACTACTGCTAGTTTTACAGCCCTCGGTTTCATCTTTGTCATAAATATTATATGTATTTCGTCAAGGAGGGACGGACCATCTTGGATAATATCTTTAACAGTACCAATATGTGAATAGCATTTCTCGTCTTCGTTTTCTCTTCCATTCTTTTCTTCATTAATGTTCTGTACATCCTCTTCATTTACATCACTGATATCAATAAAAGGCATAAATCACATGGTACATCTGAATCATTCAGGATGATTGAAATATTCTCAACTATGTCCTCTGCGTTACTTTCATCTGATATAATTGATGTAATGGTTTCTGAAACGCCCTCGATAATTTCATTGGAACTGTTTGGTCGAAGTTTTTTGTGCCATTATTATTAACAGTATCTCCTGATCATAAAGGGCCGAGGATAAAAATTGAAGTCTAAATCTAAATTTTTATACTGAAATTTCGAAGTTTCAAATAGAATGTTTTTATCCATAATTTATGTGAGGGACTGTAATGACGATAGTCTCGTCCAGATGTATATTATGCACCACGTGGCAATCTTCTCAAAAAGTCAAAAATTATACTCTTTATCTTTAGCAGCACCCATTCCAGATGTTTTTTTTTTGTTGGGGTAGTTCCGTGCATATGGAATCTTTCTTTCCTTCACACTGTACAAGATGCCATGTAAATACAACTTTCGAATCCTTTGGAATGCCTTTCGTTGTGATAGACAGGGCGTATAGTTGATACATTCTCCTTTCTCCTTTCTCCAACTTCAGGGCTTATTTCCATGGTGATCTCTACACGATTGCCAATGGAAAATACAACATAGCGTACATGAAAATCCCAACATGTTTGGTAGATAAGACGCCATCTACTTTTACATAGTATAGTGGATATAGTATCAGATTTATTTTTAAATCACATATTTCTGGAAAGTTTGCCTTACTGATATGGGTGTCTCAATTTCGCAGACTAAATTGTATTGGCAGCTGATATGTTGTGTATAACATGTGATGTTATGGGACTTGATGAGCAACGCATCTGTGATAATATTTTGTATGACATCACTGTAATTTATCTGTCTTATGTTTAATGATGATTCAAAATGACAATATAAAGAGGACATTGAGTTTTGAGGTTTAGAAAATATCTGATGATCGACGCCCGAAACTTTCCTTTTTTGTTACTGTTTATTCTAACGAACACTAGAAATAAGAGTCAATGATTGTCGAGGAGCCATTTTCTCATTGTTTTAAAGTGGCTCACATCCATGCGGTCAGCAAATAAATGTTTCTCCTCTTTAAACATTGACACTAAAATGAATTAAGCATTCTGCTTTTCTCTGGAACATCCTGGTCATCCAGACAAGAGGAGAAAGGCACATAATGGGTTTGAGTTTTTCAGCTTTCACAAGAGTTCTTGCAAGACAAAGCTCACCAGACTATATATATATATTGGAAAAGAGTATGAAGGGGACATGGATATAGTGGCTTCTCATCAGAGTGGGGCGAACTTTTAGACGTCATTCTATATTTCAGTATTAAGTTGCAATTGCTGTAATTTTATGCCAATATGTATTCCTGGTTCATGTGCGCAATCACTTGCACAATCGAAACATGATAATTTTAATTTGAATATCAGATAAATCTCTAAAGAGCATTTATTGGGTTCATTTCTATTTTCATCGGTTAATGGATACTTCACGGATGGATCGTAATTCCATGTATTTTGATGAAATGAAAGAAATGGAAAATAAGTCGCATGCAGGATATAGGCGTCTTGTATTTAAAGGGGCTGGCCGTAAGGGACCTTCGATTTAAGAAAAAAAGATGGAAATAGGATATGCATGAGAAGCTTGTGAAAAACAAAGACATTCCTTTGGACAAAATATTCTTGTTCTGATATGAAGAAAAAATAACCCATTTTATCTGTTTACTTATTTGGAAAAGAAAGACAATCTTGACATAAAGAAAACATAACATCCTGGATAAAAAAAAAAATGTCCTGTCCTTCTACCCTCTCAGTTTTATTCATAAACGTAGGACTTAGTTGCTAATACTATTGTAGTCTACTTGGAAATATGCACGATCAAGTTGGGTTTTATAGCGATGCACACGAGTTTGATCGATATTGTTCCTAAGCCCATTGATTTATGGCTTATTCCCAGAGGTTCTTAGCTTGCACCTTGGCGATCAAAGAGCATTCACCAATCAAATAAACAGCTGCAAAGATGAACGGCCGATTCTCCAGGGGCATGGAACGGTATAAGTTTCAAGTTTCAAGATAATTTAATAATGTATGATGAGGATTCACTAAAGCAGAATGAAACAGCATCGGTAATTACTCAATTCCATGATACTGAATATTGTATCATATACACAACAACGATGCATGAACTGTGTTTCACATGATACTCTGGTAACTCTTTAGCATGAAAAGTAAAAAGTCCGCAAGAAAAAAAGGAGCTAACGTTTTCAGTCTTAATAATAATAATAATAATAATAATAATAATAATAATAATAATAATAATAATAATAATAATAATAATAAAGACTTTATTTAGAGAAGGTAACGCAATTAGCTACAGAATTAATCTGCATTGAGTCCTTCTATATGCTGTGTAAAATATATTCGGTATAAACAACATGATGTGATGAATCTGGCTTGACACTAAATAATTAAGTGATTTTAAAATTCAAAGTATTAAGCATGGCACACATGCACAGACATCTGTAAATACAATTACATGTATCAAATATCAGTCTGCATTGAAAAATTCAACTATGAAGATGATGCAAAATTACATAAAGAGGGTCTATTTATTGTACTAGGACTGTTAAAATTTCTAAAGATTTCACCCATTTGAGACATTGATTGTGGAAAGAAATTCTAGGAGCCTGTCTTATGTAACCGGGAATGTTGTCCATACCAGTGGACCAGTATATTGGAAACCTTTCTTAAATGATTCCTTCTTTGGCCTTGGCATAATGTGATTTTTTATTCTTATGGACCTTAAATTTTGGAATAACTTGAGCATCTCTTTAGTGAAAGATATTGCTTAGATAGACAGGAATGGCTTTTCTGGATACTTTATACATCAATTTTCCTTTCTAGGAAATATTATTTCTTGTATTGTTAGAACCTTTAGATTATTCATTGCATCCTAGAAATTGTCTATACATTGATTTAGAATTAAATGGCATGCCCTCTTTTGGAGTCTTAAAAGTGCTGCTATGTTTGAATTAGAGGTATTACCCTAAATTACGTTACATTCTTTTATAGATAAGACTGTTGATTATTAACTCTTGTGGGATATAACTTTTCTTATCGTAGTCGGCAGCAGTTTTATTATTCTTTCCATGATAGGATCGAGAGGGAGAGTTTCAGGTTCCAAACCTCTTCCCCACCCCACGCCGCTAAAATAAAAGTACACACAAACGTACTGTCACTTAAAATTTGATCTTCGTTTAATTCTTACGCATATTTTCTTTCGGTAATATGCTCACTTTGAATAAATAGACGTTTGATTTGATGCCCTTCGAGGAAAGTCAGTGCCCATTTGAAATTTTGGAATCCCTATACCCCAAAGACATGAAGTGATTCAATCCTTTAATGTACCCCGCTCCACGTCCAGATGGATTTGGTATCAAATGGAGTGTAGGCCTATATTTAGTTTTGCTAATTTCTTCTTTTCGTCCTTTTCGAGTTTTCTTGGATCAGAGAAATCTCAGCACTCATTTCAGAATTTAATTCAGAAGCATACGTAGTTCTGGGAATATAAAGTGGCTTAGAAGTTCTAATCCTTTGCTCATAGAAAATATATCCTTGTATGCTGGTTGCAGCAGATGTGACAGTTTCTCGTAATGTATTATTAAAATAACAAGAAAGTGGTGTGTCTGAATTTTGCGTCGACTAAGATTAGTCTGGGCTGGAAGTATTTGCCATATATATTAAAACTTTCTTTTGGAAAAATTTCCGGATGGAATTATAATCACATCTGAAATGTTAATACCACATTCTGGATGTTTTCTCAAATTAATGAACTTGCCTGTTAACATTTTCGTTTCCCACTCATTCACGTGAATGCACTTAATTTTCTGGCCACATCTGTGTCTCAGGGCGATGTTGATTGAAGTGAAGAATATTATCAAACTTTTCCTAACATATTTCACCCATTATATCACCTAGATAGGTCCATAAATCTTTCCCTGTATCCATATTCTTTGATAACGTTTTTGAACGTTGTTGCCTTTTTCTTGGCGGAGGTCTTATTGACGAGGACAATGCAAATAGATGGATTACCAAATATGACCCAAGCCACGCATGCACAAGAAATTTACGTAGGCGGTTCGCTAAAACTCAGATTTGAAAGTGTAATGGTGTGCTTACTAGTTAAGCAAATCCCACAGTCAATGGAAGAAAACTCCACGTGAATGGCATCAATTGCTTGTAGAAAAATGTAGTATACCTGGTTACAGAAAAATTATTCAATACGTACTATGTGTAATACACTAAATTGCTTTTTACATATTGATATATCTGCGTTTCAAAGATACCGGTTATGTTTAACTAATACATATCTTACATCCAAACGTTTTTGCTGCTATGAATGGCACAGTATACTGATTGAATTCATATATATATATATATATATATATATATATATATATATATATATATATATATATATATATATATATATATATATATATATATATATATATATAATCGCATTTATAATAAAGAAATATGTATATATGTATAATATCGCATTATAATGAATATATACATATGTATGTATATATATATATATATATATATATATATATATATATATATATATATATATATATATATATATATATATATATATATATATATATATATATATAATGCCATTATCAATGCGATAATAATCAAAATTCAGTAATGGTGTCTTTAAATTTCAAAATAATCATTAATGAATCTATCATCTTGATACATGATAGTTATGTGCTAAGAAACCCATATGAGAAGCGAGTGAGTTTGAAATTAAAGTCACATTTCCACACTTCATGAATCAACCGCTACTTTTATTAATGGAGTTCCTAAAGTGTATTGAGAAACATAGATATTGCTTACGTAGAATCGTTAACCATTTTATTTCAGTTAATGATGGGTGAGCCGTGGATTGATACGTTTACGTACGTTTTCCTTCTGATTATCAACCAATCGTGGTCTTCAGAGCAACTATATATACCATTTTCTCGTCGACCATAGTTCTAGACAATTCTAATATTTTTTGTGAAATTAGTACCTCGATTCCTGAAGGAAACTCCTTGACGGCTTTCTTGGTATTGGTATGAACGATTCCTTATTCTATCAATTTGAACGTGTTTATAATAGAATATCACGTTAGAAGCGATAGGCCAATTATACATCGATGTTTTTATAGCTGCTTAAGGATAATAGGCTAATATTGTCTTCTACAGGAATAGGGTACATGTTTTCTAATCATCTGAATAAATGAAATAATTGTTTCGCACAACTAATTGAAACACAGTTATCACATTGCTCGTTTAGGGAGGGATACAACATTAGACTGAAAAAGCTCATGCACTGTATACTTATTTGCATTAAATAAGTCGTGTAACGATATAACATCAACAACAAACAAAACCATTCAAAGTAGATCAATTTGGTTAAACTGCACAATACACTATAACGTATTTCACACGTATACCGATAGACATAATTCAGATTAAACAGTCATATACCAAAAGGCATAATTCCGCACTCGTATACCACTAGACATAATTCCAACTGAAGTTAGCGAGGATGACTACATATCAGGGTATGGATAACAGTAGACATAATTCCAACTGAAGCTAGCGAGGATGACTACATATCAGGGTATGGATAACAGTAGACATAATTCCAACTGAAGTTGGCGAGGATGACAACATATCAGGTTATGAATAACAGTAGACATAATTCCAACTGAAGCTAGCGAGGATGACAACATATCAGGCTATGGATAACACTAGACATAATTCCAACTGAAGTTAGCGAGGATGACAACATATCAGGGTATGGATAAATATATTTGGCTATTTCATTCCCAAAACATATAACACGCCAAATTTGAAATTTGTTGATACAGAAAAACGTTTTTAGAGGTATATCATCCTACCTGTGGAGTTAATTAAGATCCGGCAAGAAATTATAGGCAATCCAGTTAAGTTCACAGTGGAAGATTTGAATAGAGGTGATATTGAAAGCAATTCGTACGAATAACAGAAATTATGTAGGTCAAATAGAAGACATATGGAGTAAAAGCGATTTTCAAAACCAAAAGGTAAAAAGTGGGTATACTAGTCAAATGTAAAGGATAATATGATTCGTTTAAGTGTGGAGAAACTAAACATATCATTAAAACGTCAGTCGTGCACTTAGCGTACACTTCTCCATCGGGGACGGAGGAGCTATGAACATTGAACTATTGAGGAAGGAATTAAAAGAGACGGCATCTAAACGTATAAACTCACTTCAGTCTATAAATAAAGTTGGAGGAAAGATAACAAAATACTACAAGACCTACGAGATTGGGAACAATAGGGTAAGCAAGGATAATAGATTTGTTGATTCATTCATAACGACTTTTTAACATCTTTAAAGGCTACTCAAAGAAGGTTTGTTAGCATTTTGTTACATTTCACATGTAATTTTACATTTTACTCAATTTTGAGAGTATGATTTCTATGCCAACATAAAAAAAGATTGTTAAGAGTCGTCATACCATATGGATGAAGACAGTCCAGAATACAGTTCAAAGTACATACAGATTTGGAAGCTGCAATTTTTAAAAGATGCATAATTTGACACCTAGTAAGGACTAAAACTATGCGACAGAAACAGTAGTACAGTCAGTATTTGAGATTCGCTTATTTGTTACTGTAACAAATGCATCTAACTAACTGAAATGGGAATGAACAAACGAAACACAAAATATGATTAAGTAAAGATTGTGTAACATCAAAGAGGCGATAATTGTATTATTATATAGGCGACTATCAACGTAGAGAGAGAGAGAGAAACTAACAAAGAGCTGCACGTTAATATGGGGGAAAACCCCCACCTAAATTTTGACTGTTCTTGCGCAAAAAATAAAATCAAATTTCATAACATTGCTCAGCGCGTTACTTCATCATAGAAATAGAACTCATCAGGGACGTGCTTAAACAATATAATTAGAAAAACACAATGAATTTCTTGTTGATGTTGACGGACAATATTATAATACTGGTGATTTTCTTATGGTTTAGGACCGGTTGGCATAAAATCCCGTCTTTGGTTGGAAATGCAAAGCCGCTGTATATGGTATCACAACCTCCCTATCAGAACCTGTTCCTTCTATGAGATGGATTACTAGCGTTAACGAATAATGCATATTATCCGTATTTAGATAATATCTTCGACTATATTGATGATGTTAATACAGACAATGTAATGGAATGGATATCTTCAGCAATGAAACTTACATTTGGACATGAAAACCATGAAAAAGTTTAACAACTACACTGTAAATACTGACAGATGCTTAATATTGTGTGAACTGAAATTTTGGCAAGATCATCTACATAGTCGGAACGAATAAGATAACTCGTATTGGGATATTCTACAGACATGTAAGGGACAAAAGCGTTCAAGAAATAGTTCTATCAGATTTCACGTTTACTTTCAAAAAAGAAAGCTGTAATTCACAAATACAATATATTTACCAGGTCAACATGCATTCAGTCTTGTCAAAAATATAATGAATATGGAGTAATGTAATATGATTTGTGACAACTTTAATATTTAATCGAATAGGGCATGGGAATGTATAAGGGAAAAGAGCAAAAAGACTACAAATGATGGCATAAAAGTGATTGCATGTTTTTCTTATCCGTTTGCATTGATTCATCTATTACAGAAGTGTTAATTTTTAATTTTGATGCTACTAAATTATGAAAAATGTGAATATGTATTTTAAGTCTTTTTACTTTTTTAGTTATAAATTATATATATATATATATATATATATATATATATATATATATATATATATATATATATATATATATATATATATATATATATATATATATATATATATATATATATATATCTATGTTGCACGTGCACATGTTTAGATGTCTTACGCAATCGTTTATTGTGCACATACACGTCATTGATTATTGTGTGCCTTTTCGTGTCATAATTTATTGTTTAGTCAAACTGGTGCTCACTAGACACCTATCGTTCCAATCTACAGTTTCAAACTCTTATGTAAGAAAACGAGTGTTCAGCGCTGCCGTGTGTCGAACACCAGACATTTCCTTTCGAATTTCGCTTCATCATGACCTTGATAAAAGTCCTACAAGTCATTCAGGCATTCAGAATATACAATTTTAGTTATAGGTGTCTTTCTTTTTAACATTTGATTTCACGTGACTTTAAATGGTTACTATTAACTTTATGTGGATCCTGATACAGCAATATTCCTTCAAATTGTCATTACTTGTACTCCCCGAGAAAAAAACATACATCAAAATTAATCTTAAATAATATACATATTTTTATACGAGGTCAGCCAAAGCGTATTCTTCTGTATATAAAAGATTTAACGTCGTGATGTGACAAAAATAATACAGCACGTGTTGAAAACATTCGTTCTACCCTGTAACTGTTCTCTGGAAGTTGATTGAATAGGCGTTAGATAAAGTACGCTTGTATTAAATTTTAGAACCATAGTTAATATTTAGTCTAATTTTAGGAAATGCGCGCCTACTTCGTCATATTCTGGCATACACTTTAGGCCAGGCAGCCCATACACGCCATCCAACGTTTGTCAGTTCCAAACAGACGAGATTATTACTTGCGGTAGCAAAGTTCGTCAAAAATGGTACCTTTCACTAGAAATCTTCAAAGGATTGTCAGTTCCGTTACATCAGCATAGTCATATATTTAGGCACGTCGTGATCCTGGCCCGTCTCTCTCTCTCTCTCTCTCTCTCTCTCTCTCTCTCTCTCTCTCTCTCTCTCTCTCTCTCTCTCTCTCTCTCTCTCTCTCTCTCTCTCTCTCTCTCTCCATCAGTGTTTCCTACATAAATTCCTTTCATCAGGGATTTCGTCAACTCGGACCAATTATTTTGCATCTTAAAGACGCAGTGGAACAATGATCGAACATTTTATCTTTTGTTTTTTTTTTTACTTTAACCACTTTTTCTTAGGATATAGTCGACAAAAAAAGTAATGTTTCTTTAGCAAGACTTGTTGAAATTTCCACCACTTGAAAAGTTTATGTTGTCTCATTTTGTGATGTGTCTAATTTTGAAACTCTTAGAAGTATTGATTAAATGAATTGTACCAAAGTTAATATAATTAAAGTATAAAGGGCTAGAGTCAGGTCTATGATTATTCTCATTTCATCTCTGAACGTCAAAAGATACTTGGTTTTGCTCCATGAAATTTGACTGAGTCATATGTTATGGCACAAAGTTTTGGCATAACACTCTTCAAAGTCGCCCTGGTAAAAAGAGAAAGTACGTCAATAATTGATTGTTCAAAGTAAAGTTAATTTCGGCATGATTAGCCTATTCTCGTTAATCAAATATTCTACGTAGGAAAAATTAGGAACTAGTCGATTCTGATTGGCTAATGGACATTTAAGTAAGAAAGTAGTAGCTTTACTTTGCAAAATTGATTCAGTATTCAATCTTGCTTGAAAGAAGTTAGTAAGGACTCCGGGGACGAACGTAAGTAGTACGTTTCCCCGTGACTGAAGAAAGGCGAGTTAGTCGTCACAGAAAGTAGACAGACTATACATTGGAAGTTCGTGGGAAAACGAATAAACGCCAACAGGTATGCAATCTTAGTTTCCAGGTTTTAATATACTATTTCATTTGTTGCTTTATTTGCAAATGTATTGATGTTATGATGTATGTATGTATGATTTCATTTTGCAGGGTTTTAGTGAAATGCTCGCCACATTTTATTCTTTGATTTTCTAATTATCAATTCATTGAGAGAATTGACAAGACTGCATGTAATTGAATATTGAAAACGCAAGAATGCGTAGGAATTTCACGAATTTACATTAATACATGATGGATAATGGTTCGTAAATTTATGAATTAAATTTCTGTGTAGTATGCCATGTACTGAGTGTATATTCATATACTAGTTCATTTAATTGATCATGTAAACTATTTTAGAATGGTTAGATTTGATGGGCTAAGCCATATATAATTTGAATCTAGACTGTAATAATAGCTTAATGTAAAGAAGTCATGAGGTGTTAAATACGGGCACATACTTGCTAGTTGTAAAGCGGAAGCTAATGAAATCCCGCTAAGGTCGTGAACCTGAATTAAGGTCAGTATATATGTAATGGCCTTTCCATTTGTATACATAGAACTAGTGAGGGAGTACGTAAGACAGAATTAGGCAGTATACCCTCTGAGCTGGAATATATATATATATATATATATATATATATATATATATATATATATATATATATATATATATATATATATATATATATATATATATATATATATATTGGAAAGGGTGACCTATTGTTTATTGCGGGACATTTTTATTTATTTAATTAAACAGCTTCCTCAGCCAATTCCTCAAAAATTTCCTTCAGCAAAATTCCTGAGGAAAGTCCACAGCCGAATTCCAGTTCTAGATTCGAGATACCGTCGTCAAATCGTTCAAGGGCAAGGGTCCAAGTCAACGACGAGTAGACAACGGTTGAAAGTGTAGGAAGGAATGGATAACTCAATGTTCGGATAAAGATAGGTGACTATGTCATTCAGCGTTGAATTCAAAGTCATAACTCGTAGGCTATGATGAAACTTTATTAATTCTGTCACTGACAATTAATAGTAAAGTGAAATTTGTCTTTGCTTATTGAGTAAATGTTCATAGATTTTCTTTTTTTTTTGTAGTAAGAGTATTTGATTTCTTCCATTTGGAATTATTTTGTTAAATTGATTAAATTGTATATTTGTTCATTAAAATGGGGCTCATTGTTTTGTTTCTTCAAAATGCTTGCTCAGAAATCGTATTATTCTTTCTATCTATCCACACTAGGTAACTTACATCGCGAGAGGTCATTCCTTAGCAACGAAGAGAAGTGGTTGGTTTAACCTTTTGAAACCACCACCTTGTCACACAGTTCTTGATTCGACTGTCCCCGTTCAATCAAAACAAAAAGTTAAGAAAATAAAGCAAGACCAAATAGAGCTAAAACAAATAATGAATATAAATAGGCAGCTAGCGATCATTCGATTAACTCTCGCCACTTCTCAGCCCAGCTCTAAGCAAACCGATACTATCTCTGATAAATGTGTCAGGCTTTTCGTTAGGTTTCTTGTCTGTGAACTAGCTGTGTAACTGAAGGGCGTCTGCATCAAACACACACACACACACACACACACACACACACACACGAATGCGCAAAGACGTACACGCACGCGCTTCTAATGGTTTCAACCTCAACTTTTAATCAAACCATTTTGCTTTGCTTTGATAAATGCACAATTTGCACCCAATACTAATTCATTTTGGTTTAATTGGAAAAATAATTAAATACTTTGTTCTTATACGATGTGCTGTGTTAGAAACTGCGTGTGAATCTGTAATGGTAAGAGATCAATTAACCTTTTTAAAAGGTCAATGTTAATTTACGTGAACAAAACAACAATTGAGAACTGTGCGCTTCTTACATAGAAACACAGGTTACACTAACATATACTGTTCGAGAATGTTGAAAAAATAACAAGTCAAAATACCGTTCACTACAAAGAATATCCTAATCTACTGTTTGCACTAAATCAGTAATTACGTCGCAAGAACATTCCTGTCGAAAAATACATGATACACAAGATTCGAGAAAATTTAATGAGAAAAAAGCATCAACAACAGAATGCGCGGACTTTCTGAATGTTTTTGTGAAATAACAGGTTCTATTGAGTAAAGTCTAGAATACTTTTAATTTCATTATCCAGCAAACCATTCAAGGTTCAGCAAGTGTGCAAGTGGGTATGCTGTCCATTTTTAGAGGAGAAAAAATTACAATCACTCTTGAGAGCATCAGCTTTGGAACCAAGGAGATGTCTCCTTATTCCATTACACTTTTTGAGTAAATCGCCTTCACACCCACCCACCTGCTTTCACCTACTTTTGGCAAAAGTAAATTTTCAATTTGTATTGCCGTTTCAGAAAAAGGAAATCGATCCTAATGTTGTTGCAGGTTTTAGCATATTCCCTTTGAGACTAGAACTTTCAAATTTTATTTTCATTTCGTAATGAACGTGCATGTTTTCTCTCCAACTCGATGAAGAAAAGAGATTCTGTCACGAAAACATTAGCAATAAAAATGACAAAGCTTCAAACACTGTAATTTAATTATGCAACAATATTGATCATTCCTTCAAACTCAAAGGCAGTGCGTTGCAATTACATTTTAGTTTTTTGGCTCTAGGCCATATGTTTATATAAAAACAATCTAAACGTGTTTTGCACGTTTTCCAACTCAGTAGCTAGAAATTTACATTGTACTGAACCATGGAAACTATGACTTCTAAAGTAAATTTAATCTTTTTACTCAAAAAAGGTTTTTGATTAAAAATTTTGAGATTTTATAAATTTTTCAATTTACATGGTATATACTGACATTGGGAGAGACTGGAAGGCTGACATCGGTTGGGGAATGGAAAGACTGACTACGGGTTGCGAGTGGGAAGGCTTACATTGGTTGGGAGTTTTGAGGCCGATATGTGGTGGGGCGATAAGACTGATATGGGGTGGGGGTGAGAAGACCGACATGGGGTTTGGGTGATAAGGCTGATATTGGTTGTGGATGATAGGACTGACTTGTAGTGGGGAGTAGGAAGTCTCCCATGGGGTGGACATTGAGATGGCTGATATGACTTAAGAGTACGAAGTCTGAGAAAGCTGACATAGGGTGGGTAGGGTGAAGTCTGAAATGGGTCTGGGTGAGTAATGTGATACCTTTCTTCCATATGCTCTATATTTTGTGATATTATCGAGGAAGATTTTTGGATGTGCATGTATATTTTAGAATTTTTATTTTAACCTAGTCACTGAACGTATAAGTAGGGGCAATTTTGCAGGGGTGAATCTAAGATTAACTGAGAATAGAGAGCGAATATTTATTTCTAATATTTCGTCACTTTAACAGCTGTCATAGTATCGACCCCATGCCATTAATTTCAAACTCTGGAACACGAAATAATTGTGTGTAATTCTAGATGTTACTTTTAATTACTGGCATCCATTCTTTTAAATTCCATTGGTCACCTATCAATGCAACGTTGGTAAAACTGTTGGAAACAATTCGTTAACTTTAAAATATATAATTACATGTCTAGAAATTTTTAGACGTCGTCTGCAACAAAGATAAAATGTGCTATTTATTATGGATTTTGATGTGCTGAATTCATATATAACAATTAAAACAACTGATTGGTTACTGTTTCTAAGATATTTAAGTTTGTACATTTTACGTCTATGTGTATTGTGTAGATAGTAGAGTTTTAATCATAAATAAAATACTCAGGTCTTTCATGTGTTGATAGTTCCTTTATATGATAATATTTCGCTTATGTAACACTTTAAAAAGAGTAAATGGGTTATAAAAATAAACGTTTTTATGAAACAAAAAGCCAAAAATTTATAATGTATATATATATATATATATATATATATATATATATATATATATATATATATATATATATATATATATATATATATATATATATATGTTTTTATTCAGTGTCTGTGCTCTTAGGCTTGTCTTTTGTATGCATTAAATGAGGCATCTCTTGTAACTGTCCAGCAATAGTCTGCAAGCCTTGCTGGGCTCCATTTGCCATGATAGAGTTTCGCCATTGTTCCAATGTCATGGGAAATCGCTTGCCGTGCTGGTTGGTCACTAGACATAAGTGCGAAAATTTATTTATATTTGGTGACACCTTGCAACCAAGACTTTTGAATGCCGCGTAGAGATTTTCCACCAACTCGTTGTCGTTGACGACATTTTCTTGCCACGCAGTGTACGGTCAAATGTGTTATTTCGAAGAAATTCAGGAGTCTGAGGACCAACAAAGACACATGTAATATGTCCAAGGAGGTACTTGAAAGCTGCTTGTGTTTGTCCATGGCATTGATCAAGTTCTTCATCAGACCCAGCTTAATGTGCAAGGGTGGTAACAAAATTATCCTCGATTGAAGAAGTGGTGGACGCTGAACACTTTTTCTTCCTAGGCTCTAATGACTGTCGTAGTGGCCAATCACTCTTGATGTAGTGGAAATCTCTCGCACTACTATCCGATTCGCAGTACTTTGTGTAACCAGTCTGCAGACTAGACAAGAGACTAAGAACTTTCAAATCGTCACCAAGCTGCCACTGATGTTGGTTATAGTTTATGCACCTAAAAAGTTGTTTCATGTTTCCTTAGGTTTCCTCCAAACGATCTGCGCGCTTAACTGCATTTGATGGCTAAACATTGACATTATGCAGCAAACTAGATACAAAACTCGTCTTCGATGAATCAATCTCCACTTATCTGTATCATGAATGATGTTCATGGCTGCCATGACACTATCGATGTTATTGCAGGCTACAAGATCCCCATCCATGAAGAAGAATGGGACAAAGATCTTTTTGACAGACGCGTAGCATAAAAACCTTAACATTACCTGCCAGAAGATTCCACTGCTGTAATCAGGAACCCCACAGCCATGTCTTAATCTTGAATAATTTCAAATATCAGACAAGGGCACTTAGTTCATCCTGTGGTATGAGGTTTGCTTCAGACGAGGAGGATAGGGAAAATATGGGTCATGTGACATTGATGGTTTAGGACTAAAAGTTTCATCGTTTTTTTTTTCTTGTCTGAATCAATAGAAACTTATTCTGGTGCATCAGGAACCGGTAGTCCTTCTCAGTGGGGTACTGGGCGTATAGCCGATGGAATGTTTGAATAATGCTCAGTCCCCTTTCCATTCTTTGATACACCTTTCCCAACTCGAGGCGCCATGCAGAAGTACCAATTGCTGTTGTGGTCTGTTGGCTCTCTCTAAATCATTCCAGTGCAAAAGGCATATATTTCCTTTTCCTATTCTACCACTGGCGAAGGTCTGTTGCAGCATATCTATGGGGCCTACCCCTTGTCCTGATCTCCAATTTTGCAGCAAAAGTAAAAGTGATATGCTTTCGAAACCATATTGGTTATATTACGCTTTTGTGATGCAAAATTGACGTCACCACAAACATGGCAAAAATGTTCTGCATTGTTTACCCAAGTACGAGGGATATCTGCTCATTTTGGCTAAACAGAAATATGTTCGTTTGTTATTTCAAACACTGACAAAGGAGAGAGCACAACATTGTATGATTTCTAGGGCTGGTTTGTTAATCAGAGTGATGTAAGCTTAGTTATGATTGTATCATTCTTGACATCTAGGAATAACAAGATGGAATTCATATCATGTATGAATCTCTACCGGCTTCAGATTACTTCATTCATTGTTATGCCTATAAAACATGTGCTGTCCACAACCAGTGATAGAACCAGTCATATATGTATTTTAGTCATTTCTGGTTTACACTGAGATCCCTTCCCTTTATAACTCACATATCCTCCGCCATTCTCAGGACAAGGGGCGTATATAGTGACCCATTATCATATATTTAAAACTAGAGCCAATCAACAATTTTAAGGATCATTTTCGTTATCAGTGACCCAGAATTAGTTAAGTTTGACAACATTTATTTCAGAAGCATTTTGGTTGTAGGCGATTATTATCAACACAAATTGCATAAACTAAGTGATGACACTATGCTAATTTTGTAAGATGCATGTACCACAAAAGTTTA
This sequence comes from Potamilus streckersoni, assembly GCA_016746295.1. Lineage (NCBI taxonomy): Eukaryota > Metazoa > Mollusca > Bivalvia > Unionida > Unionidae > Potamilus > Potamilus streckersoni. The sequence goes on from JAEAOA010000727.1 coordinate 250,369, forward strand.
GATATTCACATGAACAACATAATCCGGCAGTAATTCCAATTTGCATGAATTGACTGCGTTTTCTCCATTTTGAGTTGATGTCAACGGTCACGTGACACTGACCTTGAATTTTTTTTACACATCGATAAATTCTGTAGACTATTTTGGCTCCCTGTGCCCAGATCATTTCATTTGAAGTTTTATCTATATCAACGTTTTTATACTCTAATGATAACAACAACCCTACCCATTCACTCCTGTGATTTTCGATCAAAATTGAAAAGACTAGGATTAAAATCGATCATTGAAAGTTAAAACAAAGTAATTGCATAGACCTCCCTGCACTCCAACACTCACCCCTTGCACCATAGAAAAACATATGGCAGGCTTAAGAAGCAAATCTTCGGAAATTATTGCATTTCACCCAGACAACCTTTTATAGCAGCACTTACTAAAGGTTAGGGTCATGCGAACAAAGGGATCTCACTATAAATGGACATGAATTCGCTTTTGAAAAATCCAAATGCGCAAAAAGTGACAATGACGTTGCTATAACAACACGTGCCATACGCAAGCGTAATTTTCAAAAGAAAAGGAATATTATTGGTTTAATCACAACAACCATTTTTATATATTAATATAATGATCATAACGATATATCACTGCTGTGACATTTTACCCCGTATCACAGCATAAAGAATCAATGAATCTTGGCTAGCAAAGATAGAGCTATGTATTCTATCGCAGTTAAGAGGCTAATGAAAGAAAATTTAGAAGTACATAAAAGTGAATGTTTTGTTGATTAAATGTGCTGGCATGATGTTAGAAAGGAAGTAAATTGGAATCATAAGGACTAAATGATCATGGTTTTGTATTAATCGATGTGAAAAGTTTACCTAATCACTCACAAAGTTTGCATAAAGTCCTTCAGACTTTATTTTCTTTGTGAGTGATTAGGTAAAATGTACTTATCGATAAATACCCAACCATGATCATTTAATCCGACAATAAATATCTCTTAAGTTAATTAACATGATAAAGAAATTACGATGCCGATATTCGGGACTTTATCACTTCTGCAGAGTTAAAAGTAATTTCTTGGTAGAAATTACAAACTATGGCCACCAAATAACAGCCCTTTTAAGTACGGTATTATTATAATTATAGACCTTGACCACCAAGTAACATGTATCTTACGTACGACAATGCAATAATTACAGACCAAACATATCTTCTACGTACGGTTATGTCGTAATTGCATACCTTGATCACCAAGTAACAGGTCTTTTACGTACGATAATGTAATATTTTTTTATGTTCTCTTCATGGGATTGAGCAGAAAGACGATTCCATGGGGAACAGCTATATTTCATGTACATAGTATTAGTTGAAACACCGTAAATATTCAAACACAGGAAATCATAGCAAAAGAAACATTATATATTCCCTATTTGCATAAAACTTTGTGTATTAAAAATTAACATTTTCTGATGCACATTTATACTATCTCAAATAAAAATGTAATTGTTCTAAAATAGCAGTGACAATTAGCAATGTGTTACTTTCGCATTGGCGTTGAGTTCGAAAATTGGCAATGCATCGAGGTACAAGACCTTCAAAGGCGTTGATATGCTTGCTTTATGTACCGCGGCAGTAAGTTTTCATACAAATAATTAAGAATTGTCGTCTGCTTTGTAGTTGGTATATTTGGAACAATGGTTGTTGAAAATAATTTTACTTTCTACGTAGCTTAGTTAATAGAAAATAGCGAGACTTTCGAATACTTTTCTTCATAATATTTTTTCGTTCGTCATATCAAGAGAAATACTTAAACCAGGAAGAGAACTGAAAGAAACAAGTTTGAATGGTGTTATTACTGAGTAAGAGAATGTCCTCAAATTTGAACAACGGAAAAGAATTATTTTATAAAGGTTTTATGCACATTTTAAGTTACAATGCAAAAGTATCCGTCACCCCCAAATATGAAATTTGCTTAGAATAAAAGAACTAAAACAAAACAGATTTGAAGAAAGAAAAAACAAGTTGGTGGAGGGCTCCGTCTTGTTACAGTCATGTTCAGATGAAGGCTAGGTTTGCTTAGTGAAAATAGCAGGAGTTTCAAGCTGATGTTGCTCAGTCGTTCGCAAATAAAGCAACATAAAAAAAACTTAGTACACAAGAGAGGGGTCATAATGTTCCTCAATAAATTAAATCTGCTTTTACATTTTAATTATTTCAGTTCTGTTTCATTCCTATAATGGATCTTTATGCTGTAGACTGAATGTTTTATTTCTGACGCTTTGATTGGAAACGGGGCCCTAGGTGTTGCGAGACCCAGTCTAATCAAAGGTAGACTATGTCGCCAAAATTGTTTACAGAGTAACATTTATTTAATAGATAGCGCTTCTTGGGAACAAACGTTGTATTAACAAAGTGTTATTTACTGTATACCACCCGTGTTCATCCAGTGACTTACTGCAAAGTGCTTTCTACTGCATACCACCATATCCATATGCTGTTAAGGTTTAGTTACCTCTTTTGTTTGTCCTGTGATTTACTGCAAAATATTGTTTATTGCTTATCTACTGCCTACCATACATGTTCTTCAGAGCTTTACCGCATTTATGCCATGATCTTCACCAACCTCGTTTTAAGTTTGCAATAATATATACCGTTTTGTGAAACAAGTACCTAAGATTATCAATTATCCTATTATAGAAAATGCAGTCCTTATTACTTGCACTCTCCCCTTGCCAGAAATGTTTTTGGAGCATAAGCAAAGGAAATTAATTCCTGCCTTGCCTAAATTCTATTCAGAAGTTTCCATCAGATAAGCACGACTATTTTATTGGTCCACTGCATTGGTTTACATGGACGTCAGGTCATGTTAATGCACTTAACGAAGCCGAGACGCTCCCTATTTGGGCTTCCATATCAATGAATCTTCTCAAGTTATGGTAACAAGATTGTAATTTAGCTTAGAAGTACCCGTGCTCCCACACCTACGCAAATGTTCTGACTTTGACCTTTAATCCAGTGGGGTGTAATTTTAAACGTTCAAGACTTCTAGAAGGCTTATCTATTTTATATTTGTCGTAAATCAGAGTTTTATGACGGTATTACTACTGGACCATATTTATTAGAGCAAAAAAGCATGGGTGCGACACGAGAAGCCTGATTGATTAGTTTGCTTGAGACAATACTTGAAACAATGACCCTCAACATGATTTGTTATCGGATATTCTTGTTAGAGTTTTATGAAGATTTCAGATGTTTGTTTGTATATCTGTCTCTCTCATGAAACAGGCATCTCTATCTATATACGTAAGGTAGTTGATGTAACGAATGTTGACGTTAGACGAATGGATATATGCGAGGGAAGATTATTAAAAAAAAATATTTGCTGAATAAACGGAACCAATCTCAACAAAAGGAAACTGTAAAAATTGGATTATTATACCACTTTTCATTTTTTACCCAGCAGCAGTTGAAAAGATGCAATAAACAGCTTAGAAAATGTAAGCTTTTATTAATTTGCTCCTTTTTTATGTGTAAGACCACTCAGCACATTTTGTAACTGATTGAAACCTGTCAGTCATCTTATGTCAACAATTGTCAACAATTATTTGTGGCCATTCATTTCACCCATCAATACTTATTGTGACAGTTGTAATCTGTTTCATATTTTCGGCCGCCTTTAATTTGTACCTGATGTATTCAACCCCAGCCAAGAATACCACTCAGAAAGACACTCAAACTGGCCATTAGTGCATTCTTGTACAAATAAAAGAGGGAAGTTGATCTGTGGTGATCAATTCATTTTCCCAAGTTTTATGATAAGTCATTTACTTCTGTCCCGATTTTTCAGTGAATCATAAACCCACGGCTATAAACCTTTTACACAAAATCGTTCATCTGGTAGGATAATAAAACTGGATAGTGTGAATCCAAAGAACAAAATGATGAGTCAGTGGCGACAAAAGATAACCCTTAGTCCCTGTGAATTAAATTACCGTATCAGCAATAAAAAGACCAGTTTATTTTGTCTAAATATGCATGTCAAAGTTTTACAGTTCTCAGGTTACGCAATGAATCATTGATACAACCATGCATTAAGTTCACAAAAGGACGCATTCTATTTATTTGAAAGCACACACCTACAATTCCTTATTTAATTTGTTTATCAATTCGAAATCAGTTAGTACCTAAATATAGCTTTGGATGTCGTCAAAAAAGTGGACAATGGAGATTTCGTGCGTATAGTGTTTGGCAGGCCCACATTTTTGGGAACTCTAAATCAATTTACAGCGAACAAATTGCACACCTTATATGTTCGCAATCTAGAACCTATCAGTAACGCTGAACCATTACAGCACATTATATATATGAAATATATATATATATATATATATATATATATATATATATATATATATATATATATATATATATATATATATATGAAAACAGTAAAAAATTAAAAAAATTAAAAGGTTAAGACACTGCAGTCACCACTTTTGTTTTGAATGTCTTTTGTCGCCTCAGTTTTATCAGGGTTTGTGGCCATATTTATGGGCAATTTCTATGTGCAGTTAGTTTATATGATCAGTGTAAGAGAAAGGATAAACGACGCTCATACAAATTTTTCAAAGATGTCCATGAATCAAATATCCAAATACTATATGTTGACATGTACAGTAATACTGGAAGAAATGTTGGCTACATTCACACCTCTGCAAACAATATCCATAACAATAACAGCTTTTGTTTTAGACACGACAGTCCTAAACCGTTTGACGTTGCATAACAATGGAATGAGTTAAATAATAAAGCAAAATAGTACATTACATTCATCGCTATGCTTACAACAACTTGTTGACATTAGTGTAATCGTCGTTGAGAGAACATGCCGGGTATTTCTGCATTCTGTCAAAAGAGCTCCACAGCGGAGCGCAGAGAATCGACTGGAAACACAGGAGTGAAATGGGCATTAATGCACACTTATCTAATCAACATAACCATTTCTTAGGACACCCTGACATTTTATGGCTATAAGAGGTCCGCAATTATTAAAACAAATTTGCAAGTATCGTACAATCAACAGCACATGTATATATTTGTAGTAATTTCGTGAGCTGATCGAAAACAAGTTGTCAATAGTGATATACTGTAAAATACTGCGGACATATTTAGAAAGACCTCTTCGTGGCGTGCCTTATTCAAATCGAAAACGGGATGGAGTTGGTCTAGAATTTAATGGTATCTTAATTGAGCGAAAATCGTACATAGGGGCAAAGGTCATCCTGGTTACATGGGCGAAAATCGTACATAGGGGCAAAAGTCATCTTGGCTACATGGGCGAAAATTGTACATAGGGGCAAAAGTCATCTTGGCTACATGGGTGAATCTGTTGCTTTTGTCTATAGATAAACATGTCTTAATAAGACACCTTCGCAAGGAAAAAGCATTAGCAAGCATCGTAAGACAGATGATTATAAACACAGGTTGATTTTTTTTTACACATTTGATTTTTTGGAACCTTAAAAATGTAACCAATTAAAAAAGATACTAATAAATGTAATCTTTGACCTTGACGAAGTATGGATCCAAAACAAACAAAAATATAAAAAAGCGTATTCCGCGAGAATGGGAGCATTAAAATGTATCCTAGATATTATAAATTTTAAAACCGTTAGGTAGGAAAACTTAAGATACTGTTCAATTAACACATATCTCTAGGAGAGGCAATCGTATTAACTAATCTGTGACTTGTCTCAAACAAATATTGTTGTTAAAAAGCACATTTTAGGTCATAGGTAGGAACGACTTAAATACTACTTAAAATATCTCAATTTGTCAACGATTTTTTTAGAACAGTTTTCCTATTCAGGTATTTAGTGGTGATCTCTCAGGTATAAATTATGTTTTTGTCCCTTCTACGATTATCAAGTGTACAACAGCTTTTGATTAATTACTGTATAATGTGTTTAAGTATATGTTTAAAACATATAAAGTTTCTTTCCTAATAATTCAAAACGAATGTGGATGATTCAAATACAGTAGTTTTATTTTAAAAGTGTAGTGTGCGCATAGGTAAAAGGATGAATAATTATATTCTCAGCATTGATGTGGTCTTTGTAAAGGAGACTATAAACATTTGCTGATTAAATTTTAAAGTTTTGAAAACAAGAGAATTTTTTCTCCTCTTTGCATTTGCTGTTTCCAGAGGGTTTTCACTCAGGCATACATATCTTGCATAGTTAGTTGATGCATGCGAAGCCTGTCGTTCATTTATTTATTTATTTATTACAATAAATCACGATGTTTATGTGTGTTTGCTTTTTTGTCTTCCATACACATTTAATTGTAAGCAATGTTGTTTCTTTTAATGGATGAAAGCATATCTGATTTGATATATACAGGACTCGTATGATCTGCTTAGATAGCTGTTTTAATGTCTGCTTCTTAAATGAAGTGTTATGCCTATATGCAGACCTATTTTAAAATATGCAAGTGAACGCCTGCCGTGTTTGTTATCAGAAAGTCTTGTTCCCATTGTATATCATTGTATATCATTGGCCACTGTTATTACCGAATAAATCCAAGCAAGATGTTTCCCATTGATCAATATTCCTAAAGTCTGATTCGAACTCGTTTACTACCCGGTCACAGGAAATTGCCGCTGTAGCACTCGAAAATGTGCACGTTGTTGTTGAGGGAGAAATATCGTTGTGACAAATGAAGTGTGAAGACAATTCATGTTCTGGCTTAATTTCTAAGGTCAATTGGTGCTATCAAAAAGTAATATATCTCGTCTGTGATTGTATAAATCTTTATTTGTTCGAGATAAATCAAAGTGGTTTCTAATGTGGGTTAATTGAAAATTGATCATGGGAAATATTTTCGTCAACCTTTAATTCGTGTTCGTTAAACAGACTACGCTATCACGAAAAGGGATAATTTCAGTTGCACCCTCTCGATATCAGTCACACCCGTTGGAACCAAACGACGCTTGAAAACAGGCTAGAAAAATTGCACTATGTACCTCAAAAAATGGGGCTGCAAAACGATTTATATTTGTCGTTGCCTCCAATAATTTGACTTGCATTAATACAATAAACGGACTCATCCTCTGCGCGGTTGTGTAACACCATGTTGCATAAATTTTCAAATAGGTACAGAGGACCAACTGGCATAACCTCGAAATTTCCAGGATTTTGAAAAGCGTTATTAAAGAAGTTCCGATTGCTGCTTAATTGTAGACCTTATATTCTTTAAGATCATCTGGTATGGTCTTTAAACAAATTGAACGATGGAGTCTGTATGCGGTCATTTTTGCATATATTCAATTCAATGCAGAACACTATATGTTTTAAAGCAGTCTCCGCGTAAATTAGAGAGCTTTACAGTTGAACTGATAATATCTTACCTAGAGAGTTCTATAGATTTGAATAATTACTGCCATCGTTGAATAATTGTTGATGTTAATAATCGAACTGTATACATCTCTAATTCATTTGGAGCCTCCACAAATGAATAACAGAGATCATTTATTCACTTAGAGTTACTAACAAAATTAGACACGTCCGTGATTCAAAATTGGTTAAGCAATTTCTATAATTGAATTAAAGATGCGCTTAAGTGAATTATAGACTCTTTCAGATTAATTACATAGATCGTTTATTCATTTGAAGAGGTCTCTAAATGGCTTTTCCATGCATCCAAAACCAGCTTTCTTGACACGAAAAATATGGTTTCTCTTGAACAACGTTTGCCACACATAGGATTAGGCAAATGCGAAGCATGTCACCGCTATCACTGCAAACAAAATGGCTACACAACAAGAGCTAAATGGGAGACCTACAGAAACATGGCATCTTGGACCTGAAGTTTTTATCACCATTTTTCAGTGCATGATACATGGCAGCCTGTATGGATAGATCACATTGCTTTAGGTCCATGTGGTATAAAAACAATTGAAGATTTTATTAGCAAAGTTATTGGACTCAACTTGTATGCATGGAATAAGCATATTATATATATTGAATGAACAATTTAAACACAAAAAATACTGTTGCTATTTTTTATCTAATGTTTACTGCAGTAGCCACTTGCAAGGATTATATGTTGTTGTCTATTGACGGATTAGTTACTATGGTGACACTCTTTTGAAAATGTTTAGAAACTGGTAATGTGCAACAAGGTTAAGGAGTTTGAATTATTACAGAGAGAGAAAGAGAGAGAGAGAAAGAGAGAGAGAGAGAGAGAGAGAGAGAGAGAGAGAGAGAGAGAGAGAGAGAGAGATGCATATTACAGACGTCACTAAATATATTTCAAATGTTTGTTTTATTTATCTATGGGTAATGTTGAAGACACATCTACATATCTATACTTGGAACTCTCTCCATTCCAACTTCAAAACCACCTTCCCAACCATTCTCACATACATTTTGCATATAACTGTCGGTAATGTTCAAGATGTATATCCTTGTCTGTACTTATGGATGTATCTATAACATGTATCGATCTACCTTTCCAGCTATCCATTCATCCAGCCATTAGTTCATCCATCCGTACCTCCATGCGTCGCTATCTTTACATCTACTGGTCGGTAATTGTGAATTTATATCTTCAAATTCATATTTAGAAAGCTTTCTCTCTAAATGCTACCAGCTTTTGATCCAATCCTTTTATGATTTCATTCCTACATTGATCCATCCATCAATGCAACCATACTTCTCTATCACTAAATAAACACCTTCACAGCTACTAGTTCCTTAAATAATTGAACCGTCCGTCTATTCAACAATTCATGCGCCATTGTCTCTCTTTTTGTCTATTATTCTGCAGTTTTAATGTTGCATATTCTTATTTATAGCTAATTTTCAATCAATTAACATTTACCAGCTACCTTCTATATATGAACCAACCATTATTCCGTTTACAAATAGTTCTATAAAAAAACTGCTTTAATCTTACTTTCCCATATATCCATTCTGCATTCATTCATTAACCTATCCCGATATCCAACTCTCTGAGTCTATCTATTGTGGTAATGTGGTATCCCAGTACTAATTTTGTAATGCTTCTTGATCCACTAAGTTAATTAAAGAGAACATTATTTATTCTGGAAAAGAATTGTAAATAAAAAAAATATGGGAAAGTTTGGAAAGAGAAAATCTGATTTATGGACAAATGAGTAACAAGTTTTATTTAATTAGTATTCTCTGATTATTTCTCTTGATCTTTTCATTTCTTTCATTGTGATGCTATTTTAATATTTTTTGAATTTACAAAACACTACATCTCAGTCATTTAGTATTTCCTTTTTTTAGTTTATCCACCACGTCTTCTCTAGTGTACATGTAACATTTTAAACCGATTTCAGCTCTGGCTCACGTTGTCTCGGTCATAATTGTTTTTGTTTTTACTTGGTTCAGGTACATTACAGCACAGCAAGACAAGTAGACAAGTAGAATATTTAATGCCAATTTCAAATGGAATAATGTGCCAAAGTAGCTGACACGTGGTGATCCTACAGCCAGCACCATTTCGGTTCCTAGTATCGCTTGATGTCAACGTAACCTTCGCTGCTCATGATACGACTGTATCTCTGATATTCACTAAACCAAAAATATCAATCGAAGGTTATGATAGTTGTGCGAAAATTGCATCTTCAAAATCAGTATACAGTATATCTACCCACTAAGAAAGATGTAATGGATTGTACTTCAGCAAAAATTGTTGACCGTCCCCCACCAGCTGATTTTGTTTAGCTTTTAGGTCACTTTTGTAATGGAAATAAAACCTAAACTGCTTGAAGTCTTGTGTGACCTATATAGGACAACACTGCATCGTACGCCAATTCCCAGAAACGTTAACTAGAGTAGATGCTGCAGATTCAGTGAAGCGGAGCAAACATTTGAGGTCGACAGGGATGCATATCTGGTGTCGTAGAAGAGATGATGTAGGCCTCACTCAATGTCCTGTGTTGTTTCGTCATAACAACGAGTCCTTTATCGTCAACTCTACCTGGGATTTTAACATTAGTAATCTGCATCACTTCTGACATGACCTCTCTGACGGTTCTGACTTCGGTAAAGCTGACAGTTCCGTATTCGGTTCCACTCTCGCATTCATCTTTTGTTATCTAGAGGCGATACTTTTATCCAACATAAGGGCTGTATAAGGCTCTAGTACCTGGTCGTACCTGAAATAATAGTGGAAACAAGCTGCTAGCAGTCGTCTATAGGCAGAAAGTGACACATCTTCAAACAGTTTTTTGGTTACGTGCACCAAAATCAAATGACGACAGCTACGAATCCTTGAAAGTCTCTGACACCATTGCTTTATTGACTTTATCCCAATTGTGGCATCGCGCTTTCCTCCTGGTATAGATATAGTTTAGAATGCTCTCTATCGTCATCATCATCTTGTCAATAAGGAAGGTGTAGAAATATAAAGTGTAGGGAGTGTCGCGTGCGAAATCACGTTTTCTGTCGCGTCTTCAGATACCGTTACTGTCTTCTCAATGTTTATCTCGGGCTTATTTATGTTGCATTTGTTTTTATTGTCTCTCGTTCATCACCATACTGCGTTAGGGCAGAACCCGGATTTACGAGGCAGACACTTTTCCCATGTTCTGATGCCTGATCATGAGCGCTAAAACTGGATGGATCACTCCAGAAATATACCTTTGATGGTGTAGCTCTCCCCTTTATTTATATTTTTTGGGGGAAGGGGCTTTGGAAATATCTGCCTTAGTCGTTGAACGCTAGCTCAAAGGTGATTAGGTCTGTGAGTCCTGACTGGAAATATAGTGCGTGGTCATTTAGCAGGTTGAAGTCAAGTAGCACATGGAAACGGCGTCTGCGATAGACCCACCGGGCTTTAGTGGCAACAACACTGTCAGCGCCGACAAATACAGCGGCAGTTTTGGAGTCTTTTTACCCCTATTCCGCTCTTATTGCATGAGCCAGAGATCCATGTAGCCACTCGAGATATAGGGCATCACGTACCTTAAATCAAAGCTATGGAGAAGGAACCGGATACAGACAAGAAACACGAATCATTCGTACCGCATACCAATCCTGAAATCAATTACGTAGTATTGGCACGGATCGCAAAACAACTTGACACCATCAAGGAATTCAAGCCACTGATGGAAGAGACCCACGTAATTTGAGGTTGACACCTGCAAGTTTGATTGGGACAAGGGGGTGGCAGGTGGGCGGGCGAGTGCGTTTGCTGTTATAATGCCGACGTAGTATTTACCCAGACGTCGTCAGCGATTTACAATTCCTTGAGAATATTCAGCGTCATCTATCATTTCACACGCAATCGAAAACCGCGTGATCCACAGAAAAGGTTTGCTTTTGTCACGTTACAGTAGCCGGCCAAACAATTCCACAAGCAATCGCTGAAACTGCGTAAAAAAGTCATAACTCTTGCCGACATTGTTAGTGGTCATATTGGTGAAGACCGTATCATTACCAGATCTAGAAATATTACGGAAATTTGCTGATAACATTCCATCTTGCCGATACAGAATAGCAAGAGTTCAATGTACATGTGTATAAAGAAACTAACCCACCCACCCCTCTACTACAATTCAACTTTCTTATCACGCTCCTTATGTAGGAATGTGTATGATGTCACAATGCCAAAGCCTCCAAGATTAATTAGAGTTTGTCTATAAAAAATATCAGAAACTGCCCTGCTTACAGAGACTGAACAATGACTTGGTCTCTAAACAAAGTACCTCCACACAGTAAAAACTAGATGGAGTTGACATAATGCTGAATACCATGTCTCTGTGGACCGTTGAGAGGGACACTGGGATCCTGTCAACTTTTATTGATGCCCTCACTGAGATTGTCCTTGAAATAACTGCCTTGAAGTTATGTCATAGTCTCTGTTGCAAAGCATTTTGTTAGCCGTTGTCTCACTATGAATTTCATTCAAGAAATCCGCGTATTGGCCGAAAACATATCTAATAATTTAATAACATCTCGGACAACGTGTCTAATGCGACGGCAGATAATGTCATCCTTGACAAGGAGTTTCGCCTTAAACTAAAACTGCGCTCTAATTCACACAATGCATAATTAGGATGTTATTGACAAAATGGCAAAATTAATTTATTGCTCGTGAAAGAACCGACATTCACGAGAAGATCAAAGAGTTCCGCTGAAATTCACAACAAGCTATGGAGGTGTCGGCGCAGAAGACTAGAACGACGGATTTCTATTGAAAGCCTGTAAATAATTCCCTTCGCAATACGATGCGGACATCTGAAACAGATGGTACAAATGTGATACCAACAGCATAATTTTGGTTATTCGCCTGTGTTTATAGCAGTTTTGAAAGAAAGATAGCCGCCTAAAGCTATATCGCCTTTATCAATGTATATTTTGGTGTTCGGTCCTTCAACTCGTTGCGAGTTTTATTATGTCAAATTTTCATAACTTAGGTCACGCGCGTAAAACCATTATTTCGACCCATGATAGCAGTGCCGACAAAGAATTTACAAACAAATTACTACGAGGTAAGGGATTTTCAAACTTGTGAGTGGCTGGAATGGTAGCGAGGAGATCTGTGTGGCTAGTAAAAATACTAACAGTTTTAAAGCTGCTTTAATTACAAAAATTGTTTTGTTCTCCACCTTGGAGATTAGCATATTTTCCGAACCTGCTTGTCGGCTATGGGAGCTAGATTATAAAATTATGCGGTCGAGTCTCAAGGGTCCGCTAGGGGTGGACCGGTCAATGAGATAAGCCAAATTTTGCGTGTCGGTTTTGTGGGAGATATGCACTTTTTTCAAAAATGGTAAAATGAAGAAGAAATCGGCAATCACTATGTATGCTTGCCTTCCCTGCAGATCGCTATGTTTGAAGACCTCGTTCTTCCTTATACTCCGATCTATGTATTGTGCTTGATTCCTCTATAACAGAAGTGTTATTTTTTTAATGGCAAGATGTTTTCCGTTCCTCTCAACTGTTGCACGATTAATCAAATCCTTTTCATTTCACCAGTACTCACCTGTTGACGCTCATTCATGTGGACTTCAAGATTTTATAATGTTTTCTGTCTTATATAAATACCTCTCTTCCGTAAAACAAGCACGCCTTCTTTACACACGATACTAATATAATGGAAAAATGGGAACCATCCTTGAAATGGGTGAAATTTATATAGAGTATATATGGGTTTGGTTGGTCTTGATTGGTTCAATGTAAGTTATGTTTTAGGAAAAATAATCTTTCGATAGCTTATCCTAGCTGTAAATGAGAAATATACAGGCATTGTTTTATTGATAGAATTTCAGTCCTTTAACAGTCACGAGTCTGGAACACTCCTTACTGAAATTAGCACCTGACTCTTTGGTGTGGAATTGAAAGCACATAATTCAAACAAATGCAAGTCCAGAAAATGTCGCGGCTCATTTGCTATACTCAACAAAGAAGCTGTCATCCAGGTTTCGTCTATGCTGATAAATATAGTTTTGATAATGAGCACTCAGAAATATTAAGTTATTTAATTTTTAATATCATGGTGTTTGCATAGGTTTCCTATGGGAACAAAATTAGTACCGCGAGTCGTTCTGTATCCTCTATCTTCAAAGCTTCCTATCTATGAAAAAGCTGGGTCGCCAAAAATTAATTTCTGATATTACATGTTTCCTAAGTAAAGCGAGGACAAAGCTTTTTCAAAAATTGTTTTGTATCTATAAATTCTGACCGTTTCATTTATTTCATATCTTGTTCCGAATGATTCCATTATCAGGCAGCCAAATAGATTTATTCATACTTCTGATCTCCGTTTTTTCCTTTTGCATTGATCTTTATCGAGTATTGTTGTATCCCTTAATTATATTTGGTAAAGTGTCAACTAATTTTTCATTTCATCTTGAAATACTAGTAAAGTGATATTTTAGTCTTTAAGCTTATGTTAAACCTTCCAATACAAACGATTATATGCATGAGTAGGTTGAAAACAAGCTGTTTTCCATGGCAACAAATTCCTAACTGCCCTTTTGAAAAACTAGATCTTTTTAGGCTTGATTTCATTAAAATCATTGTCTTTCTCATCTCTGCTCATTGTTACACATTTTTCTGCCCAAGAGTGTTCTATATATATATATATATATATATATATATATATATATATATATATATATATATATATATATATATATATATATATATATATATATATATATATATCAGTTTAGCTGTTCAAGTGCACTTACATTCATTGCTCCCTCTTTAAGATAAATCTCTCATATTTAAATTGGTGTCTCTTTAAGTTCACTCTCTCTTATATCAATTGGTGTCTCTCCAAGTTCACTCTCTCTTATAACCAATGATGTTTTTTTAAAGTTAAATCTCTCTTATACCCATTAGTATTTTTTTTAAATTGTCAAGATATTAACATTGCATGCTTGCCAAGTGACATTCACGTGACTTACATATGCTGGTTCCATAGATGAATCATATTTTATATTTGTATAAGCGACTGAATTTCAGGATCGTAGGAATGATGTCTTATATATTGTTCATTATCCATCATTAAAAATGAAATAAAAGCATCCATACGATAATTTAGGCGTCCTATATATTTTTTATTTGATGTGATGTTAACAATGAAACAGGGCATCTGCCAGTTATAAGAACGTTTATTTTCATCAGCAATTTGCAACGTTTTCTCAGTGTGTTAAGGCGTATGATTGAGCCAATGTCATAAGACTTGTGACTGATTATTTGTCTCAAGACGAACGTCAGATTCAAGATTTGTCAATTTTGCCATATCTATTGTTACCTTTGCTACTTGTGTATTATTTTTTTTATCAACATGCGCTGCTTTAAATCGAATTGTACCCACTACGAATTATATTAATGTTGCTGAATCAATGTAAATAGACTGTATACATTTTAAAATATTATTTTGCGTTATAATTATTTTCAATTTGTGAAATGTTATCCTCGAGACTTTTCCGGTAAGTTTTAAGTGGTACGAAAATTAATTTTGGAATTCTAATTTCAGGCAATTTCTCAAAGTGGTTGTTTTTTACGCATAGATTATCACAGACGGGAACAAAGTTTTCGAAATTCATTTTCAATATGGTTTAATTCATTCATCTTAATTCTAATTCATTTAAAGAAATTTAAAGAACGAACATGACATGTATTCCATCAAGACATCTAACAACCATTTTTTCTGTAAGTCAAAAGAACTTATTTTTTTTCCTCTAAAGTCGTTAGCAACAAATGTTGTGAACAGTCCTTTATTTAACAGCATTTTAATGCAATATTTGTTTCATAAGAATAATTTGTAATCATGCTAGATATAGACGGCATATAGGACATGAAATATTAGGTTCAAATGACCGCGACTATATACTTCCGTCGAACAATCTGATGGGATATTAAGTAATGTTATGAAACAATTAATTATATATGTCATAATATAGCCATATTTTTATTCCTAATATAGTAATTCAAGCACGTAAAGATAGATGACGCTTGATACAGATAGTGAACACAATCTTAATTACATGCTTAACATAACTTTATCTTTAAATTACGTAAGTAAATGTGGAAGGCATGTTTAATTTGTGCATTGTAAACATTGTAGCTGTGAAATTTCAGTTGACTCGTCATCACCATACTGTTGCGATAAAGAACCTCAGCGGCAACCGTTAGCAGCATTTGAACCTGTCTATATGGATTAAGTACGTACAATCGTGATGAAGAGTCCACCAAAGTCATCTGAACTGGATCCGATTCCGATGTCACTGCTGCTAGAGTGCTTGGATCCAATATTGCCTTCACTAACTGATGTTATTAATTCGTCTCTCTCATTTGGGGAATTCCCATCATTTTACAAAACTGTCATTGTAAAGCCTCTGCTCAAGATACCAACACACTCTACCATAATGGTCTAAAGAACTACTGCCCAGTTTCTAATCTCCCATTCACGTAAAACAATCTTAGAAAATGTTGTTCTATCCCAACATGTATCTCATCTGAATTCAATCAGCCGTTTTAGCAATGTGCAGTCTGCACATCGCCCTCGCTACGGTACTGAACCTTCTCTCCTGAAAGTAGTCAATGACCCCTCTGCTTTGAATGGCGGAAAGACAACAGTCCTCACTCTTCTTGACTTGTCTGCAACATTAGACCATGATATATTACTTCACCGTCTCCAGCATGTATTTGATATTTCTGATACGATCTTACTATGGTTCAAGTAATACTTGGTCAACATGATACAAATTATGTCCGCAAATGGAAAATACTCCAGTCCAGTTGAGCTATGCTGCGGTGATCCACAGGGGTATGTTCTTGTATATGTTCGCTTCATTCCATACAATCAGCCACTCTCACGTGTCATAGATTATCATCCAGTGACTCACCAATTGTATGCTCGTGACACCAAAGTATACAAATCTAACCATCCAGCTGAAGCTGAAGCTACCATCCAAGGCATAAAGAGGTGCATTTCTGATGTGAAATCATGGATGACATATAACAACGTGCAGATGAATGGTGATAAAACTGAAGCCACCCTGATTACAAGACAAAGACTTTCTCATTCACATCCTTTACCTCAGACAATAAATATCAGCAATGCCAACATTAAATTCATGCAGACAGGACGAAATTTATGTGTCACTCTTGACAGTTCTCTCTCATTCCATCAACATGTCATGAACATATGCAAGGCTGCATATCTTGAGCTGAGACTCATCAGTTCCATTCGCAAATATCTGTCAGTGGATGCCACAAAACACTTGTGTGTTCATTAGTACTTTCAAGACCGAACTATTGTAATTCAATTATGTCTGGTTCATCTTAATATCTACTTCAAAAACTTCAAAACTCTGCTGCTCGGACCATCCTTAGAGTACCACGATCAGAGCACGCCCCTCCGCAGCTCTATACCCTACACTGGCTATCCATACAATCCAAAATTAAACACAAAATTTGTTCTCTGTGCTACATTCCACTAACGGGCTCCAGTCCAACATACCTGACTTCACCCATATGTGTACTCCTGCAAGATGCTTACGCTCCTCTTCTGACACTTGTATTCTCATTGTTCCCACTATGAATTTGAAATCATATGGACAACGTTCTTTTGCATACCAAGGCCCAACAGCGTGAAGGAATTGCCCACTGCACTTAGACACAAAGACACAGTGATCTCTTTCAAGATCGCTCTTTAAACTCACCTATTTCAGCTGCAAGAACAGTCATAAAGACTTAATAATGTATCCTTATAACGTGTCCTTACCTTATAAACTTACAGCATGTTTTTCTGTTTCAAATTTTGTGGTGTTTGTTTTTCATTTTTGTAATCATATCATTATATATGTTATTGTTATTATTTTTAATTCTTGTAAAATGTTGTAAAGCGCTTAGAGCTTCTAAAGATTAAGCGCTATATAAAGTCTTCGTTATTATTATGAAACGGGAGGGGTGTTATATATATATATATATATATATATATATATATATATATATATATATATATATATATATATATATATATATATATATATATATATATATATATATATATATATATATATATATATCCATCATCTGTTATACTTTTCCACATTGAATCAGAATTCTTTTTATCTTAAGCCTCGTGACTCTTTTGTCCCAAGTTACCATAAATTCCTTCTGATCGAATGTTTAACAGTTTTTAAAGTAGAATATGTTACATTGATGGGTATACGTTGTTATCTCGGTTATTGCTATTCTTTAAGTCTATAATCGCATGGAATATCTCACAAACGTTCATTGATAACAACTAAGGGAGGTAAGTGATATTCCCACACTATAATATTTTTAGGTAAATAGTCGTACAATACTAAAGTATGTTCAAAAGATGGAGAATAGATCGGCAAGATTAGGGTGATGCTACTACTACTACTATTACTACTACTACTACTACTGCTACTACTACTACTTATTATTATTAATATTTACTATTATTATTATTATTATTATTATTATTATTATTATTATTATTATTATTATTATTATTATTAAAGATATACGAGAATTTTGTTATTTATTTTAACAGAAAGGAATAAAATCAAAATTCAAATATATTCGATACACAGATTAGATTTACAGATTGCTTGTCAAGAAAAACTACATCATGTTGGTAGAAGTATTATATTGCCCTATCCCTTAGTAAACATACTTAAGTGCCATATCGGAAAACTGGTTAGAAGGTGTTGCGTGATCTATTGTTGAAAGACGTCCTTGAGAAGAAACAGATAACCCCACTAATTATTATGCTGTAACTAACACCTGACGCCAGCCAATAATTTTGATGCAATTTAACACATGACCTGGTAGATTTTTTTTTCTTCGGTATTAAAAATTCATTCTAGTCATTCGATCGTAACTTAACCACTTTTCATAAGAAGTCAGTCATGTACACGTCAATAATTTCCGCATAAATATGCAGGCAGGCATAACATTTTTATTTATAAATACAGGCTGGTATGGTCTTCAATGAATCAACGGTATGCTAATATTAAATCTCGAGGAACAAGGCGTTTGCTTTCTAAAATTCAAGGACTTTTTGCACCACTAACTCCAATTTTGTTCACACAGAGTTCAGTCATCGTGATCGGAATAACCTTATTTTCCAATGCATAACATTTTATGAATAAACGTTATTTAATACTCAAAATTTAAAAATAGCCTTTGGCTCATTTTGCAAGCCAACCGTATAGCGATGGAACATGGCATGATCAAAACAAATTTCACTAGTAATAAAAAAAAAATCTGATTTATGCGCAAGGCGCCATACATCGTAACCAAATCCAGCCTTGTGAATAAATAAAAAAACACCTGTGTAAACAGGTAGGAGTCATTCTGCCTGTGAAATCCCACCACAAATAAATTGGAATGATCTTTACAGTGAAACACAATTACGATTCTCCAGTGAAAAATACCGTTTATTATCCTAATGTCTAACGGATATGGAAAGTTTCAATCTTCTTTCTTTTCCTGAATGCCAGCAGCAACAATGCACGCTATGGATGGTCACGAAAGATGTTCATCCGTAATCAAAACCAAGGAAAAATAAGTCGATTATGTTGGCTTATATTTTCATCTGTAATTTTTGCATATTGGCAAACGTCTTTAACTGGTGCATAATAATAATCATTTAGATCATTAGACTGAGTTGCTCGTTATGACATACCATTCTCCAATGCTGTAATCACTTAAAACGTCAAAATTGATCCTAGACGAGATTTTAAATAAATCATGTTATTAACGTAACTTATTTCACTCAAAATCGGTATTTTGAAGGACTTTATTCATCTTCATAATTAAAGGAGTCGCCATGCCTTACGTGTTACATCAGCACTGAGTCATTAGCTTCTAAAGCTTGGAATGCTCCTTTACATAAATAAAAAGAATTGTTTTAAGCAAAAATCAAAGATATCAAGTGTATTTTCTTGTTCTGTGCTTTAGATGCATTATTCTAAATTGATCATAAGGATATCGTCCATGATCATGCTTTGTTACCATTATTCACGCAGCATAAGTTCTTGTCGGTCATAAAATACATACTTAGCTTTCTTCTACTCAGAATTTCATATAATGCACTCCCCACTTCCGGAACCCACTCCTCTCTTGCCTCCTCCTCTGAATTCTCGGCATTTAAAAAATCTGCTTAATTGTTGACATTTTTTGTTTGATTTGTTACTGGGTTCTTTATTTGTATGCAAGTTCGACGTTAAACAGGTCAACAAGAATGAATGCATGTATGCAAAACCCCCTAAAACTTAAATAAATAAAATAAATGAATAAATCAAAGTCAGTTTGCACGGGGTTAATACTTAGTAAATGAATTCTTCAAATACATGCGTTTGAATAGCTGACAACAATGTTAGCAAAAATGGTTCTTAAAGTCAGCTATTTACATGTAAAATGCAATTCTTTAAAATGAAGACAAAATGAGACAACGTCGTACTAAACAGTATCTAAACATTTGAGAGTCTTGTCGATAAAAATGTTGGATGCATGTCACATTATATTGTGCCTGAAAATTCATTTGTTTTATTAAAAATATCCAGCCTTTTACATTCAGATCTACTTCAAATTCACCAATACATGAACTCGTAATGTATTATTGAGCATTCTTTAAATCAACACAAATGATTACATACCAAGATTCTAAACTCCTCCACGAGGCACAAATAATAAATCTCAAAATTAGGCATTACGGTATACCAACCCAAATTGGAACATTGGTAAAACAAAATGTACTATGGTATACCAACCTAAATTGGAACATTGGTAAAACAAAATGTACTATGGTATACCAACCTAAATTGGAACATTGGTAAAACAAAATGTACTATGGTATACCAACCTAAATTGGAACATTGGTAAAACAAAATGTACTATGGTATACCAACCTAAATTGGAACCTTGGTAAAACAAAATGTACTATGGTATACCAACCTAAATTGGAACATTGGTAAAACAAAATGTACTATGGTATACCAACCTAAATTGGAACATTGGTAAAACAAAATGTACTATGGTATACCAACCTAAATTGGAACCTTGGTAAAACAAAATGTACTATGGTATACCAACCTAAATTGGAACATTGGTAAAACAAAATGTACTATGGTATACCAACCTAAATTGGAACATTCGAATTTCCATATAATTAATTATAGACCAGACTCTGAAATGCTTAAAATAAATTTATTTTGTAAATTATGTCATCCTTCCTGTCGAACAAGCGTAATGCATGACGAGACATTTAAATTATTGTGATGTGTACCTTACGATGTGAACGTAGCAAATAGTACACCGATTTGAGAAGGCGTGTCGGTGCACAGATGGATCATTTCCTGTGGAAGAATTGCCGCCTTGTATCCCGTATAAGGTAAAGCATGTGATAGAGATAAAAAGATAGCGACAGATAAAAAGAAAAAGAAAGGTAACTTCGAATACTCTTGTAAGAAGCAATAATTACCTTTAAATGTCGTGCCTCTGCTATGCCGTAAGGTCATTATGTTTTGTTTTTTTAATTACCCCTGGCCGCGGGTACCCTTGTAGTCTAAAGTCACTCGCATTTACAGATCAGTGACATCTGACCTCTGCCCCCGTGGGTTCGAGTCTCGGATCTGACAACGTGGGTATTAAAAAACAAAGTGTGTCATCACTTTTTGTGGGCCGGTGAGTCTTCCGGGGTTTTCTACAATTAAAAATGCTTGCCGCCAGATATAACAAGTCATGTGCTGAAAATGGCGTTAAACGCGGTAAACAAAATTTCATTAGTCGATTGAAAAATATGCATACTATAAGTATATATTATATTCTACTTGGAAACCTACTGACAGATCGAAAGCGGTAAGAACAGGTATCGACAGGTGCATTCTAATAAAAACATCTTCCATATTAGGACATCGCTGCACCTCTGAACACAATAAAAGGGCTCAGATACACAAAATATTTGTTCGCTTAGAGGAAACTCCTAATGATGAGTCGAGAACAGATGGCATTGCTGTGTCATGGGGAGATTAAAGCTTCAAATGTAAATAATGTATTTTAAATTTGCACATTTTTAAAGTATTTTTAACTCCACCAACGTAAAGTTAGTGTTATCTTTGAGTGTAATGCAATATCGTGTTAAGACAAAATCCAGATTAAACGTGGACAACTGTAACACTTGTAAAATACATTCCATTATGAATTCAATCAGTTTCTTTATGACACGCTGTGGATTGTGATGAAAAAACTCCGATAATCGAAAAGACGATAATAGGCCCTTACCACAAATGTCACTTGGGTGGTAGACCATGTTATTTTCTTAATATATATGTGCACCATTTAATGCCCGTGTTTTTATCTTTTTATTTATTGACTTTCTTACTTCACAAATATATATATTATACACACATAGATACACAAACTATTGTAGCAAGATGTGCTGGTCGTCGTCTGTCTGTCTGTTACCAATTTCATTGCCGCAACATTCAAGTTCTACACCATTTACACATTGTGGATGTTATGTACTTAGAATATGAAGGAAACATATCTATTTCAAGATCAAAAAGGGCATGGTCGATGTGACCGCAAATAAAAACCAACAAAAAGAACGAAAACAAAAGAAAACAACTGGTCTTTGCGACCAGTATAACTGACAAAGGAAAAAACCCATTAGGAATCACCGACCCGCGGAAGCTACTGGCATCTTTTTCACGTACTACATTTACCAAGCCGGAGAATCGATCCCACGCTGACTAATGGAAGATGGCATTGGTCACTAAAGGCGAGCAATTTTACACCTGTCTGCCTTCTCCCCTCCCCCAGGTTAAAACGTTAATATGATTAAAAGAAGAAACTTGGACTATTAACAATAATCTCAGTTCCCAAGGTGGGCCTCTACTTTATAACAAAAGTGTTCTGATTACTTAAACGCTGGGTACAAAAAAACTTTCGTTAATTTGGAGTCAAAAGGTCATGGTCAAGGACATAATGAGTGAGAAAAGAAATACGTTTATTTGGTTTGAATGTATGTTATTGCCATTCGGGCTAGAAGTCCTCACAACTTACAATAAGTCCATCCTCTGCAATCGATGTGAAATTCACATGGAGTGCCGCAGTAAATTAATATGAACTGACACAAATAAAGAAAAGATTCAAGATTCAGGCAATATACTTCAGAGAAAGGGAGACAATTTAAAAAAAACCAATAATCAATTAATGATCAAATATTGATCGTGGCAAAAGCTGGACATTAGTAGATACACCGAAATGAATTTAGTCGCTAAAAATCAAGAAATCATTTCTTTGTTAATTACAATTGAAATTAGCTGAAATTAATTGAATAGAGAGGTCAAATTGCGAATACTCCGTATTTATGTAAAGCGTTTCTTGTCTTTAATACACATTAAAAACAAGCCAAATTCAAATAAACTATTATTAACGCTCCCTCTAATGTCTGATGATCCGGATAACAAATGATTAGTATTCGCTGGTACATGCAGACCAATTTCCAACGCTGGGCAATATAGTATTTGCAAGTAAAATATATAATAATTTTCATTTTCTATATGATTAGCTAACGCTCTTAATGGAATATCTCTCTAATTATTAGAATGTAAATCATTTTGTAAATCACTACATTATTTCAAATTCTAGTATGCATAAGGGAGAATTTCCTGTTTCCAACGAAAACATTCGTCGGCATTCCTGTTTCCAACGAATAATTTCGTAGGAATTTTGTCTTCTTTGTCTCTGTTTTACTTATGAAGATAGCTTACTTATTCTTACTTTTGAATAAATCTTGAATTACCTGTTAAGCATAAATAGAAGAGTTTTTGGATGAGTTTCTGTTTATTTTGAGTCTGCCATTATTGCGATCAAAGTTATTTTTATTTCTAACGTTATACCTGTTTTTCTCATCAATTAGTGAAGGTAGTTGGTCAACAAAGTAAGATAAGGAGAGATTCCGTATACAAAATTGTGAAAGAAGCATAGTTTATGGAAATTTCTTCTATCAACCAAGGTAGATCAACCAGTTTCTTTCTAAATCTTATGACAAGAGAAACTTCTAGTAAGCTCAGTTGCAATTATCTCTGCTTCTGATAGTAGTTTTTCTCATTTGAGAGATTTTCCGGTCGAACATTCATCCCATACAACATCAGCGTATTCTGATCTTGGCGGATGTATGTAATACATATTTTTCTAACGCCTTTCAGCTAAATTTCAATATAATTGTTTATGGACTACGAAAATATATTATAAATATGCTTGGTCTTGTTTCCTAGGCTATTTAAAGTAATTCAGCTTAACAAAAGGGATGATTTCATTTTTGAATTTTAGTTCATGGAAACAGGTTCTAGAGTAGGAGAGAATAACATTGCTTCTGTTGTGGTGCATTAAAATCAAGTAACAGCTGCATTGATATTCCTCAACTTTTTGTAAGTTTATATTAAATTCATGCAACTACTGCCTTGACATTTGTCAACTGTTTTTAAGTTTGCATTAAAATCAAGTAACCACTGCCTTGACATTTGTCATATGTTTGTAAGTTTGCATTAAAATCAAGTAACCACTGCCTTGACATTTGTCAAATGTTTGTAAGTTTGCATTAAAATCAAGTAACCACTGCCTTGACATTTGTCAGCTGTTTGTAAATCAGTGATCTGTGCAAACTCTAAGTAAGCATTATTAGATGAATACCGTATTGAGTTATCATCAGCAGAGTCTCGTTGCACTCATGAGGTCATCACCTATATCATTAATACACACAACAAATAATAACGGACCTAAATCAGAGCCATGTGGTAAACCAGTCGCAACATATTTTATTCGGCACTATTTAGAAAAACTGTTTGAAATCGATAGTTTGAGAACCATATTATAAGAGAGCTATCGTTGCCATTGCACTTGAATTTATGTATTAAACCTTTATGTATTAAACCTTTACATCGTAAAAGACCACACACATGTTATCCTTGTTATCAACAGCAATACATATAGTATGATACATGAGCTGAAATAATGTGTAGTTGATGGGAAGAAAACCGGATTTATATTTGTAAAATGATAGGTTAAGTGTAGTTGGTTATATAGATTCTTAAAATAGTTCTATAACTTTCCCAAAACAAATTAATAATGAAATATGTATGTAATGTGATGGATCGGTGGTATACCCTTTTTATACACCATCACTACTTTCGCTATTTTCCATAAACATAACAACACGATTGTAGAAAGTGATATATTAAATAGGACACAGCGTGGTGACCTATGGATGCAATGGTTTCTTTGAGCACATGGTTACTTATTTGATCCGTGCTACATGTTTTGTGCGTTGGTAAACAGACGTCGTGTTGTGTTAGTAATAAATTCGATAGTTTATTTTTCGTGTTCAAACATATAACCGGTAGACTCACATTGGTGTCATCAGCTTTCGCTGTAACAGCAAAACATAACACATTCTGCTTTTTACATGTGGTCGCACTTCCCGCTTGTTCTGCGAATTCTGCTGTCCGACCACATTTATCCCTCATCCAAACGGCATTATTTACATCACAGTAACCTGCTCAATGCGTTCTCCAGTTTATTCATGATATAATGTTATTAAATATTTTGAAATCCGCTTTGGTATAAAGCCATATTTTCCTATTATAGCTGGTAATATATAATTAAATGGAGGATTTAAGAAGGAAGCATTGTGATCACCTTTACATCAACGGAGATAATTTCAAAACGAAAAACATATGAGATGGAGATGTATTAATAATGCAGAGATATATGGATATGTAATAATAATGCTGAGATATATGGAGATGTAATAATAGTGCAGAGATATATGGAGATGTAATAATAATACAGAGATATAAGGAGATGTAATAATAAGTCAGAGATATATGTTGATGTAATAATAAATGCATAGATATATGTTACACTGTTCGGATCAATTATTATAGTTTGCACGTCATTAAGCATTAGCACCTCTCTGAGACCCTTTGATTCCTTTCTCGGTAGGTCTACGTTTAAATCACCCATAATTATAATATTATTACCATTACTAAAGTTCAGTTCGTTTTCGATAATAACTTGAGTTGTAGAAGACATCTTATCCAAAATGTATGATGGATTTGTACCTTATGTAAAGAAGAGATTATTGGTTTGGAGAGCAACAGATCAAATATCAAAGTCTTTGTGACTCAAAAGAAATTCGTGTTTTGCAGAATATCTTCCTCCGCTAGCGTACGCTCCTTGATGCATCTTTGTGGATAGCATGCTCTTTGGGTAGTAACGAAACCTTTAGCTTATATATAATCAAAATTCAGAGGTAACGAACGTGATTTTTTTTTGAAATACAGATAATGGTTTCAGCATAGTAAATCTAGTTCAACACCAGTAACATTAATCATAGGTCCAGGTAACTTAGACCTAATAGTCAACCAAGCTCTTGTAGTGAATGCACCGATGACTGTTCAACTTGTGGTGAACACGTGATCTGCCATTTACTGTTCTAATATTGTTTTTGGATCCCTATCATTGAAAACTATAACAACCATCAGATTTTTAAATATATTTCAGTAAGTCGGAAAGTTATCTCATTATAACACTAATAACTATTTGACCCATTCGAAAAAAAAAACGTTCTACTGAAATTTTAACACAAAGAGTTCTGCATTTGTCCTTGTAACGCCATACCGTTGTGAACTTTGCATGTGTCATTGTGACACGTATCAATATTATGTTACTGTATGTGATTTGGCACGGAAATAAATCCCTGGCATTTTGGTTGTTGTTGGGCTTAACGCCATTTTTCAGCACACTATAGGCTATTCATGGCGGCCAGTATTAATGGTGGAGGAAGAAACCGGAAAATTACCGGAAAGAACCACCGACCCACGAGAAAAAAACTGGCAAACTTTCTCACATATTCACATTCGCCGAATCCTAGACTCGAACCCACGCAGACAGAGGTGAGATGGCAGTGATCTGTAACGGACAACGCTTTAGACCACTCGGCCACTCGGCTTCCCCTGACATTTTGAAGGTGTCCGTTTGTTAATAATCTGGTACTAACTTTTTTGATTCTTAATGAGGTTCATTTTGATAAGTATGTCAGGAGAAACTGGTCAACGGATAAAGCTCTGGCCTTGTTTACCAAAAATATCAATATTATGTTACTGTATGTGATTTGGCACGGAAATAAATCCCTGGCATTTTGGTTGTTGTTGTTGGGCTTAACGCCATTTTTCAGCACACGATAGGCTATTCATGGCGGCCAGTATTAATGGTGGAGGAAGAAACCGGAAAGAACCACCGACCCACGAGAAAAAACTGGCAAACTTTCTCACATATTCACATTCGCCGAATCTTAGACTCGAACCCACGCAGACAGAGGTGAGATGGCAGTGATCCGTAACGGACAACGCTTTAGACCACTCGGCCTCTCGGCTTCCCCTGACATTTTGAAGGTGTCCGTTTGTTAATAATCTGGTACTAACTTTTTTGATTCTTCATGAGGTTCATTTTGATAAGTATGTCAGGAGAAACTGGTCAATGGATAAAGCTCTGGCCTTGTTTACCAAAAATGACAAGGGTTTAAATGTTGCAGAAACAGCGTTATACTTGCTGAGGTATTTGTCATTAGTTGAAATGTTCAGGAGATCGCTATTTAGGGAAGCAGGAAAATGTACAATTTTCCAACTCTGGAAGGGAGTGTGTCAATAAATGTCTTACAACGCAAACCTAGTCAAGGTTTTTTTCCTAAGGCAAAAGAACCTTTGAGGCAAGAACCAGTGATGTAAAGAAAAGATACTGCTAAGGGGAGGGTGGGGAGAGAAGTGAATCTCAAGCAAGGAAAATATCTCCCACGTTGGTACTTTGGATATTAATCCAAGCCTTAACGAAGCACAGAGGGAACAGAGCTTTGCTGTGTAAATTGACTCCAACGGACAAGCTACTTTAATATGGTAAGAGGCCTGCAACCAGATCAGGTCATGCAAACTTGACGGACATTTGAAGTTCGAAACGCTCATGGTAAAAGTTGTCATATCTATGTAAACGGAGTTGCTATTCGCAATTTTGGAACTTTGTGTTAGTTTAATGTTTCTAGAAATGCATCCTATATAGAATCATGCAAAAGAATTGATTTAATTATTTACATTTTTACTCTGTATACGGGAATCGGATTGTTCTATTATATATCTCTGTCCAGATATTTGGTTATTTCATCCATTGATTTCTTATTTCTAACATTCGGAACACCAGGCCTTTAAGGTCAATCATCCTATAGACATAGATAACCACCTTTTAAAGGTAATTAAAAAAACACAGAAAAATAATATTGTTCTTGTTCTTGTAACCAACCAATACATGTCATCCCATTTATGGATTGAGCGAAATTATTCTCTAATTCTAACCTTTAGAATTATATTTTGAAACATCTACCACATATACTTTGTTGTTTTATCTGAGGGGGTTCATGAATCATCATTATTTACCTTTGTCAACAAATCCTAAAAATTCTTTTCGAAAATACCTTTTATTATTCAGGCTGTATCTTTTAAGGTTTTTGCTATTGAAAATCGTCACTTATGACATCTCTTTTTTTTTTTGTTTTTTCTTTATCCCGCCCAAACATCTTTGAGACATTTATGTAACTGCTAAATGCACTTGCATCAATTCCTGTCTTTATTATATACCTGCGTTTAACAATGCCTGATTGTCAATGACCACACACATTTCTGACATAAACATATTGTAGGGAATCTGTTCTCGCCTATTTGTGTACTGTAGATTTTTTCAATTCAATGTATCTTTTTTGTTTCCTTTTTATTATTTTCTTGCACATTACTGTTTTAAACACGATCTTGCCTGTCTTAATGTTAACTTCATTGAAAGTAATCTTTACTGATTTGGTTTCAAAGATGAGTTTTGAACACACTTTTGCCCCACGCAATTGTGCAAACAAATAGGAATATATCCTTGAAATTAAATAAAAGGCAGCTTTGTTGTCATTATTCAAGATATGTAAAAATTGTTTATGCTAGGCTCCAATTACTGCAATGTAGGATAGAAATACAATTGACATTTCACTGGAGTCAAAAACATCATTACTTTTTCACTGACCGACAATTGACACGGATAACATTATATCAATGAAATTCGAAGTTTTTATTAGATGCTAACATATTCGCGAGGTTAATATATATATATATATATATATATATATATATATATATATATATATATATATATATATATATATATATATATATATATATATATATATATATATATATATATATATATATCCTTCTCTACTTGAGTTGTCTTCGTAAATTTACTGGTCTGGTACGTTTTAATTTATGAAATAATATCCACAAATCTGAATGATTCAGTCGTTGTAGACTCACACGCAAATAAGAATAAGATAATCTGAATTAAGATACCTGGATGTATTTATTTACGTAAATGATAAAACAGTAAATCATTTTAAAGTTAGGTATTAAACAAACAGCGCACACAAATGAACAAATCTCTGAAAGAATTGCGTTTTAAATTTCATTATTTGCACTTTCAAATTTAAACTGCTCAAGTTCTTCTAAGCACTAACACTTTCAAACTACATATTGTTCATGTTCGTTGAAGCTCTACAAGCACATTTAAATGGTCGAGTGCACACAGGTAAGGCTCGTGATACACGTCTCAAGAAACGTTTTGTTTTCATGCATTAGGTCTTGGCAGACACAAGCTTGCAGCATAGGGGACTTGAACAGCCCCTAGTAAACTTCACTTTTGAGGGAAAAGTCATGTAAGATCGTCCTATTAACAAGCTAGAAAGACACGATGCAGTCTGTAATCAGGTTAGAAAATAAAAGCATCGCTTAACAGCGGCACTAATCCATCTGGTCTAGACATTACGTCACGATATCATGTACAATTATAACATGATTGTTGGTATAGTAAATCGTGCATCTTACAAAATGTGACACTTTCAGTAGACAGTGAGTATGTCAAAACCCCATGATAAATTACATTCTTAATATCTTCTTTATATTTAATTATATAGGCTAGTCTGGTAGATATGTTTTACTTTACTTTCTAAATATGGTTGTGAAAATGGGGATAGGGAACGCTGGATGCAAACATTTTCAGAATGAAAGTTTTCGGTTTACTTTTATCTTGATTCTTTGCCAATTATGTACCATCCATTAAAATCTTATCTCTGATAAAGTGACATATTTTGAAAGTAGAGCTTCGATGTATGAAAAATGTTAGACTTGTAAGTTGTTCTCTAGGACATCGCAATCAATCAATTGTGAATCATTTAGGAAATTTTAAGCCGGCTGCTGACTTTGCCAAATTGATTAGGTCGGCACATTGCCACATTGGTTGGATTCGGACGTCGCCACTCTGATTAGGTACGAACATTGCCCCAGTAGTCTGGTACAGACATCGCCACACCATCCAGTTATCATGTGGAACATTATGCGTACTATAACATTATTACATATTACTCATATTTTTCTATTTTTCTCAAACAGACATACATTCAAATTTCATTGTTTAAAAGAAATAAACGCTTGTCTACAATTTTCAGAAGATATAGCTATTTTAAGGAGAAATAATAATAATAATAATAATAATAATAATAATAATAATAATAATAATAATAATAATAATAATAATAATAATAATAATAATAATAATAAAGCAATTTGACATTGCTAAAAAAACGAAACGTAAGTAAATTCTTCATATCAGTGCATAATTTGCATTCAATGTGTTTTCCGGGAATTTTTTTTTTTTTGTTTTTTTGCTATTAGGTTTTATCTTAACTTTGTATTGGCACTACATAGCCACTATTGAATGATAGGGGCTCCGAGTGGCCGAGTGGTCTAAAGTGCTGTCCGTTACAGATCACTGCCATCTCACCTCTGTCTGCGTGGGTTCGAGTCTAGGATTCGGGGAATGTGGATAAGTGAGAAAGCTTGCCAGTAGCTTCTCGTGGGTCGGTGGTTCTTTCCGGTGATTTTCCGGTTTCTTCCTCCACCATTAATACTGGCGGCCATGAATAGCCTATCGTGTGCTGAAAAATGGCGTTAAGCCCAACAACAAACAAACAAACAATTGAAAAAATGTGCTTGCACACTACGACTATGTACATAAAGTCGGTATTTTTGTCCAAGAAAATTATATAATGACGAAGATTAAATGATATCTACCGCATTACGTAGCTAAAATTTACCAGTTTTGCAAAAAGGGAAATCGATCGAATACTGCTTTAGAGTGTAGGGTCTGTTTTGATACAAACCATCAGCGTTCTTTATAATTTCCCAAAGTTTGAAATATGTGTTAGGCATAATAAGTGGAGTTATGCCAACTTAGCCAGAGGCCCCGATCGGACGAAAGATCTAAAGCGATCCATCTCACCTCTGTCCGCTTGAGTCGAGCCTCTGGCTCAGCTAATAATGGTATATGAGAAAACTTGCCAGAAGCATCCCGTGGGTCGGTGAGCATTACTAGAGATTTCCAGTGTTCTTTCTGTATCAGCTATAGATCATTTTCCTGTACTATTTTTAGCTGGCCAAACCTATCCGACATTAGTATCCAGTACTGTCATGCGCACTGACGTATGGCAACTCGAGTGACCTACATTTCTTATATGAATGAAACACATGTCATTATAGATCGCCGCAAATAGTAGTAACAGTAATATGCCAGCCCACAAGTATACGAACTGAACTGTACGTTTTCATCCGGTATTTTTAACATTAAATGAGTATATACGATACTGCACCGTGACTCATCTTAACTCAGCCCCCCCCCATGACTGCATGGTAACGAATAATCCGAAAATAAACATTTTAACTTGTCTAATTAGCAGCAAACAATGAAAAACCCCAAAAGAGCACATCACATATTAAGCAATCGGATTCCTCAAGGATTTGCCATTGAGTTAATAAATTAAATGGAAAGAATGCGAATTCCAAGCATGTTCATGATACATTGGATTGGCTTTCTATATACTTGAACAAAAACAAAAATGGATAATGATGATGAGTTAACTCATCCTGCAATACAATTGCAATGGCCAGTTTCTAAAGTACTATCAGCTATGTGTAATTCGTGTTGCTCCTCGCATTGGGATTTGGATCTGATCACGTTGGCATTGATGATGCTGTGTTCACCTGCATGCATGCATCCACTAGGAATTTAATTATATGTAATAGAAAGATTTGTAAGTCCTTGTGTTTTCGCTAGTATATAGCCTTTAAGACACGTCTAAATACACGTATATTTGTACAAATTGTAATTCTGGTCACATAAGAAAATCGTCCACCAAGCCATTTATTTTCAGAATAGGTCATCCAATTTTGTAAGTCCTAATCAGGACCGCGGACATGGTAGAACAAATTTTGGGGGACCTCAACAAGAATGGGGTCCGCCGTTGTTTCAATTAGTGATTCACTGGGACCAACTGAATATTTTTCATAGGGCCTACCAATCCTGTCCGCTGCCCTGATCCTCTCTGATTCTTTTTGTGCTCATATCTACTTTTCTATTTTAGGTAGGTTATTGAACTATTCACTCATGATTTTTAAACACATTATTTCTTTGTAGGGTGTACAGACGTCAAACTTTACAAATTTATTTGAAACATCTTCACGAACACACTCTATGCTAATGACTATAGCTTGAAAGTTGCGCTACATTGATTACGCATGCGTTAAATAGTGGAGTAGAAAAATCCAGATTCGACTTCCTGAAAAAGTCTATACCTGCCGCAAGGTACAACCTATCATGCGCTGGAAAATGACGTTAACCCTTCCAAAAGAAAGATATACTGGCCTTAGTACTTTGAGTTGTTACGGCATATCAGTAAAGTACACGTACGGAAAGCGACGACACGTGAATGCGAAATACTGATGATAACGATATTATCGATGTCTGCAAAATCGCTTATTATGTGAATTATTTAAGAGATATCACGATTATAGTTCATAATATTGTTGAATTAGTCGCAACAATGAGAACAAAACAATAATTGAAAAATGTATTCGAATGTCATAGGTAATTATAAAAGATGAAAATTTAGCTAAGATGAAACCGTTTTACTTATTTTTATTTTGGGGCGTGTTTATTCTTCTAATGCTAGCAAATAAATGACCTATGGTGTTAGAGAAATCTAACACGTGATCTATTTTTTTAACATTTCTATCTAGCCATTTGATCATAATTTAAACGACTGTTTAAGAACACAATTAAGCCCATTCCATTTTTCCTTTGCAAATATGCATGTATGCATAATATTTGCTATAAATACATAAGTATGATTTGATCAATCAGCAGAATAAATAATATTAAGTTATTGGCTACAAAGCATTTGTATTTTGCAATTTGACGAATTCCTCTCACCAACAACTTCAATCCTATTTAACATGAGTCATATAAGGAATGTCGTGATGGGAATAACTGACTGTGTAACGAATAATATTGCATAAATAATCTTTCTTCAACACTCAAGGTGTTTGAATAAAATAATCTTTGGCTCAGTTTTGCCAGCCAATCAAATGGCGACGTTGTACAGGACGTAATCAAAGCACAGGTCAAGTAATCTAAGGTTGATTCTTGCCTAGAGCGCAGTATATAGGAAAAATAACCAGCCTTATGAATAAGGCCAAATACCTGTAAGAATCGCATGTACAATACACGGTAATACTCTTCCTATATGATACACAATTTACACGTCTCGTGTAGAAATGTTTGATTTTAACGTCTAGGCCGTCATAAAACATCATCAAAAGTCTCTCTCAAAAGTCATTTTATCTGACCTAAATGCGGATTTGTAAATAATTTGAATTATTACAATTTTTTTCATGGGTGCAAGTAATAAAGTCATCACTCAAAAAGTAAACAAACACAATTAGGCCACCACTGTTAATTTTATTATTAGCAGACCTCTTATTACATATTACTCATATTTTTCTATTTTTCTCAAACAGACATACACTCAAATTTCATTGTTTAAAGGAAATAAACGCTTGCCTACAATATTCAAAGCTAAAGATTTAAGAGATTAGTGATTTTATTGTATATTGCACGTTACACACACACACACACACACATATATATATATATATATATATATATATATATATATATATATATATATATATATATATATATATATATATATATATATATATATATATATATATATATATATATATGTGTGTGTGTGTGTGTGTGTGCGTGTACGTGTGCGTGTGTGCAATATATCAAATTTCCTTGCAATTACGTTATACATCCGTCTGACTTAATTCTAGCTTAAGAAAACATCCTGATTATAAGTACTTATAACTATATTGGTCCGACGTGTGCTGATAAAGTAGTTTATAAGTTTGCATTACTTTATTTTCCTGGAGAAAGCTTAAAAAGAAACGGTAATAGCACAGTTATTTATCCGATTTTGAATTTTACTATATAATGGTATTCCCAATTGTTTCTCAACTTTTTGTTTCCAAGAATTTTGTTCATAAATCATTTTTAAACGAATTCTGTAACACGTTTTGTCAGTACTTGCTAAAGTTTTGTATTCAAAATTAATATTTTATATGGTTCCAAACTGTTAAATTAATCTTTTTCATTTAAATAATTTTTTATCACATTGGGGTTCTTGTTTGTTTTTGCTTGTAAAATTTCGTGTTTATAATTCCTATTTAGTGTAGAGAGACAACCTATCCTTATAAAATGTTCCCTTAATTACTTCGTCTAAATCGTCCAGTGTATAAACAACGGGGTCACTTATGATCACAGTATAAATGTTTTATAAACCTCATATTTAAAGATTAGAAGCTATCCCTTAAAATGATGTTTCTCGACATTCTAATGATGTATTCAACTTTAGCATCAAGTGTTTAAAACGTACTTAAATATCTAAATAAATCAATCCGTACTTTTCGTCTGTTTTACATTGTAACTTTTCATCTGGTGATTTATGGGTAGATGAATGATGAACATTATCATCCTCATTATTTAGGTTTCGTAAATTAGTTCCAAATTCTACGTTTTTGTTGTAATCTTTCTCTTGACTGCTTATATTTTATGTACAAATGTAGGAAAGTATTCAACATCTGTCTTTTAAGAAAGTTTTGTTTCACTTAGTTGCTATTAAAATTTTCATACTTCATGACATTTTAACTGTTGTCCACAACCCCATATATATATATATATATATATATATATATATATATATATATATATATATATATATATATATATATATATATATATATATATATATATATAGGTTTACAAACACAACGTTTGTGTGTTTATTTGTTTATCGTATATATGTTTTGTATTTGACTTTGAAAAAGACTCAATCGATAGCGATTATGCTAGTTAGTTACTATTTTCGTACTGTTCCTCGTCAGTTTATTGCATATATATATATATATATATATATATATATATATATATATATATATATATATATATATATATATATATATATATATATATATATATATATATATATATATATATATATCAGAGATTATTCTTGAATTGTAGTCTTAAATGGTGAATGATTAATAATTAGGGTCTAGGGGTCTAGAAGCACTATTTTCAGAAATTAGAAAAAGTTAAAACGTTTCCGTAATCATGTTTCCGGGATATAGAGATAAACATATAGGCCTTCAAGTCCATTGTTTTCATAATGCACCAATAATATTAAATCCTATCTTTATTTAAATCCTCAGAATTTATTATAGAAGAGTTTCCAGTAAATAATCACACGGTATTCGCAAGACAATGTTGGCAGGATAACGACTCTTTAAAAGGCTTTCTCCTTCTTTCATCTGCAAAGTTAAAGGAGTCCCCCAAAAAAACATGTAACCCCTGTTATACCAGTCAATAGTTTCTAGAACAAAGATTCCTGATGAATATTCAATATAAACAAAACTTGTAATTTGAAATCTAAGATATTGGGTTAAATCCTTGGTCTGCGCATTAGTTGTATCTCTCTCTCTCTCTCTCTCTCTCTCTCTCTCTCTCTCTCTCTCTCTCTCTCTCTCTCTCTCTCTCTCTCTCTCTCTCTCTCTCTCTCTCTCTCTCTCTTGTATGCATTATTCGAAGATAATCTCACAGCAACGCTTTTCGACTGGTCTGTATTTTGTATGCATTATTGGGAGATACCTATTCGAAATATCGTACGATCTAAATTTGATGCCCCTCTAACATTTTCCTCAGATTTCTCGGCATTAAATAGCTGCTTAAGGGTTACGGTTGTGGTTGTTTCATTTGTTGCTTGATTTGTTATTTAGTCATTTTGTTTACCTATAGGTACACAGATCGGGAAGTAAAAATAAATGCATGCATACAGAGAAATGAAATAAAAAATGAATGGCAATTTTTTTCCAGGGATATATAATTAGAAAATTAAATCTTCAGATAAGCACGTAACTCAACAAAGCGCCATTTGATTTGATCAAAGTCAATATTTCTGCATTTGGTTAAAAAATATCGACTTTTAACTATTTTTTTTAATTGACAAGTGACATTCCGTAAAAGAGGAAAAAAGATAAGGAATTATCTTGTGCTAAACAATTTCTGAACAGTTTAGTCTTGACAATAAAATATACTGGTTGCGAATTGATTTTTTAAAAAATTGTTTTGCAAATTAGAAATGCATTTGCTGGGCTGAGCAAATTCCATAGCCCGACGACACGGACTAGTCATTTTTGAAGTCGGGCTATTAAAATTTTCCAAGTCGCTAGTCCGAGACAAGTGCTCTTTAAAAAAGTCGGGCTAGTCCTTTTTTCGTTCTTTTATCATTATACATTCCTTTATTTGGCCAACGATGCCTTCTGGGTATACTGAATGCTTTGATTCTAGCCCCTCTTTGTGTATACGTTTATATCAGTTATATCATTTTACCGCTTGACTGCATATTGGGCTAAGCGACCAAATTATCGGCAAAACCAAACACGTAAAAAAAAAAAGAGGAAAGCATGTACGATCACTTAACAGTGTTGTAAGTAGTTTTACTGCAATGAGTTTACTCAATTTAGATCATAACTAGTCCAAGTTTCCTCTGACCATATCCACCCCATTTTTGATATTTGATGTAAATTGTTGGGGTGTAGTGTCAGCGTCCAAGTCCATTCCCTATCGAAAAGTTCGAATTCGCCGACTCCATTTGGTGTCGGCATAGTGTAGCCGCTTACTAACCGGCCTAGCAAACTTAAACGACCTTGCATCGAGATATACCTGCATGAATGGATATGAATGATTTATTTTCTCTGCTATTGCGAGTATAGCATTTGTTATAGCTTTAATCCGTTGACAAACTAGCTGAAACAATAGCATTGATGCAATTTTATTTGGAATTCAACATTCGCTTTCCCAGTCACATGATTACACTAATCTCGCATTTTGTCTCCCTGAGGATTAAAGATATAACGAATGCTACACTCGCTATTTCTGAGAAAATAAATCATATTCCTATCCATTTCATGCAGGTATATTTCTCGATGAAAGATCGTTTAAGTTAAACTCTGGTCCTACACCCCAACATAAATGTCCAAATATCAAAAATGGGGTGGCAAGGGTCAGAGGAAACTCAAACTATATCATAACGAGCGACTCACTATGATTTTATTTCAGCAAGTCAGTGTAATTAAATTATTGATAGGTATTTTACCGACATCAGTTTCGGTTTTCTTAATAAACATTAAATGACAATAATGATTTAAAAAAAGAATATAATTCATTATACAGATGATTAACTTCCACGTGCTATATTGTGTTTGAAGAGAAACAAGTGTGCTAATTAATGAACGGTTTCAATTCGTATTTAAAAGAGAAAATTGATGTTATGATCACTTTAGAAGTAGTTATCAAGTAGATTGATAGATACTCTGTGGATAAAATGAATTTGCTAAACTATGTTCGTAAGAAATGTAATAACGGCGATTTGGAGAAAGTAAATTTGTTTGAAAATGGACGTATATAACGTAAGACGGACACTAAGTGTGCGGTAGCTATTTCTCCAACGAGACATAAGCAACAATTCGTGATGGTAAAAAATGTAAAATATGACACTATGACATAAATTTTCAGCCGCTTTGGGTTGATTATTATCCCTGGCTTAAATATATTGACTCAAAAGGAATGTTGTTTTGCAGTTACTCTAAACAATATTCAAAACTGGTGTATAGGTAGGAAATTTACCCAGATTAAACATTTCTACAAATGGACCAGAGCTTGAGGACTTAGACTCAGACACAGCTATTAACTGCAGGCTTAGTGCTGGTGCAGGTGGCAGACATATTCATGGACATATTTTCAAATTCATCAGCTATAACATATATACATGAACCTGAAGAAGCCAAATGGATAACAACCAATGATTTTGAAAAATTAAATTCCTTTAAGAAATAATTATGTTGTATATTATCTCGTTTGCTTTTTTTTCTATGGATAAGATACATACATTTCATCAAATCTCGCTAAGTGATTACCATTTTGGGACCAGTGAAAAGTAAAGTGGGACTAGTGAAGAGTAAGGTGGGACTAGTGAAGAGTAAGGTGGGACTAGTGAAGAGAAATGTGGGACTAGTGAATTTTCCGAAACCACTTGTCCTGGACTAGTGGTTAAAAAAAAATTGCTCAGCCCTGATTTGATTTCATCTTTGTTCAATCGACAATTTTCATTTTGACTGAGGCATCCATATGAAATTCCAGAATAAATAGACACACTATGGTGATTCACGATCTACACGAGATTGCATGCAAGAAATACCGCACAAGTCTCATAGAATTAAATTAATTGCGTACCGTAAATGCAGTGTAATTTATAAGACCAATTTAAGTTTGGCATTCTTATTTCTATAGAATTAATTATACATCATGCTAGGAATGGCTATATTTTGTTTTTTCTAGTTTATGTAATCATTCCTGCTATCACGTGTGCCGCATCGAGTGATATTTCATTGATTAATGTGTGCATTATGCTGTGACCATAGTAACTAGGAAACTACTAGTCAAGAAGATAGATCATTTCCAAAGTACATGACATTACCGCCCTATTCTTTATGCTGTAAAACGTGTGAAGAAAAGGATACATACTTACATACATACATACATACATACATACATACATACATACATACATACATACATACATACATACATACATACATACATACATACATACATACATACATACATACATACATACATACATACATACATACATACATACATTTCATGGAGCGGTAGTGAAACTAGATGTGTTT
This sequence comes from Potamilus streckersoni, assembly GCA_016746295.1. Taxonomy (NCBI): domain Eukaryota; kingdom Metazoa; phylum Mollusca; class Bivalvia; order Unionida; family Unionidae; genus Potamilus; species Potamilus streckersoni. The sequence continues at coordinate 289,196 of JAEAOA010000727.1, forward strand.
CTATTTTCATTGAAGCTCTTCTTCATTCATCAATAGCTCGTTATGTTAATTACCTTTCCAGTGTCATTTACTGATAAGTTTACCATTAAATCTAAATCTCTCTCTCTCTCTCTCTCTCTCTCTCTCTCTCTCTCTCTCTCTCTCTCTCTCTCACACACACACACACACACACACACACTCTCTCTCTCATACACACACGCGCGTGCGCGTGCTCACGCACAAACACATTGTCTTTTATCGCTTTTCTTCGCCAGTGATTAATTCCGTTTCTTTCCTTATGAATCACATTTAGGAAGAAGATGTTGTTAGAAAAAAAAAACTCGTAAACTTGTATGCAGTTTATTTTCTTTTTAATTTTCTGCCAATTACTTAAATTGTAATTAATATGTCATTTAACAGTCCTTCATGGTAGTGGTGGTATAATTTGACAGGTATGCATGTAGACCTGCTGTCGTAGCTTACCATCTCTTTCACATTACACGACTCTACACCAGCTAAAAATTGTACAACGGTGTAATACCTACTCACTTTTTTGGAGTAAAATGCTAACAGATCAAACGCATGTGAAACAGGTTTGAGCTGGAATTTAGTATACTTCCATATTAGGGCATCGCTACTCCTCCGTGAACAAATGAACTTATTTACATTCATTTTTTTTATCTGCCGGGATGGGTTTGTCAAAATGACATTAAATAGATTTATTGCTTGCCTCATTACAAGATGAATCCCTAGAGCTGATAAAATTCGAAATAATACCTTACAAGATATCGGAATGCAGTTTTAAAATACTTTTTAGCTTTCCAACTTAATGGAAGATAATTTAACCTTAGCGGAAACTTGTCACATCGTATGATTGTGTGATTACTTATATCGACACGTGTTCGAACCGACGATAGGTCAATGTACTTTGTGAAAATTGTATCGCATAAGTTGAATATTTATCTTCGTAGCGTAACCCTACATGTGTTCAGTTTTCGTGCCAAGATACTTTTAAAGTTATTGCTTTACTATGTGGTACTTATATTAAACGAGTGTCGTAAAACCATAGTGGTTCTATATTTGCACTTTAACCCGTTTAGTGCCAAGTACCATACATGCTAAAGTTGAACAAAATTCATAGTAATTAAGTGGACCATCATAATACAAGGAACGAGCTTGCTAGACTCTATGGCAATGGATTATATTTGATCTAAGACTTGGTTGCAGTTGACTATATTTGGACAAAGCGGTTACTTCTGTCAGATTTACGCTCATAGACAACAAACGAGATTTACCGGCAGATGCCACCGTCATGATTAGCGCTGATCATTTTCACCTAACTCGGCCACGCCCATGTCCTCCCTGCATTCCTAATTCGAAACCTTCCTTGTCACCTACACATTTACTGAAACACCATATGGTACCTGGTTAATAGGCTCACTAATAATTATATTCCCAAAGTAAATCGATGTAAACACCGCGATATTAAAAATCTTATAACTTTAAATTTATGAATGCTCGTGATTAAACCTAGACGCATCATGGATGACAGTTTTTATGTAGAGAAACGGATATGAGCCGCGGCATATTTTAGACCTACATGTGTTTGAAACTTGATTTCAATTCTGCACCAAAGAGTCAGGTACTAATTTCAGTAAGGAGTGTTCCAGACTCATGACTGTTAAAGGACTGAAATTCCATCAATAAAACAATACCTCTATTGTTTCAGTTGCAACTAGGACAAGCTCTCAAAAGGATATATTTACAAAAATGAGTCCATATAAACAATGAAATGAATCATTTGATTCCCACCACGTCCTATCCTGGTAAATACATCCTGGGATCCGAAAGGATAGTTTTGATCTACTCTCCCTCTTCAATCACATCAAATATGAGAGCTCTTCCTTTAATTGGTGTAGAAAGAGTTCATGTTACAAGAATAAGAGTGGCGGACAGAGATGAGGTGTATTAGTGTGTTGTAGAGTACCAATATGAACAATTATTTCTATTAAATAAGTCTCTGGAAGCCGCTATAGGCATGTACCGTCAACTAGGAGTCATGTATGTATGTATGTATGTATGTATGTATGTATGTATGTATGTATGTATGTATGTATGTATGTATGTATGTATGTATGTATGTATGTATGTATGTATGTATGCATGCATGCATGCATGCATGCATGCATGCATGCATGCATGCATGCATGCATGTATGTATGTATGTATGTAAGTGCATACGTACGGATGGATGGATTGTTTGTCGGTTCGAAGTATGGGTGTACGAATGGATAGATGGATAGACCTATGTATGGAGGTGTGAATGAACGGGATATATTAGTAAAAGAGCGAACCGCTCCGTCGGCCTAGTGGTTAGAGCGACCGCCTCGGATGTGGGAGATCGTGGGTTCGATCCCCGGTCGAGTCATACCAAAGACTTACAAAAATGATACTAATAGCGTTAAGAGGTTAGTGTTAGGATAGGTTGGCCTGGTATCAGGATAATGTGACTTGGTGGGACATCATGCTACATGTTTGTGGCATGATGCCTCAGTGCTAGACATCACTCTAAACTGCGGCACTGCATACATCCTAGCAATATGACTGAAAAATTGTTAAAGCTACATTAAGAATTTAAATCACCTCACATCTCACAGGAAAAGAGCACAAAACACATAACCTGTGGATCGCTAATTGTAAAACTTGAAAGTACTGTTGTTTGTGGTTAAAGTAGCTTTTAGCAGCTACAATTATTTATTAAAATTAAAACCAATGTAATGTAAAAAGTAGTAATTTTGTATATAAATGTATTCACCGGATAGGAATTCTAAAGCTGTGGTGGTAGATTCGAACCTTGTCAACGACTTATATTTCCCCAAGACCCCACTCAAACATGGAGTTCCAAGGTAGAGTAATAGTTATTCATTTACTGTATGTATGTATGTATGTATGTATGTATGTATGTATGTATGTATGTATGTATGTATGTATGTATGTATGTATGTATGTATGTATGTATGTATGTATGTATGTATGTATGTATGTATGTATGTATGTATGTATGTATGTATGTATGTATGTATGTATGTATATATATATATATATATATATATATATATATATATATATATATATATATATATATATATATATATATATATTCTACAGACAAGATCTGAATAAATATATTACAAAAATACTGGACCTTGTACATGTTGTATGATAGGCAATAATTCCAAATTAGTTCTTAGCTCTTAACTATGAGAACTCAATGTACTGCAATGTATCGATCAAGGCATATATTTTTTCCTCATGCTAATGTTAAAGCAATGTTTGCCAAATGAACTATATATTTTGGCAAGACAGATTATTTCTGAAGCCCCTGGTGGCCGATTTAAACCTAAACGGCTTTTCCGTTTCCTACGAGGCATTACTTAAAAGTTGAGTTTCAAAGACGAAGCATTGATTTTCAAAGGCAACAGGCGACGAATACTTGTATAATGCTGCAAAACATCAATTGTGCGTAATAAAAGACACATCAACTGTGCGCAATAAAAGCTTTTTTTTTGTTTTCAAACTTATGAATTAAATAAAAAGGAATGACGCTTAAAACTTTTTACAATGAACATAACATGTAAGTCATTTCAACGACTTGTGGGGCCCCGAGTGGCCGAGTGGTCTAAAGCACATTCCGTTACGGATCTCTGCCATCTCACCTCTGTCTGTGTGTGTTCGATTCTAGGATTCGGCGAATGTGGATATGTGAGAAAGCTTGCCAGTAGCTTCTCGTGGATCGGTGGTTCTTTCCGGTGATTTCCCGGTTTCTTCCTCCACCATTAATACTGGCCGCCATGAATAGCCTATCGTGTGCTGAAAAATGGCGTTAAGCACAAAAACAACAAACAACAATCAACGACTTGTATTAAGTCTTTAATATGATCTGTAGACAAGGTCCTAACCTAAGCCATCCAATCAATTTCTTTCTTTCTTTCACCAATATGCGTCTTAATGTAATGCAATACTAATCTCAAAAATATTTTGTTCATATATTTGAAGCTAGCTCTATGGATGAAAATAAAAGAATTTAAAAGTTTGTTTCCATGGTATTCTAACTGTAAATAAAGTGTGCCAAAAGTTATAAGAAACCTACCTATCAAATCAGTCGACTAATCATGTACATATCCATATGATTATTTCCATACCATTTTAGTTGCAACGCCCCTGCTATAGCACTACACTGGGCGTATCAAAATTAAAATTGACCATAATATAACGATAGTAAAGTGTGATTCGATTGATGCCTTATCAGAATAACAACGGAAAAATCTTCAGAATCACATTCATTTATTCGTACGTAAATCCATCCATCCATTCATTCCATCGTACACTATGCAATGTTCTACACTGTGTGGACTTCATGTTTAATAAGACGCAATTCGGTATCATTTATAAGAAAAGTGCAGCAAATGGAAGAATATTTGTTCTTTGATGCTCCCTGTATGTCTATGTGTGTTAAGCAGGAGCCTCGAAAGGAGTAACTTTGTTTAATGAGGACATTTGTTTTATAATTGTCATATTATATTGAATAAGTTGTGGTTCGTTGAACCACAGTTTATGTTATTTGCCATACATGTGGACAAGTGAGATAGATAGGTCGACAAGTTTTCGCAACGTAACTGTTTTTTTTTTTTTTACGAGGATATTGATACACTGGGTTCGAATTTAACACAGTTGCAAATATTATCCCCAGTCTAGTCAACGTTCTAGGGGACATTAGCTTTAGTGAATATTGTTATTTAGAATGTCAACAAATTAAAAGTCGATAATTCTATACACCAGCGGTTGCTTTACTGGTCATCCGTCTCCAACATATGTGTATTATGATTTGATTTATTCAAGCATGATCGTATAAATTTTCCTTTCAACCAGAAAAGCGTGATCCTTAGACATTATATACTTCATCTCAAGCCATCAACTGACGTCTCTGATAGCCATCATGTCCCGTATCAAATCGATCAATAGGATGTATAAATATCTTGCCTCATTTACGACGCGGATTTGTAAATTTACTCTTTTTGCATTATTGACCATAAATAAAATGTTTATCCTTTCCACCTGATTTTTGATTACTTGATCACCGTTGAAGGACCTTACTTATATTCAGTAGAAAGCGGCATTAAACCGAAAATAAAGTATTTATGGAATTACACCAACTGACAACTTCGCGTTAAGAGATTAGTGTTAGGACTGGTCGGTCTGGTGCCAGGATAATGTGACTAGGTAGGACATGATTGCTACTTGCGGCATGGAAAACCAGCTCTAGACATCACTATAAATTGTAACACTGCAGACATTTCAGCGATATGACTGAAAAATTGATAAAGCTACGTTAAAAACACATACATGCACGCGCGCTCGAACCTCCGCCCCCAAATTGACAAAGCGAACAGATGTTATTTCAGCTGGTTTCCAAAACATTACTTGCAGTCTATTCATGGCCTTTCATTAAAATGCATATCTGCCAAAAAAGCAACTTAAACTGTGCTGAATTTTATTTTGTATATGTTGTTTCCAAGTCATTGCTTAGTTAAATTGAGATAGTTTTATTGCTTCCTAAGGTGTAAGGTAACTTTGGTGTATTCTAAGGTAAAATGAACGTAGGTGTATGCTAAGGTATAAGGTAACCTGGATCAGGACCAACGACATAATACATTTTACTATATATTATCTACAGTACGGAACTTTTCACTGTTTGACGATCAATACGAATAATATGTTAATCTAAAATACCTTAAAAGAAGACGTCACGGTGAAATTCTTGTCATATGTTCACCGGCATTTTTGAGAGGCTGGACTATGAGCAAACCAACGTGCAATGGAACACAGATTTCACTTCCGGATCATCACCAAGACCTTATTACTCACTGTACACTGTCGCAGAAACACACAGAGACAAACACATCATAAGTTCATATTCTAAAGAACAAACTATTGAATTTAAATCCATACTAAGAATGCCTAAATATTATTCTTGTATCACCACCAAAAGGAGACAGGAAGAAATGCTCTAAAAATAGACTGGGACAACATTTGTGGGTACTGAATCTTAACTATTAATTGTGATAGGATTCCGTATGCTGAGTAATAATATAATTTTGGTGTATGCTAAGATATAACGTTACTTTGGTGTATGCTACGGCACAAGGTAACATCGGTGTGTGCTACGGTACAATGTGTTTGTGTATGTGTGTGTGTGTGTGTGTGTGTGTGATCTGAATTTTTATCATAACTTTAACAATCTTTCAGTCATATCACGAAGATGACTACAGTGTGACAGTTTCTGGTGATCTTTAGCACTGGACATTATGGTGAAGACACGTAGCATCATGTCCCACCAAGTCACATAAATCTGACACCAGGCCGACCAGTCCTAACACTAACCTCTTCATGCTGAACGCCAAACGTGACAGCTGCTAGTAGCATTTTAATGTCTTTGTTATGATTCGGCCGGGGTTCTAAACCGCGACCTCCCGCATCCGATATGGAAGCTTTAACCACTCAGGCCACCGGAGCATGGGCGCCGCGCAGCATAGGTCAAGGAGAGTCAGGTGAACCCCACTGGAAATCGTACTGCAAATACACACACACACACACATACATACATACATACATACATACATACATACATACATACATATATATATACATATATATATATATATATATATATATATATATATATATATATATATATATATAAATAAATACATACATACATAAACACACGACAAGGTTAATCATGCAAATGAAGCTGAAAATATGTCATAATATTCTGTTAAAAGCGTTTAATAAATATTAATTTTAGTTCCAGACTGCTTGCTATACTAACTCTTCCATCCGTGACTGTCCCCCCTCCTCTGCAAAATCCCTGAACCACCCCTACATCACACGAAAAACCCTGCGGGTGCACATGCACTGCATTAAATTGTGCTCCACTTCTGGATATTTTATTCGAACCAATTACTCAAAGGCGCATCTTTGTCTAGGAAAGAAAAGATGTCATTTTTGAGAATAAATTGTCGACTTTGAACATTAATGTTTCATCCAATAGCATGAGAATGGGCAGGAGGAAGACTTCGAGGACGACCGGCGCAAAGAGAAAAAGAAGCAAGTGAATTTTGACTCTGCTTGAATGCAAGAGACTGACATTTACATCCCTCGCTTCTGAGTAACTTATCATACGAGTGTACAAAAACCAATATTTTTCATTGTCCCAATTGTATTAAGATTCCATGAGGACATGAAAATATATTTCAGGTATCTCGTGTTCTTCCTGATTTTGGAACATGGATTTTAGACCCTACCGACGACACTTGATCTAAACAGAAATACATCATTAAAGGGACTGGCATCGATAAGCAACAGTCATTGAGTACAAGTTTCGCATGATGCGACGAACGATTATTTTTTTTTCAGATATTATTTAGAAGAAAGTAAGGAATGTCTCATTATCACAATGAATGGAGCCAAACTCTTCCATATGAAAGTGAGACAAGTCCAGTTTAAATATTACATGAGTTATTTGGCCTTACCTTTGAGTAGAATGCCTAAAACGTTTTTCTCACTTTTTCAGTACTGAAGTTAATGGTGACGTTTTGTTCCTGCATTGGTATGATGCTCACTACAACGTTCTGACGGTATGCACACAGTACCAAATGCAATCTACAAGTCCGTTTGATTTTCAATAAGAAATGTTGAAATATTGACTCTCTGATTTGGACATCTTGGGCCGCTGCTGGGTAACATTGCGACATACATTTTTGTATCACAGCGTTATCGATTGTTTGACGGGAGTTTCCGCGATTGCTAATGCACGTGGACTAGTCCTTCGAAAGAAGTTCATACCTGAGAAAGAATAAAAATCCCAAGCATTCGTACCCCTTCCATTTTATCCGTCGATATATTCACCAAAACTTTGCGTTGGCCACACCACTTTTGTGAAAGTGAAGATAAGTAGATGCAACATGCTCGAAATGGTCGAACGAAGAAAATTTTAAATTTTTCTTTGGATGGCTGAGAGTTAGAAACTACCAAGTGGTCTTCGAGTTCCACAGATGCCCTGCCGATTTCCTCATCGAAAAAGTCCATTTTTGCAAGTTCACTATTTAAGCATTGTAAGAGCAAATATACCAATAGCGTCTCCAATTAAAATATCAATGATACAAAATTTTAGAAATGTGGGAGTAGAAGTATGATCGACAGATCAAAATCGATTTAAGTCACAATGTCGAAATTTACCACGCAATTGTCATTGAAGCTTTAAAACCATGCGATCCTTGCACAGGTGACGTCACATATTTTGAAGTCATTCTCAAATAAGTGTTACAAAGGTAGCTTACTCTAACATCGCTTTCATTACTTCAATGCATCAATGACATACCCAATCAAACGCTTTCTAGAGAAACATAAAGTATCATTTTCACAACTATCAGATACAATAATCAAAACTCAAACCAAACCAACAAATTTCTTCGAAACCTCGCGGATATAGTTCTTTGATATATATCATTATTGGTTCCATTTTAAACGAAATTCTAATTTCAAATAAAACTAAAAAGAAAATCCCCCAAAAGACGTCAGACACAAAACGTCTGGTGGTAGTGGAAAGGAAAAGAAAGAGAAAAGACCCATGATTTTGTGTGTGATAATGATTGTTAACGTAGCTTTAACAATTTTTCAGTCATATTACTATCATATCTACAGTGTGGCAGTTTATAGTGGTGTCTAGCAATGGGGCGGCATGTAGCAAGTTGTCCCACCCAGTCACATTATCATGACATCACTCCGACTATTCCTAACACTACCCTTTTAATGCAGAGAGCCAAGCGAGGCAGCCGTTAGTACCATTTTTGTAAGTCTTTGGTAAGACTCAGCAGGGGATTAATCCCACGACCTCCCGTTTTCGAGGTGGACGCTCTAACCACTAGGCCATCGGAGCGGTCAAATAAAAGTCCTTAAAGAATAATCTCCTGCCAGAAAGAGAGGAGATAAGCCACTAAGATGCTCGGGTATTACAACAAACATTGCCTCTCTGTTACAGTTGATCCTAATGTTGCTTCTACTTCAGCTTTGTTGATGATGGCTGCCAAGCCTGATTTAAGACCAGTATTTTCTTGTTTGATGATGAAAAATGTAGATCAATTTCTGCAGAAAGTTCTTCGTCATCGGCAGCGAGGACAATGTATTCTTCTTTACTAACTGCTGCTGCAACTACAAAATGTAGCCTGTTCTAGGACGAAAGAACGAGACATAACGTGTACTAAAAAGTTTACTGGATTTACCAAAATAATAACTCTCACACCCCTGTTTCTACCCATGTTTGTGATAATGACTTGCTGTACTTAGAATCTGCCAAATTCGAAATGTCGACGAGCTAAAGCAAGCTGCGTGACTAATAGCAACTTTAAAGTGTCATTAAAGAAAGTTCAATCCAACTTCATTTTCTAAAACACACAAACTTACAACTTTGCCATAAATCATAACGACAGATAAGCTTCCATATTCACTAGTTTGAAAAGAAATACAGCTAACAGTGTAGCCCTTTTCGTAATCCATGTGTGTTTATTTCAAGGCCACTGAAATAATATTTGGAAAGTTTTAAAACTCGAACCAATACTGTTACGGTTTATTGACAGTTTTTTGAATGACCGCAAATTCTTTATATCATCTGTCTTCACTGCAAGCATAACCAGCCAGAGAATGGCCCTTATTTTGCCATGCTACCCGTCTTGGATCTAGAATAAAAACACTGCGTTACTCACTATAAATTGTTTCATTGGCTAACAACTAATTTTACCGCCTTAACTTTGAATCTCATTCATCTTCTGTTTGTTCAGTGGAAAGATTGGATGTTTCTCTGCGTCTGACCGTTATTCACTTTACACATAAAATAACGCCTTAGAAATATATGGGTGTAATATTTTGTGAAATCTTTACATCTATTTTTCCGAAAGAGGGATATCAGTAGACTATGTCTCCTATTCAATCTTGTCATATTTAAAAAGGTGGATTTTTCTTATCAATGTAAATTTTATAACTGTGTGTGTGTTCTTTATTTGTAAATCTCTCTCTCTCTCTCTCATGCAAATTCTCTCTCGTTTTATTTTACATACACTTACGTTTCTTATAAAATAATTTAGATGGAAGTCATAACGGGATCTGTTCCATTTTGAAGACACTTGTTACAAAGCAACTGCCATATATTATACATGATGTGTTGGATTCTATGTAAACATTTTGACATTAAATAGCATTCCAGTTTGAAACCATAAAATTGTTTAAGGATATAACTTCTTGGGCCTATAGATTTACATGGAGCGTAAAGATTGAGTCAAATCTACGACGTAAAGTTCATTTTCCATTTGAGTTGATGAGGCTTAAACATTTAGATCCTTTGAGGCCGTAAAATCAATCACCATATTGAACATATTGACCATTGTAACTTATATACTCAGAGTGACTCGTATTCAGCTCAGCAATATTACCTTACAGGTTTATCAGTTTTTATGCCCTATCCCCACCATCCGCATTGTAACCTATGGCCGCATATAGAATTATTGCTTTAAGCCAATTGACCTATTGCCACTGGCCAGTCATGCTGATCATTTGACCAATCAACGAGTGTAAATTATACACACCTCCAGGCATTGCTTTCATCTGCCAATTTCCTCCGACGAGCAGCTGGTGACCATAATGAATTCATCATCATCATCATCATCATCATCATCATCATCATCATCATCATCATCATCATCATCATCATCATCATCATCATCATCATCAACATCATCATCATCATCATGTATGTATGTATGTATGTATGTATGTATGTATGTATGTATGTATGTATGTATGTATGTATGTATGTATGTATGTATGTATGTATGTATGTATGTGCGTGCGTGTTAAAGTTTTTGTTATTTAAAAAAAGATCGAGGTCTTATCTGTGTTTCGGATAGGAATAAGTCTAATTCCTGCATTTAAAATTGTAGACGATCTGGATACCGACAATCTGAATATCAAGGCTCCCACTTCCTTTTTTCACCCTTATCGATCGAGAAATCAACAAATCATTCCAAAAATTGTTCTTACTTATCATAATCAATTCTTTATTTCCACCAGCAGCTTGTCGTAGGAAAATGGCGGACGTAAGCTAGGCTTGCAGTTGAGTCTAATTTACGCTCCCTGATTGGTTACTTGATCAATATGATCGACAAATGGCGATAGGTCAATTATTCTAACAGCTACCTTTTGTTGGAAATGAATTACTTCGTTTGTGATGGCAGTATAGTGATCATCAAGTCTCATAAAAGTGTGTCTGTGTGTGTGTGTATTTGTGCAAAACACGTAAGCTAAAAGCAAAACAGCAGCCAAGAATATACCATTAATGCACATATACGTGCAAAGTTAACACACACGTGCACACACCAAAGGCCACTCTCCTTGTACTTTGTGGTATATTTGTTTGTATTCATTTCGTTATTTTCTCTAACGTAACATTATTGCTTATTTTTGTTTTCAAAAAAAAATATGCGAGAGGAAAACGATGTAAAAATCCTTAAAACTACTCATTCCATTATAGATTTTGCGAGTGACTATGGGTTTAAAAAAACTTGTACTCAGTTTCAGGACTTTTGCACATGATAGGAACAAATAAAGCATGGTAGCAACAAACACTCATAGTTCACACGCGCCTTGTGTCTAGATGTTTAGATGAAATCTATTTCTCAATATATACGACATTTTTGTGCTCCTGTTAGCGTTTGGAAAAGTATTTTGTAAAGCGACTTGGTGACGTTAATCCTGTGATAAATTGTGGCCAGACATCTTAGCATATATTAAAATTTTCTCGCTCTGGACGTTTACCAGATCTTGTGGCAATGACATATTAATATAATTTATCTTCGAGTCCGACAGGTGGTCTAATAAAATGTCCAAAAACACAATAGTCTTTCGAATAACACAAGATATCTGAAACAGAATAATAAATAACATTAATTTAGATATTATCCAGTTTTATAGTTGAAAGCAAATATACGCGAGCAACTTGACATTTAAATCGTATGATTATGAAATTTATAACAATACAAGACGACACATTTCTTTACAGTTAGGGCACAACTTTGACACGACATCTAAGAAAGGCCATGGTTCTAGACCCATTTCCTCTAATAATATTTCACTATTCTAACTTTCCTTCAGACTGTTGAATCTAAACAAGATCTACGAAATATTAAAAGTTCAATTCTACGCTTTTTAAATAAAATATTTATCTAAAGATGGGGTCGTTGAGTGGCCAACTAGGCTAAAGCGCTCATGGATACGGATCACTGTCATCACACTTCTATCGGCGTGGGTTTGAATCTCAGGTTCGGCCTATGTGTGCATGTTAGAAAGCTTGCCGGTAGCTTCTCCTGGGTGAGTGAGTCTTTACGGGGATTTCTCAGTATTTTCCTCCACCATTTATACTGACCACCATGTATAACTTATCTTGTGCTGAAAAATGGCGATTACAATATATATATATATATATATATATATATATATATATATATATATATATATATTGGTGTACGTATGTGTTCAAGATTGTGTTAGTTAAATTAAGAATCAAAGTTATGACCCTATTGGGGAAAAGCCATATAAATTCCTTAGGGGTATCCATAGATTAAATATACATGTACTATTTTACTTGAGTAATATGTACCTATTTTGTATAATGTTTTTGTGTTGTTTTGTTTATATTATTATTAGTATAATAATAATAATAATAATAATAATAATAATAATAATAATAATAATAATAATATTAATTTTTTTATTATTATTATTATTATTATTATTATTATTATTATTATTATTATTATTATTATTATTATTATTTTTATTATTATTATGCACTGCAGTATCTCTTTCTTTCTCAGGGCCCCTAGTGGCTCAGTAGTTAAAAGCGCTCATCCGTTACAGATCACTGCCATCTCACATCTGCCTGGGTTCGAGTCTTAGATTTGGCGAATGTGAATATGGGAGAAAGCTTGCCAGTAGCTTCTCGTGGGTCAGTGGTTCTTTTGGCGGATTTCCCGATTTCCACCAGTAATACTGGCCGCCATATATAGCCTATTGTGTGCTGAAAAATGGCGGTAAGCCCCAGAACAACAACAACAACTGTCCCTTCTGCTATTTTCGTATTGTTTTTGTCCTATTTATAAATTTTTCTGTATTACATATAGTTTTTACGATAGCACAACTATTACTGCTACTTTGACTACAAACAGATTTTGCAACGATTCACACCTAGCTGGCGACAAAATATGTTGGCAGTCCCTCTGAATATTTCTCAACAGACAGATGATTCACAGTGACCACCCTCGGACAGTGGATCAGTTCGGAATCTGACGTTTAATCACTATCTTCAACGTTCATTGTATCTGCTGGTAATTTATTATTCCATCCAAATGACGTCACACTAGCGTGTAAGCTGTGAATTATTTATTGTGCACGAATCGGGAATCTATGGTTTGCTGTAGTTTGTTAAACCATCATCACGCACATTTGTATTTGCACGTAAATTTCTTGCTATTTGATAAGATGAGGTTAGAAACAACATTACAACAACAAACTTAACTTCCAATGAACTTTTCACATAATGTACATTACATAAGAAATACGTTACATAAGAATAATTTGCAAGACATGTAAATAGCCCAATATAATACAAGACGCACGGCTGATAATACAGAATACGAAGTGCAAGGAAATAATGCTCTTAAAAAGGCCAGTAAGCAAAAGTAAAAAAGTAAATTTAGTGATTTTATGTATAAAAAAAAAACAACAGATATTGAGGCCTGATAGTAGGATGTAAATTTTGCTTACAAAGATATAAGTAAATTCGTAATAATATTAAGCTGAAAGGACGCATTGGATTGATTACAAACACTCAGAGATGTAAATTAGGCCTATGAAATAAGTAGTCACTCCAGGTAATAAGCAAAAGAGTCAGATAAATGGGTACGCAGATATGTCATGAGAGTAATTGATGGTGGTGGTGGTGGGGGTGTTTTAAAGGTGATATTTGTAAATGTCACATTTAGAGTATTACGGGATAAATGTATTGAGATTTAATTTCTTTCTAACTTGATTAGGTAGCTCATTCCACAGAATATAAATATGGAAATATTGTGTTTAAAACGGAGTAGATGTTCCAAACATATGGAATATTAGTCATCTTGAAGGTTTCTAGAGCAGGGTTGAAAATGGTCATTCGTAATCGTCATCTCAATGTTCCGGTACAGTTCTTATCAGTGCATTCACTGCCAGAGTAAAGGACAGAGGCTGAAATAAAAATTGCATATAAAAGTCTCATTTTGTTGAGTTTAATGACCGACATGTTTTAAGACATTTCGATGTTTAGCAGTTTTGTACAAATATTTGTTAATATATGTTAATGGCCAATATAATTTCTTAACAATTCGTACAATTTATGCACACATCATAATTGTATTGCTTATCCTATAGGGCTTTCACGGTTATTGTCTCCCCTTGACAAAAACAGAGGGCGTCTAGGTGCAACTCACTGCCGGATAGTTCAATTAATAAAGATGACAAATGTAGATCAAGATAATATGACAGACCGCTCTCATTCCGCAAGAAAGATCGATCTCACTATCTTAAAAAGAAATTCTATCACTATTTGATGAATTGTTTTCTCATCTTTTATTTTTTTAGTAACTGGCGCAGTTTCCAGCTTTCAAATAAATGGTCTCTGCCAATTTCAAAACTTCATTATCTTTCAATTACTAACACATGCTCTAGTTTGTATTTTTTATTGCGCGAAAATGTATCGCTGTGTAATATGAATGTTACTGCAATTTATCTCGCTTGAAGAATAATGGAAATGTGTTTATTTTTTACCGCTTTAATCATCAGAGTTACTAGAGGTTGAACGACAAGAAAAAATAAAAAAAATCTAACTTCTTAAGGTTCTGTTATTATCGATTTAGACTGTTGCATTTCTATTAATGTTCATTATATTTTTCATGATATAACTTAAGTTATATCTAGGAAGGATATATGTATTTCAAAATGCACAAATGTCATCCACGCTTGAACAGACAGTCGCACCTACGAGTCTCCTTGATTATTTTAAATTTTTTCCTTGAATGGTTGGAATTTTTAGATCATACAGTTTGGAGAAATATCGATAAATATCGATATTAGACACACTATGTATGTAAATGATATTGGTAGCTCTCAACTATCTGCCTGTCTGTCTATATGTCTGTCTGTGTCTCATTTCATCTGGAGCATGGACGGAATCTGTCAAATATTTGGTTTATTCAAACTTGCATATTTGATGCATAATAAATCAACCAGAAAAAACTTAATTTAAGCAGGTTGTTCCACCAGATGAATTTGATGGCGGCAATCAGAAACGTTCTCTAAAGACCCCATCAAATTTGAGAGTTATTACAACTTTTTAACATAAAGAACGAAAATTCATGCTGAAAGTCATTGCATGCACTGTCCGATGCTTGATGTTTAAAGTTTTGAGAAAACCAGCAAGGAATGTAAATAATTAAATATTAGATTGAATGAATGCATGCTATTTTTGGCTAGATAAAGCAAGAAAAATAAAAATAAAATTTGTGGAAATACTTTTCTGATTGTTTAAAGATGGGAGAACTTTTACCCCACCACCATAAAAAAAATGAAAAGTCATATGGCATGTTAATCAGAATATTGTTGTACGATATGTACACCTAAATATGAATGAATATGCATTAATTACACTCCATTATCTTTAAAATAGATAATGTAATTATTACCTTGTTAAATTCCTCTGAATACATTAAAATGTTTTGTTCAATTTGAAAAAAGAAATAGCTAATGTAAGTTTTACCTTGTTAAATTCCTCTGAATACATAAAAATGTTGTGTTCCATTTACAAAAAAATGTAGGTCTTAAACATTCAGCATTATAGATCAGCTGACGTATCGAACTCGTATTATAATTTTCTTATCGAACTGGTGTTATAACTTACTTAACTCGTGTTATTATCGAACTAATTGCCTTGATAAAATAACTGCGAAAGAATGACATATCAACATATGAAAAATGGAAATTATTGTGATGGGTTTCTTGAAGTTATGCAGCCAAACAGTTTCAATATATGTTTAAAATTGGAGAGTAAAATAAAATGTTCCAACAAACATATCTGATATATATATATATATATATATATATATATATATATATATATATATATATATATATATATATATATATATATATATATATATATATATATATATAATACATATCATATAGCGAATAACAACCCTTTCAAGCGTACTGGATCCACCAAGGTATCACGTGTGTCAGGGATTGATTAAAATAGATACAATAAACTGACGATGAACAGTACGAAACTAGTAACTAACTAGCCTAAGCGCTTTCGACTCTTAATGGGTCTTTTACAAAGGCAAATACAAAACATGTATACGACAAACAAATAAACACAAAAACGTTGTGTTTGTAAACCTCTACAAGGCAGTCTCCACATGTGTTAAAACTATCAATAAACCAGCTTGTATAGACTAGATGCGGAAACTGAAAACGGTGTATAATTCCCTAAAAGTCTACAGGCCAAAGCGACATTTATTTTTACTTTTTGTACATTTATGTAACGCAGATTATATCCCGAATATTTGATTCTGTACCAGTTATTCTTACAGTAAAAATTGAAGAATAATAAGAAGATTTAAAAAATGTTAAATTCTACTAGTGCATAGTTTTCATTTTCTAGTCTTCTTGGTTTAGACCGCTTGGTTTCAATGTTATAAGGCGGCGTATCCAGTATGATTCCTTTTCATTCCTGGTTTCGGAACTTCAGCTGTGGTTGTTAGCAATAGCGATAAGTATTATATCACTTAAAGTGTGGCATGGGGAGGAGAAGTATTCTGCGACCGGGCTTCTGTACAGCTTTTTTGTCATCCAATCAGATCTATGAAGGTTTATCCTTTTGTGTAGCTATTCAGTTTCTCCGACGTACTGAAGGCCACAGATCTTACATGTGATGAGATAAATCACATTCTCTGTTTTGCACGTTTTGTTTGCACCATGTATGTTTAGTTTTTCTTTAGTCACTATGCTAGTGAATGTCTAGGTCTCTATCATATGTTGACAGGTTGTGCATCTTTTATCGCCACAGGATCCAGATTGACTAGGTTGGTTTTGACTAGCGATTGGCGTTAGCTTTGCCCAGACTAGGATGTCCTTTAGGTTTTTTGGTCTCCGGTAAGCTACTACAGGTTTGTTCGGAAGTATTAGGTTTAGTATGTCTGACGATTGCACGGTTGGCCAGTGGTTTGCGATGATTTTACCTACTTTGGGAATATCTGGGTGATAGGTCAGAATAAATGGTATCCTATCAATCTTTTTTTTCTGTCCATATCTGAGTAGGTCATCACGGTTTGTTTGTTTGGCCCTTTGGATTGCCTCCGCAATCAGGTCTTTGTCGTAGCCTCGGTAAATTAAATGTTTAGCCAGCTCTTCAGACCTTTCTAGGAACCTTTCATCGTCGGAGCAAATTCTGCATATCCTCAGTGCCTGGCTATATGGAATGTTCCTAATGCAGTGTTTTGGATGACAGCTGCTGTTTGTCGGTTGGTTTCGAGTAGATGTCTGTGTGTAATTTGTTTTCCACCAGTCTGGTTGTTGTGTCCAGGAAAACATGGTTTGAGTTGGAAATTTCTGCCGTGAATTTTATTGAAGGATGGAAGTTGTTTGCCTGTGATATGAAGTCATCCAGACTTTCTCTTCCATACTGCCACTTCAATTCTATATCATCGATAAAGCGTATCCACTGGTATGGTGTACACTCAACCGATGGTAAGAGTTGACCTTCAAGTTTTCCCATGAGAATGTTAGCATACGAAGGGGTCATTTTAGTACCCATCGCAGTTCCATTGATTTGTAGGTAATTTTCTTCATTAAATTCAAAGTTGTTGTGTTTTAGGACAAACTCCAGGAGTTGGACTAAGAAGTGTGTGGGTGGATTGTTTACAGTTTTTGTTTCCCATGCTTCGCTACATGCCTGTATTCCTTCGTTGTGCGGTATGTTGGTGTACAAAGATGTGACGTCTAAGGAAGCAAGTAATGTATCTGGCAGTAATGGTTCACTAGCTTTGCTTTCTATGAGATAATCTGTCGTGTCTTGAAGATATGATGGTAATTTGTGGACATGTGGTCTCATAAAATCATCTAAATATTCTGATATCCTTTCTGTGGGGTGCCCATTACCTGAGATTATAGGTCTGCCAGGGTTTCCTTGTTTGTGGATTTTGGGTAAAAGATAAAATCTACTTGCTCTTGGGTTTTCTGGGCTTAAGTAGTTTTTCGTTTGCTGGACTATGTGTCCGATTTGTTACGCCTTGTCAATAACATTAGTGATGATTTTTTCATATTCTAGCGTTGGATCATGGTCCAGTTTTTGGTAGAACCTAGCGTCACTTAGTTGTCTACTTGCTTCACTAATGTAGTCTTCCCTTTTCATAACGACAACAGCGGAACCCTTATCTGCAGTCTTAATTATAATGTCTGTTCTGCTTTTCAGTGAGTGCAGGGCATCTGTTTCTTCCTTTGTCAAATTAGAATATTTGTTAGCATGGTTGATATGTCTGGAAGTATCGTTTTCAACCGTGTTGATAAAGGCTTCCAGATTCGGAATTGAATTTTTTGGTGGGGTCCAGTTACTTTTCTTTCTAAATGTGGTTTGGTCGCAGCTTATATTTTCCTTTGATTTGTTTGTTGGTTGCAAGGCAAAATGGGCTTTCAGTCTTAGTCGGCGGATGAACTCTTCGGTGTCATTCTTAAGCTTCCCTCTGTCGTATGTTTTAGGACAGGGACAGAAACTCAAACCTTTGAGTTTCTGGCCCCGTCCAAAAACATACGACAGAGGGAAGCTTAAGAATGACACCAAAGAGTTCATCGGAAGAGTTCAAATTTTTGAGTTTCTCAGATTATCTCATAAAAAACAAAGCTAGTGAACCATTACTGCCAGATACATTACTTGCTTCCTTAGACGTCACATCTTTGTACACCAAAATACCACACAAAGAACGGTTACAGGCATGTAGAGAAGCATGGGAAACAAAAACTGTAAACAATCCACCCACACACTTCTTAGTCCAACTCCTGGAGCTTGTCAAAAAACACAACAACTTTGAATTTATGAAGAAAACTACCTACAAATCAATGGAACTGCGATGAGTAAAAAATGGCACCTTCGTATGCTAACTTTTTCATGGGAAAACTTGAGGGTCAACTCTTAGCATCGGTTGAGCGTACACCATACCAGTGGGTACGCTTTATCGATGATATAGAATTGAAGTGGCAGTATGGAAGAGAAAGTCTGGATGACTTCATATCACAGGCAAACAACTTCCATCCTGCAATAAAATTCACGACAGAAATGTCCAACTCAACCCATGTTTTCCTGGACGCAACAACCAGACCGGTGGGAAACAAATTACACACAGACATCTACTCGAAACCAACCGACAAACACTAGTATCTCCTCCCAACCAGCTGTCATCCAAAACACTGCATTAGGAACATTCCATATAGCCAGGCACTGAGGATACGCAGAATTTGCTCCGACGATGAAAGGTTCGTAGAAGGGTCTGAAGAGTTGGCTAAACATTTAATTTACCGAGGCTACGACAAAGACCTGATTGCGGAGGCAATCCAAAGGGCCAAACAAACAAACCGTGATGACCTACTCAGATATGGACAGAAAGAAAAGGTTGATAGGATACCATTTATTCTGACCTATCATCCAGAAAATCCCAAAGTAGGTAAAATCATCGCAAACCACTGGCCAACCGTGCAATCGTCAGACATACTAAACCTAATACTTTCGAACAAACCTGTAGTAGCTTACCGGAGACCAAAAAACCTAAAGGACATCCTAGTCTGGGCAAAGCTAACGCCAATCTCTAGTCAAAACCAACCTAGTCAATCTGGACCCTGTGGCGATAAAAGATGCAAAACCTGTCAACATATGATAGAGACCAAGACATTCACTAGCACAGTGACTAAAGAAAAACTAAACATACATGGTCCAAACAAAACGTGCAAAACAGAGAATGTGATTTATCTCATCACATGTAAGATCTGTGGCCTTCAGTACGTCGGAGAAACTGAAAAGCTACACAAAAGGATAAACCTTCATAGATCTGATTGGATGACAAAAAAGCTGTACAGAAGCCCGGTCGCAGAATACTTCTCCTCCCCATGCCACACTTTAAGTGATATAATACTTATCGCTATTGCTAACAACCACAGCTGAAGTTCCGAAACCAGGAATGAAAAGGAATCATACTGGATACGCCGCCTTAGAACATTGAAACCAAGCGGTCTAAACCAAGAAGACTAGAAAATGCACTAGTAGAATTTAACA
This sequence comes from Potamilus streckersoni, assembly GCA_016746295.1. Classification (NCBI taxonomy): domain Eukaryota; kingdom Metazoa; phylum Mollusca; class Bivalvia; order Unionida; family Unionidae; genus Potamilus; species Potamilus streckersoni. The sequence continues at coordinate 309,696 of JAEAOA010000727.1, forward strand.
TTTTCTAAATCTTCTTATTACCCTTCAATTTTTACTATGAGACTAACCCGTATAGAATCAAATATCCGGGATATAATCTGCGTTCGATAAATGTACAAAAAGTAAAAATAGATGTCGTTTCGGCCTGTAGACTTTTAGGGAATTATACACCGTTTTCAGTTTCCGCATCTAGTCTATACAAGCTGGTTGTATTGATAGTTTTAACACATGTGGAGACAGCCATGTAGAGGTTTACTAACACAACGTTTTTGTGTTTATTTGTTTGTCGTATATATGTTTTGTATTTGCCTTTGAAAAAGACTCGTTAAGAGTCGAAAGCGCTTAGGCTAGTTAGTTACTAGTTTCGTACTGTTGGTCGTCAGTTTATTGCATTCCTCTCTCTCTCTCTCTCTCTCTCTCTCTCTCTCTCTCTCTCTCTCTCTCTCTCTCTCTCTCTCTCTCTCTCTCTCTCTCTCTCTCTCTCTCTCTCTCTATATATATATATATATATATATATATATATATATATATATATATATATATATATAAAATCTGGTATAATATAAATATGGACAGTGTTATTTAATTATATAATATCATTTAAGTGTGGACAGTAAATATTATTTAATTATCTGATATATGGACACCGAATCTAATTATCTGATGTAATGTCTATATTTATTATTCTAGTATGTACAAACGATGTTAGACATATATAATTGATTCATTGGTTTAACCTTAATGGTCTGTAGTACAGCTGAAACGGTGCAAACTTCTGAACTATCCGGCACTGGAATTTTTTTTGCGCATGCGTTTTGGAACAAGGGGAGGTAGTTTTAAGCGCTACGATCAGTATCTCCGTTGCAACTGTGTAACCCTTTCGGCCACTGTTATGTACATGAACAGAGATCAGCAACAAAATATGATTTTTTTTTACTATTGTCACATAGCCTCTTAAAAATCTAAGAAATAAAATGCATCAGCAAATGTCTTTGGAGCGGAGGATATTTGTTGCAAACAAAAGGATGTACTCATAGCGGAGATTAAACGAAGAATTAGGTTGCTAATTTATGAACAATGCGACCAGGAATTAATGCATCAGTAAAAAGGCACGATGAAACCTACATATTCCGAAGGAAAAATACATTGTGTTTTAGTTATGGATATAATTGTTTTTATATTATCTTAAAAGAAAGAACCTATGTTGATATATGATACTCTGTCCAAATTTACGAATTGCGATATGCATGTGCAGATTTATTACTTTATTGTAGATACGGAATAATGACCCCAAAGGAAACTTGTCCTGTATAAACAAAGTAAATTGTCCAGTCACATAAATTTATGAACAGTACTGGGTCAGTGTTGCATGATTATAGACAAAAATAAAATGTAACCCTTGAGAAAATGTTCTCAGATCATCAAGAACGCATCAGTAAGGAGTAATTTTAAAGATTTATACTACCTTCAATAGTAGTATACTCCAAACTTTGTAGGAATAATTATCGATTAAACATACAAATTGATTATATATATATATATATATATATATATATATATATATATATATATATATATATATATATATATATATATATATATATATATCATAACATCTGTACTTGCATATACACTGATGTTTCCTTGACTTAGTATTATGTTCAGTTTGTGAAAAAATTTCCTCAGATAAAAACCTACTTAGTATAAACCTTTCTCATCTTTTTGATGTTAGTACATTCAATACTTCAATTCCAGTTTTATTCATAAACATTCATTTACACAACATGCTTTCAGAACTAAGAACAGCGATAATTTATCAAAGAAACGATAACCTGTCTTGACCCAGGATAAAAGAGGACCAGGTTAATGAATTCAACCATATGCTGGTGACATTTATATAACCTTATCTCTACAAGAGTGGGCGAAGCTACCCACGTATTTACTTGATGATTGAGAGGGTACTCGTAACCCACATATCAAGCGGCAGTTTTTGTCACCAAAAGACTTTCTTTCGAGTCATGCTCGTTGTTGCTCTTATTCGTGTTAATGCGCCTCAGAGATGTGAAAAATCTTGCTTTTCAAATTGCATTACATATTTTTATTTACTTATCCAAACATCTTTTTGACATAGGTTTGCCAATTGTTTTCAATAAGAAATTTAATTCGATTTATTTTAGTTATGGATGCACAATCAACGTGTGCCTGTTTACGGGAGGAAATCTATTATTAGGTTTCATTGGTTACCAGTTTTTCTATCAATATTTCGATTGGATCATTCCTAAATGCGGACAAGATGACAAATGGCATTAAATAACTGGTCTGCGTTATATTTCATTTGTGAATTTTTAAATGTGTTGCTTTTATTCCTTATTAACATGGGTGCAGCAAGGGACGATAAATTTCTAATAATTACATGAAACTATTTTTCTTTTTTACCCTTTACGAAACCAGCCTATGTATTGTACATGAAACTTTTTATTTTGCGGACTACGAAACCAGCCTAAGTATTATGGATTACTACATGCCGTATCTAGATGAATGTTACATGAAAATAATAACTAAAACATATTTAAAAAATAACGTAACTTGTTTCAGAAAAAGTTTAGGTATGGGTAAATTGGACGCAATTGTAGGCTTTAATCTAAAACAGTTTTCATTGCACGTCTGTCGCCGCACAAGCACTATCGGATGCAAACTTGATCTCACAGTGCCGGATTTTGAGCAAAAGGCACCTGCAATTAAATCTTTGTCCAAAGTGAATCGTGCAGCATATCATTTTTATCATACTCTCAAGTTTACTCTAATATCATCCATAAAATACAATTGTGTTTTATAGATCTTACATCAAAAGTAAATATTATCATTATGCTGAATGAAAATTACAATATTTGTCAGCCAATGAGAAAGGACCTGTCAGCAAACACAGCTAATGAGAAAGGACCTGGCCATGACCAACTGCTTTCTAACACATTTGATTGGCCAGTTAAGGTGAATCTTTTTCTGATGTTGAAGATTATGTATTGTGTAAACTTCATGCAGTTTTACATCCAGCACCATGATTTTGTGGCAGTGGATTTTAAAACTGGTAAGCTAGCACAGCTTAATTAAATTCTTTTTAATACACTTTGTCAGCCGAGCTGTTAAAGCCCCCTCCCCCTTTAAAAAATGAGCTATAAATTCACGTAAATAAAAAACAATAGTCAACTTCAAAAAGTGAAATAGATCAATGGAGTTGCTAAAGTTTCGAGAAGAAAAGTACAGTTCTGAGTTTAAAGTGTGTCTTCAAATATTATATTGTTCACCTTTTATTCAAGCTCTTAATAAAACGGACTAGTAAAAGAATTACACGATCACTATCTGTTACATTTGGTGTATTGCTATGTTAACTGACAATTAATTTATTTTCTGAAATGTTCGCCTATTTTTTTATTTGTAAACGGAACACTTCTCCACTGCGTGAACCATGAAGTAATTTACTGAAGAAACAGATTCCTTTGACAATTGGCAAACTTTTGAGGTTGAGATTTTTTAATTCGAAAGGGACCCAAGTTTCGCAAAGTGGTAAAATTGAAATCTGGCAAGGGGAAGAAGTAGTAAGTTCCAGTATTTACTATCTTATGACGGTACACATAACATTTGAACGTAATCTAACGAAATACAAGGCACATGCTGACAATTTTATGCAGATACGTTTAATGATGTTGCATAATTGTTCTAGAAAGGGGAAAAAAATTCAGACATTTAGTATCAACTTGGAATGTATGTCACGATCCCAGACCAAGTCCCTTTTTAACCTCGCTTTGCTCTGTGCGTCGTAATGCGTTTAACTTAGGAAATACTCTACAGAAGCACACAGGAATCCAAAATGCATATAATGGCATAAGTTATAAACTCTCAGGTGGAAACTGTGTTCTTTTGTTAATAATGTTATATCAGTCTGCCATTAGAGTGGGTCCTCAAATGAACAGGACATTTCACTGATATCTTAAAGATATGATTGGGATGGATATATATATATATATATATATATATATATATATATATATATATATATATATATATATATATATATATATATATATATAGTTTTCCAAGACGTCTCAACAAAAAATGCCGTTGGCTATGAAGAATAATTTCCATAGCATTTTTTTAATTAGCTTAACATACAACAAATTATTCAACATATTGTCGTGTATTTTTAATTTGCATTGTTTCTTTTTCTTATAAAAATTATTTTTCTATTTTGTTATATTATGCTGATAATGTAACATTACATCTTGGACTTGCCATTTTCCAAAAGCAAGTTAATATTCTTCCTGACTTGAATAATTGAGTTTTGTTTCTTGATCATTGATTTTTGTTTCTTAATCAATAATTTTGGTTTGGTAAATACAGGGTCGTAATAATTCTCCTGAACCATCATATTTCTTTAAAAAATAAATAAAAGATTTGTGGTTTCTGTATGAATGAAAAGAGATAGAGGTGAAAAATAAAGCAATTCTTTTTTTATAAAAAGTCTTCGTGTTGGTAAATTTAAAGCATCAGGAATATTGAACCTTGAACTATTTTCATTTTATTGCTCTCTCCGCACAGATACTACCGGATGTAAACAGGGAGATATCACCAAGCTGAATTTCGAAGTGGACGCCTCCGAGAGTATATTTTCAGAAACGATCCGCGCAGGATAAACCATTTTCATCATATCAAATTTTGATTTTCAAAAATTTCACGTATATGTCTCAACCTTGCTTTGCCGCCTTTAGCAAGTGTGCATCGTAATTATGAAAAAACTACAAATTGCGGTCTGCGGGAATCGAATTAGCTGTCTGACCTTAGGGAAGGCCATGTTTGATTAGCAGATATTTTACAGAATCGACTACGCTGGTTAGTTTCGTAACAATGTTTGCACGTCATTAGGGCATGAACCTGATAATCAGCTGGTCCTGAATACAGTCTGAATAACAAATTGTTTCATATTAGTCTTTCGACTGTATCACTCCAAGATCCGACAATTATATTCCCCATTAAATGTCCAATTACCTTGCTTTTTTCAGAGTAATGGAGTGATAAAACTATGCAAATGCAAGCTAGCTTTGCATTTTCAACTGTAACTGGATACTATAGAGCGGAAACATTATGCATATTTTTAACGGACATTACATTTCTTTCATTATCTCAAACTGAAATTCAGCCTTGATAATAATACTTAATGCGAAAAAAATGTAGAATTTCAATCAGAGGAGATATCTTGAGAATTTTGCTGAGGATGGGTAGCTTATTAACGCCTGATCCTTTTAGAGACGTAATCAACAGTGTGACAATTCAAAAAATGGATGGGGATGGGAGCCTTTCTGATACGAACATTGGTACTCCTATCTATGTTCGTGCAGTATTAACTTGATCCAACACTTTCGCTTATTCTCGTACGAATGCATCTATATTATTCCAAACTGAAGTCTCCATAACTTGTTTCGGCTAAAATTAAATCAACCATATTCTCCAAACCGACTCTAAGTATCAACTAAACTATCAAGACGTCATAGCCAAAAAAATATGTCGCCATTTTAAATATGCCATCCGACTGAATTACCGCGACAAACTACCATAGAGACACATGAACATTGTAAGAAGAGACAAGAAGAGACAAAAACTGCTTGGTAATTTGGACTGTAATTTTGTACTCTATTAACAACTATAGGATAAATTTGTAGCTTAATTAAATTGATCCCTTTGTCGCATAACAAGACCTCTGGGAAGAAACAAAGACAGACAGACAGACAGACAGACAGACAGACAGACAGACAGACAGACAGACAGACAGACAGATAGATAGATAGATAGATAGATAGATAGATAGATAGATAGATAGATAGATAGATAGATAGATAGATAGATAGATAGATAGATAGATAGATAGAACTCAGTTGGACAAAGAAGACAAAGAAGTCATCTGGATCCATTGTGACACTGATACAATTGCATAATCTGAAAAGAAAACATGGCTGAATGTACCTTTCATTATATTATGTACACTACCGATATCACTAGGATTTTATCAACTAGCGAACGTGCGATTTGGTTTGACATTTCGAATTATTTATCGGTTTTCGTAATCTTTATACAATATTCCTCTTTTACTCTGAAAGCAACGGAAGAATGTAAATCAATTTATATTATGGATTTTTGGCAGTCTCAGCTCGTCGTTTCGATTTCCAACTTTCTTTGTAGCAAGACCTCATGTCAATATATTGAGATATCCGAAAAGAAATATGTCGTTCAATTGCCGTTTTGATTTTTAGTGGTCGCTATAATATTCATTTGCATTTTTGAAAGATTTGTGTACAAATTTTAAAAGTCTTGGTGCCAGAGTGATCTTGTCAAACGTAGTCAAACTGTATTCACAGTTTCTGAGAAAATGTTTTAAGTTATTCGATCGTTTTTGTTGGCGGCCATATTTGAAGGCAAATCTGCACCACAGAAAAAATTAGAAAGATTTTGTGTCAGGATGCTTCATTTTTAAATTGTGAAAAAATGTTTTCGGTTGTTTTTAGAGAGGAAGTACTTTAAGCGTTTGATATGTATTGTAACATAACTGTATTGATTGGAAGATCGGAAAAATTTATATAAATGTAGGTCATCTTTACAGGATGATGATTTCTATTAGATGTCAAATTCAGACCAGCAATTTCTGAGAAGTAGTTTAATATCTTATTTTTAGCAACGGCGGCCATAATGAATCTGTATCGGAATCATTCGTCCATTTTGGGGGCTTTATTGTACCAAGTTTGGATGAAACTGATCCAGCTGTTTTTGAGAAGAGGAAGAAAACAGCAATTGTTGATTGACGATGAAGGGACATGTTATCAATGCATTTGATTGCACGGTCACGTGACCTAAAAATTATAGCCAGTGAGTAACATTCGGATATATGTTTCAAAAATGAATTTTTTGTTTAAGTTCAACTGAAGCACAGTCCTCCGTACTCTTCAAAATAATTTGCGAAAACAAGATTTTTTAACACAAAAGCTGGGCTTATAATCATGGCTACAAAACGGAGATGTAATATTCAGCCATTACACTAGTTTCCATAACTCATGGCCTTTTTTTCCTAATGAAGGTATTTGCTTGAATAAAATTTATGTGAGGATTCTCCTTTTTTGTGTATTTTGTACAAAAAAATATTTGCGTACAGTTTCTATATTTTGTTTTAACAGTTTCTCCTTTGAGGGACTTATGTCACGTTTGATGCAGATCTATCGATAGTTGTGATGCGGATCCGCTAATCAGTACGGCCACTATTACTCGAAACAGATGATTCTTTTCAAATGATTTTGTCAAGGCAACTGCTCAACAGAATTTGACCTCTTCTTACAGAACCATCCTGGTACAAGACCTTTCAGATTTGCACGAAAGATACCGCGCTGCCTTACAATTTGGCTGCCAATACAAAGAGACAAAACATTTATATGTACAAAAGCATTGTGCTAACTCATATTGTTCTTACCCTACTGTCTTTATCTATGGGGTTAGCCACATGAATGTCAAGTTAGCATTTCTTCGATAGCATGTGCTTTTTGTTTTGTTATTATGTTCTTTTGGGGTTGGTTTTTGTTTGTTTTCGTATTATTTTTTGTATATTTTTTTCAAGTTCTGTAATAGTTATGAAATTGTTGTAAAGACTATCAATAGACTTAATCATGTTTACAAATATATTATTTTTTTACCATTTCTGTGTTGACATAAAATTATTTGTAAAGAGAACTCGCTTTGTATGCTTCGTAAGACAACGACTTCTTCCGAGCGGTAGATTTAGTGCCGAATACATTTTATAAGATACTATTTGTAATGCGTCTGTAGCCTAGGTTTCTCTCCTTAATTTGTTGCTCGTTGCAAAAGAACAGAACAGAACTATAATGACATGATTGCAAAAACCTCATAATACGCAATTCATATACAACACGTTGTTAAATTAGTGACTAAATGAAACGAGTGATAGCGAATGAATAAATAAATCAATGAGTGAAGGCGATATAAACACCTCTGCATGCATAAATCCAGAGAGAGAGAGAGAGAGAGAGAGAGAGAGAGAGAGAGAGAGAGAGAGAGAGAGAGAGAGAGAGAGAGAGAGAGAGAGAGAGAGAGAGAGAGAGAGAGAGAGAGAGAGAGAGAGAGAGAGAGAGATGCTTTGCTTACATATTTTACATAAATATTTTACGGTTGTTTGTTTCTATGTACTCTCTGTAGTTACGCATGATTGGCTTCTGCCAAATGTAAGTATCAGCTTAAGAATTTCTAGACGAGAGGTATAGAGGATATATTAAGACAAAAATGGTATTCACTTTCGACCACGTTATTTACAAAACGTTCAATTTTTCATTAATGTCGTTCGTTTCTTACATGCCTACCAGTCTCAACATTTAATGGATGTTATGTAACCATTAATTTACTTGAAGCCTTTCTGTGGCAGACATTTCCAATTATTCTAGTCCGAAATCATCGGTGTAATACGCTATCGACGGTTTACTTTCTTTTATCCGGGTGTACAAAGTTACTCATCCAAATAAAACGCCCCAAAGACTACTAAGGCCTAAAGTCTCCTGGGGATTATTATTGAAAACGATACTAACGCACTCCACAAATCTTCTTCAGTTAAGCTACACCTACACAATCCGAAGAATTGAAACTTTTTGAAATCGTGGTCATAAGATAAGCCGATGAATAGAATGCATACCGTCCAGACAAAAGTCAGGTAAAGTTTGAATTACAGTTCAGTTACGCATAGCGTGTTAGCTCAGAAAGGAGACAGAAAACTACGATGAATTGATATTCAATGTAAATATATACATACTAAGAAGTCATGAGCAAACCTATATTAGTAGGTAATATGTACGGATATTGCTTACTGTGGTTGTTTGATTGTTCCAAAACGAAGAGACTTTAAAGAAAAGAAAGATCCCAATTTGGCTCAATTATTACCAGGGCAATTTTATGCAAATTGTAAAGCAATATCAACAAATGCAGCTGAAATATCAAATTACTTATATTTCCATATGTCATAGTCTTCCATTTTGTGAAATCACAGTGGGCAAGCTAGGAGCTAGAAATGATGATATTTATCACTGAACTTATTGCACTCTTCTCGTATTGATACTAATAGCCAAGGGCAGTCTGATTGCATCGATACTGAGAGTTAACATTTTCTAGCACACTTTTTGTTGCAAAGGCCACGTTTATGCTTAACGTTTATGCAACCCGAGTTCGAATAAATAGCTGTGGCACCATGAATATCACGAGCAGAATCGACAATGTTAACTTTAGCATCAACTTGTTTCTTCTTTGCTATGTAAAACATTATACAACTTCACTTATGGCATAACTTGATGAAAATTTTGGACAACGTTAATGAGCGTCTGAATAGAATCTATACGGAGATCGTGCATTAGATTGAAGTTGGAAATGGCGTGTGGCAATTAGGCTGACACTTGCCATGAATAGTTTGCAAACAAATGTACAGACAGGGGTTTACTTTATTACGTTTAATTGACCAACACTAGTGTGCATGTTAACCCTATCCATGGGCGGAACTCCGCTGTACTCTTTTTTTTTCAGTGACTGCCTAGTTAAAAGTTCTTTTATCTCATGATTACACACAAACAAAAAAGTCGTCATCAATGCCCCAGTAAAACAAAAATCTTATATATCAAAGGAAGTGACTTATTATCGATCGATAAATGACTCTGTTTGGATAAGAAAATATGATTGTCTCCGTCAGTGATCGGTAAATAGGTTCGAACATTGATATGAGAAACGAGAAAATCGCTGGCAGAGCTGTCTAAAAGATGACATTATCGTCCGTTGCTGCGACGGTAAACTCAATGATCAGTAATCAAAATTAGTTTTCTTTTTTTATAAGAAACTGTCTGTGGAGAAATGACTCCTATTTTCAGCTTATAGAAGAAGAAGAAGAAGAAGAAGAAGAAGAAGAAGAAGAAGAAGAAGAAGAAGAAGAAGAAGAAGAAGAGAATAAAATGATGATGATGATGATGACGACGACGACGACGATGATGATGATGGTATTGGTGGAGATGTTGGTGATGAGAAAAGAAGATTGCCTAATTACAAGTCGATTTTATATTTTTTGTTGTAAATGCCTTTAAATAATACCTTTTTCAGTTGTCATTATGAAATTAAAATAAATCTACTGCATCAGCGAAAGTAAGCGACTCATATGGTATCAAACTTCCATATGTAAACAACATTTCAGAGTTATGAACATGGAGAGCTTTATATCTTCACATTTAGGAAATGCCTCTTAACGCACACTTTTGTCTAATACAAGTCTTAGGTTCAAGAAATCCAAGGTAAGGTTTTAGGAACGTAAAATATTAAGTATCACATCACACACAGTTTAATGAATAATCTCTCTCTCTCTCTCTCTCTCTCTCTCTCTCTCTCTCTCTCTCTCTCTCTCTCTCTCTCTCTCTCTCTCTCTCTCTCTCTCTCTCTCTCTCTCTCTCTCTCTCTCTCTCTCTCTCTCTCTCTCTCTCTCTCTCTCTCTCTCTCTCTCTCTCTCCCCTGCTTCAAGCTAAGAGTAGTCTCTCTCCTGCTTCAAGCTAAAAGTAGACTGGTCGATTGTATCAGTTAATGACACCTTCATTAGAATTAATGTACAGCCTGTATACAAACAAGACAAGATAAACAATGGAACAACCATTTGTGTATATGTCCTTGTTGTAATGGATGGTGTACATAAGAAAACACCATCATAAGTATCCGATTGTATCACTAATTCTGAGAAAGTAAAATCTTTATATGTTGTCTGTCATTATCACGGTTTTTGTCTCTGAGCCGCTGACACGATGTCATTAATAACAATGTAAGTGATTATTTTCATATAGAATCTGTTGAACTCGGAACAAAGTAATATACAAAGAACTGAATCAAACTGAGTCAAACTAAATCAAACGTATTGAATCAAACGTACTGAATGACACGTACTGAATAAAACTGAATCAAACGTACCTTTAGATTTAAAACTTTGCAGAAAAATAATCTAAATTTCTTTCAAAGAAGATACTTAGTTGAACAACGGGTTTCGATTATTTCCACGCCGTCCATGTGCAAAAAGTTCTAATCAATTAAAAAGAAATATTTTTAAAATTATAATCTCCTCTTCAATTAATTAGTTAATCAGATTTTTTATTATGTTTTTTGTTGAAATGATTCAATGCTTTTAAAACTTTTTTAGTTATTATTTAGTTAATTATTAGTTATCATTCATTTAAGTTATTATTAATATTGTTAATAATATTAGTAGTATTAATAGTAGTGGTAATAATAGTAGTAGTAGTGGTAATAATAATAATAATAATAATAATAATAATAATAATAATAATAATAATAATAATAATAATAAAAATAATAATAATAATAATAATAATAATAATAATAATAATAATAATAATAATAATAATAATAATTAATAGTAGTAGTAGTAGTAGTAGTAGTAGTAGTAGTAGTAGTAATCGTAGCAGTGTTGTTATTTTTGTTGTTCCTAGCTTCCTCGAGGTTATTCATGCATTATTGTATAGCACGTTTCTGCTGACAGCAGTTAATAACATGATTCAGTGATAATTTTAATAGTTTAGTTGTATTTTATTTTTCCTTATTCGAGATTTGACTTGCAAAAAGAATTATACTAGTCTTGGTATGGAGGCCCCGAGTGGCCGAGTGGTCTAAAGCGGTGTCCGTTGCGGATCACTACCATCTCACCTCTGTCTGCGTTGGTTCGAGTCTAGGATTCGGCGAATATGGATATGTGAGATAGCTTACCAGTAGCTTCTCTTAGGTCGGTGGTTATTTCCGATGATTTCCCGGTTTCTTCCTCCACCATTAATACTGGCCGCCATGAATAGCCTATCGTCTGCTGAAAAATGGCGTTAAGCCCATCAACAACAAGTATTGGTATGTATTGATATTACGTGTGGGCTGCAAAGTCTTTCTTATTTAGCTGATCCTTCGAAGTAACAACTGGAAGTGATGAAGAGCCAGGACTCATGACATGCGTATCACTATGATATTGTGATATCTCCAGCCTGAAACTTATCGATACAACTTTCCAGTCTGGCGACGTAAAGCTGATTGCAATCAAATTCCAATGTAGCAAGTTTGACATCATAACAAATTGTATTTGCAATTTGTAAAAGCGGCGGTCGATATCAAATAAACTATATAAAAATACTCGCCAAATTTATTAAAACTAATTTATTAAAATGGTTGAACAAAGAATCGAACTGAAATAAGTTATCCATCGATTTGAAGTAAAGACTGGCTTGCAACATTGAATTAATGACATAATTAACGGTTAACTAATTAACGTTTAAATAATGGTTACCTTGAAAACATTTTCATAAATTGATCTAGGCGAATAACATAAGTGTAAACAATATTCGTATGTAGCTTTTCGAGGATCAGTGATTCTTCTAGAGTTCTTCCGCCAAAATATATTGGCTGGCAAGTGAAAACTTATCTTGTGATAGAAAAGTGTTAAACACGGAAAACCTATCCAGTTCAATTCATGCTGTGTAATATACCTCATTTGGGAAATCAGGTACATAATTGAGTTTGGGTCTGATTTAATCAATGTATTACAAAAAGGTCAATGTTTCACTGACCAAGTATGACTTTAACTTTGTAAAGCTCAAAAGCCTCAAGATCAACAACCTTGATACTGTACGCCAACCTGCAGCCTCCTTCTCTAATACGAAACAACTTTATAATTATAGGTTACTGCATTTGTATGGGAAAATAGGAACGAGTTTTTCGGATGGATATGCTTAACGACCTTTTGAGTGCATTATGTCCATCCGTAAAAACTAGTTCATATTTTTCCATTCAAATGCAGTAAACATTTTATTATATGCTCATTTTTGTTTCATTACCAAAGACATAATAATAAAAGTCACAACCAAATATATTTAATAATACAATTTATTATTTTATTATTTAAATAATACAGTTCACAATCGTAAATTCCTTCAATACACAATAATAGTGTTCATTCTCATATAGCTCCTCCCACCGATCTTTAAAGTTCATAGCGTACCGCGCGCTCACGTGCTTCAAGCGCGAGAAGTGCAATTTGAAGGTGTTCAATATCGGGGAATATTGAACGATTCTGACAATGTAAAGTTAACGGAGAAAAAGTGAGCATACAGTAATGCTTACTCTTTGATTGAGAATAATAGCTGCAATACAAATTTAAATCGATTAGAACGTGTGCTTCTTCCATCAACGCTGAAAAACTGACTCAATCGTCCCTTTTCACACCACATCGCGTCACACACATAGACACACGCACGCAAAACAATACTTAATATGAATCCGCATCATATCAGTTTGCGATGGTTGTACAAATTATTTGTGTGTAGTAATCAACCCAGTGCTAATTGATAATTAGCTAGTATCATGTACCTTTCACAAAAATTTTGCGCATAATAAATAAATGTGAAAAGTTTTGATGGATGGGATTTTAAACCACCAAATCCATGAAAAGATTAAGTAGGTGGCGTTCACTCGCCAATTTAGTCCTGAAAGATTGTTTAAAGCACGCTAAGGGTGGAGTCTGTAAAGTAGTATAAAAAACGTGGTCGAATTCTGCTAATACCACCCAAAACCATCACTGATTATACGACGTGGATAATTGCTTTAAGTACCTCACCTATCTTCGAACACAACGTGACTAATGACGCATGAGCATTGGCACTGAAATATCCAAATTCGTTTACTTTGTACAGTTTGTGATGTGATGTGATGTGATGTGATGTGAATTGATGTGATGTGATTATGATTTTAAACGTAACTTTAAAAATTTTTCAGTCATATCGCTACGATGTCTGCAGTATGGCAGCTTATAGTGATGTCTAGCACTGTGGTATCATGCCGCAGACGTGTAGCACGATGTTCTTTCTATTCAGTCACATTATCCTGACAGGAGGCCGACCAGTCCTAATACTAACCTATTAATGCTGAGCGCTTAGTGAGGCAGCCAGTTATTACCATGTTTCTTAGTCTGTGATATGAGTCGGTCGGGGTTTGAACCCACGACATCACGCAATCGAGGCGGAAGCTCTAACCACTATTCCACCGGAGCTGTGTGTACATTATGTAAAGATGTATAGGTTCGGTCATTTATTAACACCATTTCGACACTGTTGATTTATTAAAATCGTCGAAGTCAAATAGTATTGGATTTGTTTTGAAAAAGGACGATGTTAGTCACAAGACACAGTTGTTAGCCATTTCTTTCAGAACGAATTCATGCTTTTCATTCGCTATTTATTTTTGCATTATTTTGAATAAACAAAACAAGAGACATTCCATAATTTTCGTCATGAAACGTTTAATATTTAGATTGGAAATCAAGTAGATTGCGGATTTTTTTTAGATGTTTTACTTTGAATGATTGTCTAAAAGTTAAATCTTCATTTTTCACTTTCAGTATAATTGACAGACTTCAGATAAAATTCAAGGTGAATTTCAAATCTTCCATAACTTTCTGCACTCTTATGCCCTTTTAAATTCACATTAGGTAAATTCAATTTATATTAAAATTGTAAGATCAAAAATCATTTACAATGATTACAGATTGCTGGACTTACGTGTGTACTCATTGATAAGTCAAGTTTAACTGTACTAACATGCACGCTAAGCTCCAACAAATCTGGGTCTATGTAATTTATTAGTAATCTGTAGACCCTGACTTGCCGACGTATTTGCGACTAAATATCATGGTATATATATATATATATATATATATATATATATATATATATATATATATATATATGTATATATATATATATATATATATATATATATATATATATATATATATATATATATATATATATTCTTTTTCAGCTGGACTCAATCTGCACGTGAAAAATAAAACGACACAATGTTTGAGCTGGTAATGCCGTAATTCAGAGAGTCTCTCTTAATATGCACTAATCTGTAGTTTTCCGGTGTTTTACCCTAATTGGTAACTGGTACCTTCAGATCAGGACCTCATGAAATAATTTTTCGTAGCCGTCTTACAGTTGAATGGCGTTTACAAAATACGCCTAATTTAGAAAAGGCGTTATCAGATTTGTCAGAAGTTTAAGGTAAACGCATAGGTCTAATTGGTCTAATTGACTGTCGTGACCTGTCAGCAATAGTGTTTTTGACGATGATTGTATTTCTATTATATAAAATACATGTAACTGGAGATTTACTCGTGAATAAGATGCTTCATCAATCGTAGTCGCTGTTAATCATGTATTCAGAGACTTTAGTTTCTTGTTGAATAATACAAATTTATTCTGAAGTTTACATAAAAAAGAGATGATTATCAATTTAAACATAATGCAGAAAGCCGTCTACAGTGACAATTAGCTAACTCCTATTCATTTTGGTCTAATTTAAACTATTCTATCCAGGGTGTTTACGGGACTTACTGTACTAAGAATACGAAAGATCAGAATTAGTATTTAAATGGGTGAATAAAAAATGGAGACTATGCAGGTTTTGTATGCCGTAACTGGTTGACCATGAGAACGAAAAAGTACCTACAAACTACGTTTCAAACCTGGTCGCGTCATTAATCTGTTCATGCCATTAATCTAATTATGCAATTAATCTGGTCTTGTCATAATCTGATTATGCAATTAATATGGTCATGTCCTTAATCTAGTCGTGCTATTAATATCAAGGTGTGTTTTAAGGTTAAGAATGCTATTCAATATTGCATGGGTTACAGAAAATGAAAAAATGAAAGAATCATCCACGAAAAGTATACATTTAAGAGTAAAAAAAAAATAATAAATGCACAGTATTACCTCTTTGTTCAATTACAAAATAAAAATCGTAATCCATATACCTTTATTTACGTCCATCAGGACATATTTAGCTGCCTAAATTTTAAATGCAACCAATATTTTTAAATAATGCTACTGAGTCTTCCTGAAGATGACATTTTCGGGATAGCTAAGTTTTCAAACGAAGTACACTGTTGTGTTAGTTTTGGTGTCATATATTGGATAATCATGTGCGAATTATTATTATTATTATTATTATTATTATTATTATTATTATTATTATTATTATTATTATTATTATTATTATTATTATTATTATCATTATTATTATTATTATTATTATTATTATTATTATTATTATTATTATTATTATTATTATTATTAATAGTAGTAGTAGTAGTAGTAGTAGTATCATTAGCAATAGTAAAACTAGCAGCAGCAGCAACAGCAGCTGTAGTACAATTAGTAGTAGCAGTAGCTGTAGAAACAGCATTTTTTATCGATCGTCACATTTGATGACTATCCACTATATATATATACATATATATATATATATATATATATATATATATATATGTATATATATATATATATGTATGTATGTATGTATGTATGTATGTATGTATGTATGTATGTATGTATGTATGTATGTATGTATGTATGTATGTATGTATGTATGTATGTATGTATGTATGTATGTATGTATGTTTGTATGTATGTATGTATGTATGTATGTATGTATGTATGTATGTATGTATGTATGTATGTATGTATGTATGTATGTATGTATGTATGTATGTATGTATGTATGTATGTATGTATGTATGTATGTATGTATGTATGTATGTATGTATGTATGTATGTATGTATGTATGTATGTATGTATGTATGTATGTTTGTATGTATGTATGTATGTATGTATGTATGTATGTATGTATGTATGTATGTATGTATGTATGTATGTATGTATGTATGTATGTATGTATGTATGTATGTATGTATGTATGTATGTATGTATGTATGTATGTATGTATGTATGTATGTATGTATGTATATTACCGTGTCACCTCAATGTAGATATATTACATATTATGCTTTTGATTAATTTCTGATAACCTATTGGCGAAATGTAATAGACATAATTTGTAGACTTTACTTAGTTTTGATGGTTTGACATACTGACGTGTGTGTGTATGTGTGTGTGTTGTGATTGTTTGTGTGTGTGTGTGTGTGAGAGAGAGAGAGAGAGAGAGAGAGAGAGAGAGAGAGAGAGAGAGAGAGAGAGAGAGAGAGAGAGAGAGAGAGAGAGAGAGAGAGAGAGAGATTTGGGTTTTTAGCGTAGTTCTAACAGTGTTTCAGTCTTATCATTACAATGTGTGCAGTGTGGCAGTCTATAGGGATGTCTAGCACTGGGGCATCATAACACAGACATGTCGCATCATGTCCCAGCCAGTCATATCATCCTGACACCAGGCCGATCGGTCCTAACACTAACATCGCCATGCGAGGAAGCTGTTAGTGTACCATTTTTATAAGTCTTTGGTATAACTCGGCCAGACCTGACTGATTTACCTATGAGTTCTTGTTTTTTATATTTATTGTCAGAAATACGTTCTCGACCAAGAAAAATGACACAGTACTAAGGTATATTTCTCTGCCTTGCCAGGTGATGTTAAAATACGATCATCGTTTTCCTTTGAAATAATCAAGATTACTTGACAAAAAGGTTAATCACGAGATCACTGAACGAAAAACGTAATGGGCATTTATACTAACCGTCTCTGTACATCAACAATATCACGTTATTTAAATGCCCTTTTTATTCGTACTGTATTAGCCTTGTCGGTTTAAAGTCTTTTGACTCGTCTTTCAGGAAAACCTGTAGACAAAAGCCTGCTGTAAATACACCTGTCAAAGCGATGGATTCGCTTTCCTTTGAAATGTAGATAGTATTTCTGAATTTATTACATCAAACTTAAAATACGTAGACTTTATGAAAGATATTATCTATAAGATAGGTCAATACTTCATTTTAATTGTACCTGAATCACCAAGATTTGTAATAAGGACTAGGTTTGCTTGAAGTTTGCCCATCAATATCAAAGATGGGTAGAAATGATGCGGATAGTTTGGGGACTGAAACCTTAATCGCCAAGAAGTGGGTAAAACCCGACATGAATCAGAACTGGAAATACAAATGAGGTGATTTTGAACCTTATTGGAACGTATGTCTAATATAAAATATAAGAAACCTCGAAAAAATTGGATAATGGACAAGTTTCATGAACATTATTTGGATAATCACATATCTGACTGTCTGTGCTTATGACCCCTCTAAAAGCTATGCTTTTTTATCCTATTTTTGATCAAACATAGTATGTAGATATGTTTTGTTAAGATGTTGATGAATTTAATAATGTGTGAAGCTGATGGATATATAAGGTGAACGAACGCTTAGTTTCAAGTGTTTCTTTAATGAAAGTACTAGAGTTAAAGAAAAATATGCCATTTTTTTAAAAATAATTAAATTTTTTTACAATAATTAAACAATTTTAAAGTTATGGACTATAGCAGATTGTTAGCTCTGTGGGTCATTTTCTTCGCTGCCTCAATTACAAAACCAAGCAAATACAAAAATAACAGTTAGCAGATAACAGTTCTTTGTTGACATTTTGCAATTTGAAAAGAGCGCTTTCAGAAAAATTGCAGTACCTACTATGTGGAAACTCGCTTCAGTACTTCAAGGACAGGTTGAATGCATGCCTAGATTATGTGCTTAACTTTTATCCATGATTGTAGATTGTGCTTTAGGTTAATGATTATTTTAAACAATCTGTTTTCATAGCTATCGTTAGTCCATGATCGTAAGTTAGAAACAGTTTCGATAGCAAGAGTTCAAGGTCAGTCTTGTTTATCGTACGACAGAAATTTGTGCAGAGATTGAAGGATATTTTGGACTGAATCGTTGTGAAATCAGAAAATCAAGACTCCTGTAATTTATTCGGAACACTATCTTATTTTTTACATGTGTTAGGAAATTTAGGATTATTTGAGATTTAAATCTCGAGACTGCATGTGTCTCTTAAAGTGTCACTTTGTACGTTGGAAAGATAATAACAGATTGTTTGGTGATTTTATTAAACCTGTTGGTTTCATTATTTCTGTTATATGGTTTAAAATCTAGAGCCATAACACAGCCAACGTTATGTATAATTTGTGCCTTAAAAATATTTATTGCGATTTTACGTTGTGGGATATTTTTTCATTGAATTAAAATTAAGCAAGTAAAATCAACATGATAAACAAGTTTTGGGATAATAACACAGGCCTACATTCATGCAATTCATCAAGCATCGTGAAACAAAATAAAAATATGCAAACAGACGAGTAATATGAAGCCCAAAGGGTGGGTACTTTTGTAACGTGTGTTTTAAATGTCATAGGTATGATTAATTGTTTCCGAGTTCAGGAAACGAACGCTATGAGGATGAAATCTATTGAAATATTCCACGTCAATTTCTTGCAAATAATTATCTTTTTTTTTCTTGATCTAGAAGTTTACTATTTCCCAGTTAGTCATCAGTTCAATAGATGCATACTTACATTAATAAGCACAACTTCACTATACAAGGTTAACGCATACATTACCGAAGTCATCGACCTTAAAATGCGAGACAGCTGCAATGTTGAGGTTAACAGTTAATGACGGTACATGCAATTAGAGCATGATTAATTTCAACGTCAATTTCAACCAATAACAATGTGCGCTATTCTCCCGTCTCCAACAACGAATTACAGCTGGATGTTCAGAAAAGGGGTCTCGTATGTATGTATGTATGTATGTATGTATGTATGTATGTATGTATGTATGTATGTATGTATGTATGTATGTATGTATGTATGTATGTATGTATGTATGTATGTATGTTCAGAAAAGGGGTCTCGTATGTATGTATGTATGTATGTATGTATGTATGTATGTATGTATGTATGTATGTATGTATGTATGTATGTATGTATGTATGTATGTATGTATGTATGTATGTATGTATGTATGCCTCAAAAGGTGGCATATGGAATCAGAACAAAATTAATAAAATCCGGTTCAGTACCCACGAATGTAGTCCCAGTCTATTTTTAGATCATTTTTCCCGTCTCCGTTTGGTGGTGATAAAAGAGTTAGATTTTGGCATTCTTGATAAGGATTTAAAAGCAATTGTTTATTCACTAGAATGTGAGCTTATGGTGTGGTTGTCTATGTGTATTTCGGCGACAGTGCACATTGAGTAATAAGGCCATGGTGATGATTCGGGAGTGAAACCTGTTTTTCCGTTGAATGTTGTTTTGTTTACAATTCAGCTTCTCAAAAGAATGCAGGTCAACCCTTGACTAGAACTTCACCGTAAAGTTATCTGTGAAGATATTTTAGATTAACATATGATTTATATTGATTGTCACACAGTGGAACGTTCAGTACTGAGAAACAAATGTAGAGACTATATAGTAAAATTAATTGTGTTCTATGGCCATATAAATAGTTCTCATGTGTTCTATATTTTCTTGACCCTACTCCAAATGTATTTAGCTGCTTCTGTAGAAATTTAGACCTACAAGAACCATTCTTGCCAACAATGATATTATTCTCCAGGGGGCAAGAGCGACTATACAAGCAATCAAAGTATCAAGATGAACAAGCTGGGGACATATCATCATTCCATGAAATATAATATTAAAAGCCTTAGGCGACCGGAAACTTCGATTGACAGGATAATCAGGACGCTCCTCCTTAGAGTAAATAACTCCATCTGGATTAAATTCTTCGAATAAATTAAAGCAAGGCCTTTCGGCAATACTTATACCTCACCAGACTGGTCTGTTCAAATTTTTGCACAAAGCCCCACGTCGATCACTTTTAAAATGTATACATTTCTAATATACCTTCCATGGTAGGCACTGAAAGAGATTGTCTACGTGTCAAGTAGCTTACTATACATTCTCATGTATTAATGTAACTAGGAGACCTTTGAATGTATGTGCATCACGAAAACAAACAAGAACAGGTAATGTTTTCATGCGCCTGTTGTAATCCCAATTCGTTCTGGGTTCCTGAATATAATATCTTCTCAGGTATCATATTCCACTTTTTTTGCCACGCCTAGTCACAAAGACTTACTAAAATAATAACAGCTGCCTTACTAGGCACTCAGCCTTAGGAGGTTAGTGTTAGGACTGGTTGGCCTGGTGTTAAGATAATGTTACTTGGGCAGATATCGTAGAGACATTACTCAAAAATTGTTAAAGCTACGTTAAAATGGAAAACACACGCACGTGCGTGTGCAACAAGGCTTACTTTAAAGTTTTAGTATCTATAGTTGTAATTTATACCTTGATTTTGCTTCAGATGGTCAAATTTGGTGGTAATATAGAGGTAAAACTGCCCAGGTTGCCCATCGTCTGGGTAAAAACTGACAGAATATCTTCTGCTAGTGACCTTCTCGTGAAATATCTATGGTATCCGCAGCAGCAGGAACTGCTAAGCAGTGGCGACAGTAGTGGTAGTCGTATTTGCTGTGGTTGCCGCTGAACAGATTGGAGCTTAAGAGACGGTTATAGACAGTTTGTAACTCAAATATACGTCACATATGTGAAAATTTAGCTACGTCTGATGACACTGTGGTATCACATTAATAGACGAGTGCTGGGCCACGGACACGGCAGGACAACTATGATTAAGTTCTGGGGATTTACAACGGTCAGAGGGATGCATGGCCACCACAATTTTTATTTTTATGGGTTATTGGAGAATTTTTCCTAGGGCCCACATATCCAGTTCGCAGCCACGTCAGAGTCTAATAAAACAAGCATGATCATTAGTATTCGGACTGACATATTTTCCACGTGATCTACATCACTCTAAAACGACATCGCTGTCAACACGGTAAACCGGTATCGTTTGTATGTACATGTACAGACTTAGAGTGAAAGGGGACTGTAGGTAATTACTATAACAACATTAGACAACTCACCCAGCTAGTAACATAGTTATTTATATAACATTATCCTTAAAACCAGGCTGATTGGCAACGGTTATATATAATTATGTGCTAAAAACATTCTTGAAAATTAGACCAGAGATGTTATTAGGATTCGAAATTTGTGTACAAACAGTATATGCAACCCATTGGACTCCAGGCTTACTATGCTGACCTGGAACAAGGACGACAGAAGGGCAAGGTACATTCACATCTAGATACGAATGGTCAAATGGTCAGCATGTCAGTGAAATTGTAGACCTGAGATAGCTGAATGAAGCCATTCAGCTAGAAAAAAATGTCAGGTAATGGAGGGTAATGACAAAGATATCAGAGGTGACGATTTTATTTTCTTGTTTGTGTTTTTTCATTTGCTTTTTTTGCAATGTTTGCATCAAATTCATCTCGTGCTTATAAGAAACAATTTTGATCAGTTTGAACAGAAAAGTATGAATAAATGTTAAAACGTATAATTCATTACACTTTCTTTACTTTCCTTAACTTTTCTTAACCTTTCATTTTTTTAAATGTGCCACTGACCTGGAAAGTTTACCATGCAGATTAACGAGTATCCATTAGAGGCAACTTTATCCATCCAGGAAAAAATATAAGAAATTGGATTATATTAACCTCAACTTTGCACAAATTCTAAATTCAGTGAACACCAAGAGTACTGTAAGGCCATAAGCAACCACAAGCAGCACCAGTAAGTAAATTTTTGTCGAATACTGCTGTTAAACCGCCCCGAGCCCATCTTTAAAGTGTGCATCGAGTCGAGCGGAACTAATATTTTATACCTAATTACAATACTGTTATCATTGATTATGCTCCTTGAAATATTTCTTCAAATAGATCACATAAATTGATTAATTTAACATTCTTGTTATTGATTTTAATGCAATGAATTATCTATCAATTGTGGGAATTCTTTGATATTGTACAGATATTGTCTATGTTGAGGCACAGAGGCGAAAATGTTCGTATAGAAACGATTCAAATTCCGGAACGAATTTTCATCAGTCTAATTCGGATTAGGTTATATTGAACAATAGTTCATTCGACGAATGAAATAAAGTAACAGATTCCAGGCAAATTTAATTAAGATATCTGTCAAAAATCGATGCCACTTGTACTGAACCGAGATTGCACATTCTGCTCTTTTTTAAGTCTGCCTCTGTTCTTTTTCGATTAGAGAAATATAAAAAAGTCCTTGCAGTGGTAATCTTCTGCATGTGCAAATTTACGATG
Source organism: Potamilus streckersoni (assembly GCA_016746295.1). Classification (NCBI taxonomy): domain Eukaryota; kingdom Metazoa; phylum Mollusca; class Bivalvia; order Unionida; family Unionidae; genus Potamilus; species Potamilus streckersoni. The sequence continues at coordinate 332,815 of JAEAOA010000727.1, forward strand.
TCTGTTTCTTCCGAAGCTTGAATAATTACACTTAATTTCACGGATGCATCGATTGATTATTTTGTGAAATAGTACCACATCAGCACACTGAAGAATGAATAGGGCAGAGGCAATCCGAGTCAAGTGCTTTATCCAAAGACACTTTATGACAACAAACTCAGGCTGGCTTCGGGAATATTCGAATCCTAAAACTACGTAATGCGAATCCGGCATAAGAACCAATAGACCATTGAGTGTTAGTCCGGCACTCTTTCTCTTGTATTACATTTGTTGATTTTCGAATCAACTTGTGCGATATTTCACTTTAATTCTAACCAATATTTCTATTTAATATAAGCTATCGTTTGATCAGTTATATGATTCAACTTAGCTATGTATCTTGAAAGATTAAAAAAAATAAGATTTTTTAAAATAATGATTACAATAACTAGAAAAGAAACGTATGCCATGCAAGATGCATGGGTTTGCGCATTTACGAGAAATAGTACAACTTGCAACTAAATACACATCAAACTATACTTTGCTTTAAGTATTAGATGATTCCTTTAAGCATTAGATGATTCCTTTATTCCTTTAAGCATTATATAATTCCTTTAAGTATTAGATGATTCCTTTAAGCATTAGATGATTCCCTTATTCCTTTAAGCATTATATAATTCCTTTAAGTATTAGATGATTCCTTTAAGCGTTAGATGATTCCTTTAAAAGTATTAGATGATTGGTTTAAAATATTAGATTATTCTTTTAAGTATTATGTGATTCCTTTAAGGATTAGATAATCCCATACGTAATACATGTATGAATAGAAGGATTGGCTGTCGGACGGAAAGCTTTAAGCATTAGACGATTCCATACGTAATACATTTATGAATAGAAGGATTGGTGGTCGGACGGAGACACAAACATGCAGACGGATATACATCTTTATATATGTCAAGGATGTATAGATGGGCGGACATAAAGACGGTTAAAAATAGAAGGATAGATCAATAGATTGATAGATCAATAGATTTGATAGATGGCTGGATGACTGGATGGACGAACATAGAGGATGATGTTAAATCACCCACATAAACGTGAAAGCATATCTCATGCATTAATTTATGGAGTCTGTTGTATGTGAAAAGGAAAGCACAGTGTCAGAGGGATGTTTTGCCATTCATCCTCATTTAACAAAATTAATGAAGATAAATCGAATCTCCAGTGCTTCACCAATCAAATACAAATTGTCACATGTCGTAGTAATTAGATGTATGTAGGTATGAGGAATGAGAGTTCTGCTCTGTGTTACCTTTGTAATCATCGTAATATATTACAATGTTAAGACAGTCGAGTATCTCACGCATTGACCAACAAAAATATAATTTGTGTTGCTTAAGTAGATAATGAGTGTGCGGATGTCTTTTTGAGTAATTGTCTCTCTCTCACTCTCATTATATGTATGTATGTATGTATGTATGTATGTATGTATGTATGTATGTATGTATGTATGTATGTATGTATGTATGTATGTATGTATGTATGTATGTATGTATGTATGTATGTATGTATGTATGTATGTATGTGTGTGTGTGTGTGTGTGTGTGTGTGTGTGTGTGTGTGCGTGCGCGCGCGCGCGCGTGCGTGCATGCGCGTGCGTGCATGCATGCATGCATGTATGTATGTGTGTATGTGTGTATGTGTGTTTGTATGTATGTATGTATGTATGTATGTATGTATGTATGTATGTATGTATGTATGTATGTATGTATGTATGTATGTATGTATGTATGTATGTATGTATGTATGCATGCATGCATGCATGCATGCATGCATGCATGTATATATGTATGTATGTATTATGTATCATCAATATCATTTTCTTTCTCTCCTCTTAATACGAAGCAAGTGAGGCTGACAGGAAAATATCTTGATGTCTAATTATTAGGCGCCTCCTCCAAACACACACACACAAAGAAACAAACACACACAGACACACACATAAACACATATTCAAACACACACAAATTATGCGTCCTCCATTAGTTTCCTTCTATGATTTACTTTGAATATAGAGGAACTCTTGGACATCTAAATTTGACGGTAACTTGATTGTGTAATGGCAAGCACGCTAAGCCATAATCTCCAAATGCCTAATCAGATCGACAGCCAGGGATTTATTCCACGTCAACGAGTCTTTCGAATTTCCTCTTGGTATGAAAGGCGACAAAATTTAATTCTACCATTTGGCACACAAAGTCACGTTCATCTGGAAGCTGCAAATCACTGGCGCAGTTATAAAATCTTCGGAATATCAGTGTTTAATTTCAAACATACTCTTAGAATATAATACTTGATATTTGCCGATTTTTAAAACTTTATCTTCACACCATCTCTTTCGTCAACGAAATAAGAAGGTTCTATCTTAACATGTACACATATGGGTCGATTGACTGAGCCAGTATCGCCGTTTGCAATGCAACGCAATATAACACCATAACACCATACCATAACACCATAACACCATACCATAACACCATACCATAACACCATATCAGTCATGTTACCGGATGCAGCCTTCACTTTTGTGTGCAGAAACATTACCCATAGATCTCTCTATAAAATATATCTAAACATCATGAAAATTCATTTTAAATGCTTCAGATTTTCTTCGATGCTTAAAGCCATGCACAAGTTTAAGAATGACAATTAAATTTATTATTATTCGGTGCCCTAGTTTTTAGAGCGTCCGTCGCAGGTGCGAAAGGTCGTGGGTTTTATAACCGGTCGAGTCCTACCAAAGACTTACAAAAATGGTAATAACAGCTGACTCGCTTGACGGTCAGCATGAATACCATACCAAAGACTTACAAAAATGGTAATAGCAGCTGACTCGCTTGACGCTCAGCATTAAGAGGTTAGTGTAAGGACTGTTCGGCCTTGTGTCAGGATAATGTGACTGGGTGGGACATCGTGCTACATGTGTGAGGCATGATGCTCCCGTACTAGACATCACTATAAACTGCCGCACTGCAGACATCGTAGCGATATGACTGAAACATTTTTAAGGCTACGTTAAAAATCATAATCACATACATACATACATACATACATACATACATACATACATACATACATACATACATACATACATACATACATACATACATACATACATACATACATACATACATACATACATACATACATACATACATACATACATGCATACATACACACACACATATATACACATACATACATACATACATACATACATACATACATACATACATACATACATACATACATACATACATACATACATACATACATACATACATACATACATACATACATACATACATAGGGGCCTTGAGTGGCCGAGTGGTCTAAAGCGCTGTCCGTTACGGATCACTGCCATCTCACCGCTGTCTGCGTGTGTTCGAGTCTAAGATTCAGCGAATGTAGATATGTGAGAAAGCTTGCCAGTAGCTTCTCGTGGGTCGGTGGTTCTTTCCGGTGATTTCCCGGTTTCTTCCTCCACCATTTATACTGGCAGCCATGTATAGCCTATCGTGTGCTGAAAAAGGGCGTTAAGCACCACAACAACATACATACATACATACATACATACATACATACATACATACATACATACATACATACATACATACATACATACACCCACACACGTACATACGTAAGTACGTACATACATACATACATACATACATACATACATACATACATACATACATACATACATACATACATACATACATACATACATACATACATACATACATACATACATACATACATACGCACTCTTTCATATCGTAACGTATGGAACATGAAATCAACAGTTTTCGAAAATAGCCTTATTCTGTAAGGTGTCACGTGACGGAGTCTAATTTTTATGAGGCTACTAACTAACGCTTATAGAAAACATCCGTTGTTATAGTAATCTGAGTGCATTATAGAAAAGGTAAAATTGACCTAATAGGAAGATTCGCAGCTTTTGAGTCGTGGGTCTAATTTCCCATAGCAGTCATATGACAGGGTCATTGGTGACTCACAACTATGTTTCCACGGAACACTCTCTTTCTGTGTTAGGAAAATAAAGTAGATACGAATTTGCAGTTTCGTGGTTGGATGATAATGAAGGAAACGAACCAGATATTCTGACAAAATAGTCTATAAATCTAGGGTAATGACAGAAACAGGCATAGACCATATTTACTTGCCTATAAGAAGGACCCAACAACTGCAAACGACACATGCCCAGATCTGCAGTTCCATAACGTGCCAACTGATCATGGCCTATGTCGATTGCTTTAGTGATCACTCCTAACAAAGTGCACAAACCCAGATCTGCCCATGTGTTAATCTACGGCAGAACTAGGGGCTCCTAGTGGCCGAGTGGTCTGAAGCGCTGACTGTTACAGATAAATGCCGGCTCACCTCTGTCTGCGTGAGTTCGAGTCCAGATTCAACTAACGTTGGTATGTGAGAAAGCCTGCCAGTAGCTTCTCGTGGGTGGGTGGTTCTTCCCGGGGTTTTCCAGGGTTATTCCTCGACCATTAATACTGGCCGCCATGTATAGCATATCTTGTGCTGAAAAATGGCGTTAAACCTTATAACAACAACAACGGCAGAACTATATCTAGAAGTTCACTGTTGGATAGGACTTAAAATTGAGTACAAACGGTAGGTATTCGGTATATGACGTAGATGTCTTAGAGGACGGTTTTTATCGAGGTGACGCTTGCTTTGAACTCGGAATCAGATGGTTCAGGTCATAAAAAAGGCAGGTTAAGTACAGGCTTAACCAACCTGACCCATGGTGTGGATAATAAATTGTCGTGGCACTGCCTTGCTGTTGGAACAAACAACAACATTTTGGCAACACAACACGTTGCATCCTAAATAGTGTTATAATTTTGTTCTCCTTTAGGATTGTCAATCGGCCGTGTTTATGATTTGCTATCTTTCAGATGAATGTATTTATGTATTGGGTACAATATATAATCTGATAGATTGTCGGTATTTGGTTTCTAGCTTTCTAGCATGTTCTTACCACCAGAGTTAAAAAATATCACACATACATACATACATACATACATACATACATACATACATACATACATACATACATACATACATACATACATACATACATACATACATACATACATACATACATACATACATACATACATACATGCACCCCCACAGACACACACATACACACACACACACACACACACACACACACACACACACACACACACACACATATATATATATATATATATATATATATATATATATATATATATATATATATATATATATATATATTTATTAATTTATTTATATCATGGTTAATGTTGGATCCACAATTCAAATGATAAATGGATTATCACAGAAATAAATAAAAACACTTTTTTACTTTTTTGTTTGCATTTTAAGAAATTCCAAATATATTTTATGTGTATGTATGTATCTATAATTTGATGTATATTTGGAAAGGGTTGACTAAATCTTACATAGTTACCTATCTATTTTGTCAAATACAGCTACTCACACATTTTACAAATATCTAACCATGCTGATGTTCAAATGTTGTGTGCCATCAATTACCGCTCAAAATATTAAATATTGTCAAAAAATAGGTTTCTTAATATAATTCGCTTAGAAGGGTATCAGGTCCTTACGCTAAGAAGTAAGCCTTATATATTTCCAGGGTCGTGGAGCTTTTGCATCGCTTTGATGTGTTCGATGTAAGTAAATATTTGCTGATGTCGTATAATAATAATATATCGACAACGTGCTTCTAGATAGGGTTTCTCTGACCCCACCTAATTTAATTGTTTATCAATAAATGTTGGCAGGCGCCAAAAATGTGTGTATAAAACCACCTGATATAGACATGCACTTTATCTTCAATGTTCCCACTGACCGATACACTAAATTGTACTCAAACGTTTGATATCCTAAGATGTAGTGCGTGCTCGTAAAAAAGGAGAACTGAGGGAAACCGAACATAATTAAACGGAAGTGTGCATATAAATACAAGAATAAGAAAAAGAACGAATAAACAATCAGAAATGTGTCTGAATTACGTCTCGTAATGACACATTAGCCACCTATTAATATATCCGTACAGTAACAATACTATAGACCAGAAAGACGGATAGAAAGAAAGGCGAATTAGTCAAACAGACAAAATAAAAGGACAGAGAGATCATAATGTCAGCTTTATGGTATTAAAACAGTTTGCACTACATGTTAGAACGCTGGAAACTGTATCGTGTCCAAAAGTTCATTGAGAATTTATAATTTTTTTCTTTAAAGACAGGTTTCTTTTGTTGTCATTGATGTTTTGTAAAAAAAAGTCGTATCTTTCACATTGAAGGAAAGCAGTGAGTCATAACCTGCACTTTTTCTCTGGGAACAAACCACACTTCTGTCGATTTTCAAAATATGACCTTCGTCTGACATTGGCTCCTACCCTACCTGATTTATTTGACAAATCTCGTCTGCCAGAGTGGAGGTAACAACACCGTTGCAAAATTGTAAAACCTGTTTTGTCAGGTCAGCATTTGCATTTTAATCACAGTAAGACCTTCTCTACCTGTGTAGGTTTAAACGCAAATAATACCGCTTTGAGGACCAATATGTGGGATGGGTGCTCACGTATCAAGGTACACGTGTGTAGGTATCTGAGAGAAAGTCGACGAAGATTAAATATGTTGTAAAAATAGCAAACGAGCACACTCAGCTAAAATCGTCTATCCCACTGCCTGCATGTAAAAGACATTCATTTACAGATTCATCTATAAATCAGCCCAGTCCGTCCGTTCATCCGTCTATGTATGTATGTATGTATGTATGTATGTATGTATGTATGTATGTATGTATGTATGTATGTATGTATGTATGTATGTATGTATGTATGTATGTATGTATGTATGTATGTATGTATGTATGTATGTATGTATGTATGTATGTATGTATGTATGTATGCATGCATGCATGTATGTATGTGTACGTGTGCGTGTGCGTACGTGCGTGTAGATAGATATACATACGTATCTGCATAATCTGCACAACATTATATGTTCAATTATATGAAGAACCACTTCGAAAGCGAGGCTATAGTCTACGATATAAATTTTAAAGTTATATATAATATAATATAAAGACTCACACACTGCTCTAAGGACGACATCGAGAAGAACAATGGTTTATATCCTGCTACTTGGATCATATGTTATTATGCTGTTCAATCGGTATTTATATTGTAGACTTACACAATAAGTATTTATTACATAGTGCACACTTAGACTAAGTATTTAGACGTTTTCGTTACCCCCCACGACCACAGTACCAAACCAGTTTTCTATATGCCGACTGTGTATCTGGAATATTTCAAAAACATGAATGAAGGGGTGTGCAGCATACAAGAAACTACGTTTAAACGAAGGTGGGTAGGGTGGGAAGTGGTCTGATTATGTTTCGTTCTGACAACTCCATGTATCCCTACAACCAGAAATTATATATATATATATATATATATATATATATATATATATATATATATATATCTATATATATATATATATATATATATATATATATATATATGTATATATATATATATATATATATATATATATATATATATATATATATATATATATGTGTGTGAAAATGTATATCTATATATATATATATATATATATATATATATATATATATATATATATATATATATATATATATATATGTATGTATATATATATATATATATATATATATATATATATATATATATATATATATATATATATATATATATATATATATATATATATATGCGTTTACTATTTCAATATCAATTCATACTATTTACAACAGGACTTAATTATTGTCCAGTACAGAATTGAAAATCGGACGCAGGAAATATGATTTTCAAAATGGATAGCATCTGTTCTAAATGTTACCTACATTAATGTAATAGACAATTCTCTTTGATCGCATAGATTTTAACTACGTTCCTACCACTGAGAACGTACGCATGATGTAACACAATAAAGATACGTTGACAAGAGTACATTTTTGTTTCTAGGGTTATTCTTTTCAGTTAATTCATGTGTATAAATCGTAAAGTAAATCAAGAACGACAGAGCTATTATGGAAATATTTCGATGTGAAATGTATCTAAAGACTTCGAGCTGCTTCTGCACGCCTGTTTTAAAAAGGTAGTTTTTTTTAGACACATCACGTGATTCTTTCTAACCTGTTCTTACAGGCAGTAATACAGGTGCATGGGAGCGAAGAGATGTTGTTTTAGGGTACGAAAATAGCTAGTTTAATTTTAGTCACCAAATACCGTTGCAACCGTATCCAGCTATATGTTACAAAGATACCCAATTTACCTTCCGACGATATTCACTTATTCGTTACATCTCTAATGTTGCGTCATGTAAAATAAATTTTTGCCGTTGCAAAGTTACATTTTACCGCTCAAACACTGATTTTAACATTGTTGTCTTTGCAACGGCATTAATTGCTTGTCGCAACGGTATTTCAATGCCAAAACGTACTATGGTAACACAAGCATACCCATTAATTAATATGTCATTGTGTTTCTTGTTCTTCAGTTTCTTTATTCCATACATCAACGGACTTATTTATGTCTATATTGCATCTTTTTACTCTTATATATTGCACTGTATATACCCGGAAATTATCCTAACCAAGTGTGAAGTAATTGTCAATATCGGAGATAAGCTTTCAGCACGTGGGTGGAAATATCAGGGTTGCCTTTTATATATTTCTTAATTTTATCTGATCTTGGCAACATTTCTCATTTCTAATTGAGGTTGTCATAAACATTTTCGGAAAATTTGATGTTTGCCTCTGTGAAACCCCGCAAACTGTATTCTCCCACAGGGATATATATATATATATATATATATATATATATATATATATATATATATATATATATATATATATATATATATATATATATATATATATATATATATATATATATTGCATATATATATATATTGCATATATATATATTGCATATATATATATATATATATATATATATATATATATATATATATATATATATATATATATATATATATATATATATATATATATATATATATATATATGCAATAAAGTGACGACGAACAGTACGAAACTAGTAACTAACTAGCCTAAGCGCTTTCGACTCTTAATGAGTCTTTTTCAAAGGCAAATACAAAACATATATACGACAAACAAATAAACGTTGTGTTTGTAAACCTCTACATGGCTGTCTTCACATGCGCTAAAACTATAAATAAAACCAGCTTGTATAGACTAGTTGCGGAAACTGAAAACGTTGTATAATTCCCTAAAAGTCTACAAGAGGCAATAAACTGACGACGAACAAACAGTACGAAACTAGTAACTAACTAGTTACATATATATATATATATACATATATATACATATATATATATATATATATATATATATATATATATATATACATATATATATATATATATATATATATATATATATATATACATATATATACATATACATATATACATATATATACATATACATATATACATATATATATATATATATATATATATATATATATATATATGTATGTATGTATGTATGTATGTATGTATGTATGTATGTATGTATGTATGTATGTATGTATGTATGTATGTATGTATGTATGTATGTATGTATGTATGTATGTATGTATGTATGTATGTATGTGTTAAATCCAAAGGTAAAATAGGAGGATCGAAAGCTGACCCTTTACGTGGGATGCAAGAGCGTGTGCATGTGATTATTTGAAAATGAACAGTATTAGTTATGTGAAATAGACGGTAAAAATTTAAGAATCGTGCAACTACATATATCACTCTGTAACATTTATTCAGACATTTCCAAGCGATATTTTTATGAACTGATCTTATTCAGAAAGAGCATTAATAATGTGCACCACTGTTAGATGAAACTTAAATGACGATTGTATGTAATGTACGAAGAAGGAGCAAAAGTCACAACGTTTTATATGCATATCTGTTTGTATTCACCCCGTGCAGTTGCACATTACATTTTAATGAGTTTATCGTCATTGAAGATCTTGCTACTATGTAGGCAGTTTTTTTTGTGTCTCAACACACAGGTATGCAAAGAGGTAGTCAGGACTAAATCATTATGCAGCACAAGAGACACGTCCCATACGAATATGAGGCAGTCGGATTTTAGACGCGACGTGTTTTTCCAGGCGTTGATAGGAATAAAGCATGTATACTTTGCAAACTACGAGGCCGTCAAGTGGCAGTTCGATTGATTCTCTGCAAGAAATGATCAAAATAGAGCTTTGGGTCAAATGATTCATAAGTAGTAATTTTTAAATGAAAACCTTACAGATAGTCCCAGTCCTAGGAGCTGCTGGGCCCATTGCATCAAGAGACGAGCGCAGGACCTCAAGCAAACAATTTTTATAGCGTATCAGCGCGGGGACCAAGGTGGTTGCCTCGTTCACCTTGCCCTAGGGCCGATCCTGCTTACAGACAAACGTTAAGAAACCTAAGTACCTTTAAGATGAAAATAAAAGGTGAATATGATAACAATCTGTAAAAAAAAGAAAAATGTACAAATGTTCAATTGATGAAAATATTGTTTTGCAATTATTTATATTCTGCAGTCTTTTGAAAGGTCAAACATATCGTCGGATGGTTTATTATTATAAAGCTTTATCGATGAGTTCAAATGGGTAAGCTTGCCTCACAGGGTGGACGTCGGTCGACACACTTGCCAAATCTCATTAAAATCGGATCTTCACCGACCTACGTAGGTCATTGAAGATCTCATTTGAAAAAGATTGCACATTTGACAAGAATCAGATCAACTGTCAGGAGTCGGCTGGCTGAGCGAAATGACCGGTACGCGGCGGACAAAAGCATATCCCATAGGATACCAATTTTCACCAAGCTGTACAATTACAAGCGTCTGATCAACACAGACTTTTGTGATGTCATTGTAATATTATTGCTTCAACGTTATATCCAAACACATCTAAACATTACTGAAAGTGTAATGCAAATATCTTAGGGGTTAGAATTGAATGTTACATAATTGTATTATTAGTCAACGAATACGTTGTGGACAAAATGATAATGGTGTCATTTTAAGTGAGGGAATTACTTCAAAACTCAATAGTAATAACACACATAACGTTTTTCAATAAGGTTTCAAAAACAAAACTATTCGTACAAAGATAACAATATGGTACTGTTATTTGCCTATGACAATTGACTACTTTTACAATTGCGCGTGCGTGTATATGATTTGGATTTTATCTTAGGTTAAACAACTTTTCAGCCATATCGCTACGATGTCTGCAGTGTGGCAGTTTATAGCGATGTCTAGCACTGGTTTATCAAGCCGTAGACATGTATCATGATATCCCACTCAATCAAATTATCCTGACGCCAGGCCGACCAGTCCTAACACTAACTTCTTAATGCTGATGGCATATCTCGGTAGCAGTCAGTACCATTTTTATAAGTATTTCATATCACCCGGCCGGGGTTCGAACTCGCAATCTTCCTCTTCCAAGGCGGACGCTCTAACAATTAGGCCACCGGAGCTGTCTCTGACAACTGTCCCTGACAATAGCAACTTCAATGTTCATTGCACGGCGGTTTGTCTGTAGAGCACTTGCAGCTTAGAAATCTCGCTGAGACGTGCAGATGCATTTTATTAGCTCACTGCAAGTTTTACCTGCCTAGGCAAGAGTTTTCCAGATTCATGCCAATGGTCGTATTCCATTATCCCCCCATCCTTCTGGAGTGCAACCTCTGAACAGAGATTCTGTATTTGTGGTCTAAATCCTTTCCCGATAGGTCAATTCCTTGATATGTTATAGCAAGCATTGTAGAGAGATACCGTGGCAGAGGCGTGAATTATATAAACAGAAACAAAACAGCAATAGTGTGTATATCACAATTATACAGAACAGATGGAATAGTCTGTTTGACAGGTTTGCCTGATTGCCGAAGACATGTCGACGCTAAGATGAATTGGTCCTAAAACATTTCAGGCATATATTTCAATATTATTAAAATTTGTTTTAAAATTAATGCTTTTTGCAAATTTTGAATATTTTAAAATACTCTATGTTAGATTTTCAAAACATAAACCAATATTAGAACTGGATAACCTAATATTACTAAAACTATGATATTTTGGAAGAAAATTTTATAAACGAAAGGAAAAGAAGCTTTCAGTCATACCTCAATGGATAAAAACCAATGTGGGCGATTTGCAAAGATTTTCTACTATACTTAAGTAACTAAATATAAAAAGGCGAAGAATATCTAAATTCATCATCGTTTGTAAATGTAGATAGCAAACAATAAAAACACAAAATTATGTGAATCACTGCACCACACACTTCACAAACACAGTATGAATCAGTTATATAGCAAGTGCGTTTCATGCGGTGATGTTTCTAGTGTACATTTGTGCAATTACCATCAGGGATTCTGATTTTTTTCTACATCCATTGTCATGTTTATCAAATGCTTGAATAATAATGTCCATACGTGGGTACGCTTGATACCTTTGTTGAACTATGACCTGTTCTGACACAGGTTGCAAGGTGAGGATGTGAAGCTAGCCTTAAGCAAGAGAAGAGTAATCAAAACATACAGTTAAAGAAGGTCATGCCAGCATTGCCGTTGATGCAATTGTGCCACCTTGAAATAAACAACAAGGTGACGTTAATGAAACAACTAAAAACCATACATTTGTGATATACATTAAGACACATTTTATCATACGGCTTGCTATTTATTGCAAAATTTGTAGAATGAAAACTCCACAAACAATCTACTGGAGAGTGGAATTACTCCAACAGCACAAATCATGGAAATGAAATTTTAATATGACCAATTCAAATGATAATGGCATATGTGTCTACTATGTGAACAAACAAAACTACTATTTTAGTATATCCCTCTTCTTGTGTATATTCTGCAATGGGCTGATGGCTAACTTTGGAGATAAAACGTACTTAGACATAACAAAGTAGCACCAATAATCACTTGCATAATACAAAAGATCTATTATCTATCAGATATATAGTTATTATATACCTATATCTATGTATAGCTTCCTTTATGGAGGACGCTCTTCAATATCCATTGCTTGCATCAGGGGGAGGGGAATAATTCCATTTTGTTGGCAGAATCCTGGAGGAATTTTTTCTTGTTAAATTTCATCTCAGAACATTCGCCTACAGCTTCTCCATATCACTCAAATTTTATTTTTTATGCTGCTTGGGAAGTACCTATCTCAGACTAAATTCAGTCACGAAACATTCTATCCTTCCACAGAAGCGACAGAAATATATTTGAAGCAGAAGATGTTTTTAAACTGCAGTGGCTGCATCATTACAGATTTTGTAGACACATTGCTACACGTGTCTTGATAGTGCAAAACGTGTGACTTACTTCCAGTGCGTAGTTTGCCAAGGTAATTTGCGTGAATTAAAATGCCACCAGATCTCATTCATGCAGCTGTCTGGCTATATAGAAAGGTAGAAGCAGTCTTAAATCCTCGCGAAGTGAAGCAGTTCACTTTGCCCTCGTCTTTGGGTGACTTGAGTATAAATAGATAGGTTGGTTGTTGACTGGCTCATTCAGCGACTTCGTTCTATTGTGCAGTACCTTCTTCCAAAATTTGATTGTGGATTGTTTGATTGTTCTTGCCACGAATTCTCAATGTTCCTAATGATATTCAAAAACGTGGTTCACACAGTCTTGTGCATACAAGAAGAGCATGTCAAGACAGTCATCTAGGAATGGGTTACTGTAATGAGTGACAATATAAATCATATTTGGCGCTTGAACCATTCGCATGACGATAAACCCTATTGGTGGCACTGATAATTGACTCCACGATCCTTCTGATGAAATTAACTACTTTTAAAATCACATGGCCAGCAAACATTTATCTTCGGAGATCATCTGAATTTTCTTTGAGGCATATCGCTTCCAACCAATGTAATTTTCTTTGCACGATTTTGTTCCTGTCGATGATCAGTTGGAAGAGTTGAGATTCTGTGTGTGGTCTTCTTAATTACACAAAATTATTAAAGTCTTCCTTAGGATTTGACAATGTGAATTGCATGTCGCGAATGCGCACAATGATCCAGAAACAATGATTGTAGTAGGCAACTGCAAAGAATAGAAACATTAGTGTGTTTGCCTCTCTGTGTGAGCAATGAAGACAAGACGCAAGATTTGCGTCAGAAGCAATGTTTCCTAGTACTTAAATGTGGGATTCGTCTTTATCAAATCCCGTCTCTGGGCCTAATACTCATATGATTTTAAAGGAATCTCTTGTATGACTGACATGTACATCAGTAGTTTCGGCTTTGGCTTGGTGGACATGTCTTTTCCGTGTCATGGGAATGGTTTCTGAGCATCATTTTCATACGTAGCCACATCAGTTTATGTCCATTAGTCCAGCCACTGCTGTCTATCAAGTCTCTGAAATCATTCAACATTAGACAGTCAAAGAAAATGCACCGCTTTCCTTTCTTTAACTTCCTTATATAGAGACGTTGCACATCATGATGGTCCTACGCCTGTTCCTTTGCTTTTCAGCATCTACCGTTCCATCCAAAATGTGTCTTTGTTGCTTTAGGAACATGTACTGTCGATATATGTAGAATAGATTTACTTCCGGAACTTTGATGAATGAATCTGGACGGGATCACTCGTTCCGTGCGCAACTGTGAGAGGGAATAACTGGTGCTCTATTGGCTAAGGAGTTGAACTGATAGTACTCCCATGATATAATCCCTTAACTCTGCTAGAAGAGAGATTTGGGTGTCGGTGTTACCTTGAAGGCCAATTTTGATGAGTACCTTCCACAAGTTAGAGGAACAAACCATTTCATTGGTTGTGGATTGTTTACACGCGAAGGGTTAACTGGCTTTGTAGTTGAGATACAACGAATGGATGAGAAGATTCAACTTAGATTGGCTAGTTATTCAAGTGATGTTCTGGTAACAGCAATAATGTTCATACCAACACAGAGTGAAAAAGTGGGCTCTCGTTCTAGAGAATTATTTTGAGAAGCATCTGTTTTAGACCGCTTTGAGTTTTTGAGTAATATTTGCCAGATGCTGGGACAATTTGGGAATCTTCCAAATTTCCTTTATAATGATGGCAAAAGAGAAATATTACTGTCATCCATTTCGTAATGGTTAGCATGTTTTGTTAACTGTTAGGAGAAAAGCTTCCAGAAACCGTGCCGTTTATGTCTTTGAAATCTCTTCTCTGCAAATCATAGCAACGTTTGCAAATAGAAGAGATTCCGATTTATAATTATACAAAAGGCGGACATCGTAAATCATTTGTCACATGCTATCCAAACAAGAAGAACGTTTTTTGTTCCACCTGAAAACTGCTGGAAATACGTGTCAGACAACTGTTTGAGAATTTTGTTTTGTAGCAGATTTCATTTGCCTGAAATTTCGAGGTCCATCAGATGGAGACCCAATGGCTTATTAGAGGCGCGTTTCATCTTAAACTGTAAATGCAGAGGACACACCAACTCTACAAAGGCTTTAACTTTAGTTCCCCATTTCCGTATTTGAATGAGTATAATTGTTTGTGAATTGGCAAGATACCGATTTCGTTACTATGTCAGACAAACAGGAAGGTAATTTCTTGTACTACTACTAAATCCCTTCTTGTTATTTTATAACATTTATTTTCTTTCTGCATGTTGAAAGGATTTATCATCATGGAATGTTGCAAATATTCATAAAGCTTGCCTGTAGTGATTATTTCGCAGAATGGTCATCTTTAACACTGGTTGATTTTCTCGAACGAAGGATATGTAATAGATTATGCCCCTTCATATTGTTGATGTTTCCTATTTCCTCCCATTCGATCTTCGAATTAATGAAGTTTTGATGGAAGCAGCGATGCAAGAAGTGGTTATTTTGCAGAATAGCGATCTTAAACACCTGTCATTGAATTTCTGTTAGAAAGAGGGACATATGATATTTATGTCACCTCGTCTTGCTTAAGTTTCATATTTCTTCTCTATCTAACTTAGAATTATCGAGGCTCTGATTTCAGCAGCGATGCCATGAGTCATTGTTCCCCATATTTGTTACTTCCGCAGTTTTATTTGATCCTTCAAAACACATGCCCTGACAATGTATTCAGCTTTCGGAATTCCTCAAAATTTTTAACGAAATTTTGTACACTGTGATAGCAACGTGACCTTGGCGGTTTAGTTAAACAACATACATTCTCTTGAGTCGTTTTCTGGCAAATAAAACAAGTGACAAATGTCCATCAACAGCCTGAATTTTGGTAGCTAAACACATCTAGGTAACCTTGAAATTAACTTAAAAACATGCATCTTAATTTTAAATTGAAGTGCACTGTAAAAATAAAATTGTGGTATATATGGGTTTTTAGTTCGTATCTAGGAGTGACCACCAACGGTGAAATTGTCCGGCATCGAATAAGCTACTAAAAGTAGGATTTATGAATGGGATAACGTAGTAATCTGAGCTAATATATGGAACAAATAAGACAAGCTCCTGTTACAAGTAAAACCAAAATTTAATAAAATTTCAAACAATACAAATTTCCATGAGTAAACAATATGAAAATTAAAGTTCTAAAGAAACACTTCCCTCTTTACGTATTACTAATTATGGAATTTCAAAAATACAATAACATTATAAGACTAGGCGATACTGTTTAAGATAGAATCCAAGATCATCATTCCGAGTATATCGAATAACTCTGTTTACTGCTCTGTCCCACAGGACCTCTCAGACTGTACATCGGTTCCGTTGTTTCAGTATGTCTTCCGTTCCACTTTCTCTCGCTTCAACAATTCAAGATGTTTTTTCCTTTGTTCCGAACTGTTCTTTTCCTTCCCACACTGTTTGGGTTGAAACTCCTTTCAGACTATCTCACTTTATAACAATATAAACAAACAGCCTAAATCTTCCGTCACATTAACGGAAATACATAATTAGACTGCCTCCCACCTCGAGGTTAGAAATTACTTTATCGACTTTCAAACAGTCTACACGGTTTTGTCCTAGACCAATGAACTGGAAATACCATTTACGCCACATGTGGCATTAACCCTTTTCATTGGGCCTCATTACACGTAAATGAATGAAACTCCACACTATATATCAAGGCTATCATTATACATAATAGATTCGTTCGAATAGTTCCGTCTACTTCAGCAACGTCAATCATCAATACGTCCATTGACTATAAATACAATATTATTAGTTAAATGAACTCACACAGTTATGTCGGATACGTACTTCCGTATATAAAATAAGTAAGAATTCAACCTACTCAATTCTTACAATAGTCAAGACTATAACTTAGCAAATCGTCAACGCATATGTATAAGCAAATATAGTTGCGCGGGCTCAGATAAACAAACTAGACACAAGTATACCATATCAAGAAATATTAATCTACGACTCAACAAATAAATTCCTGCAAATACGTGCTTCTATGAGCAATTAAGTAATAGCATAACATAAGAATATGAGATTTATGCAATTACTTGTTTTTCGGCTTTTTTCTGTCGAAAGCTCCAGACAAACATTTCTTACTTGGATGACAATTATTAACAAGAAATTTGCTCTTTAAACTTCCCGTAGCCTCAGATATTACTTTCCTTCTCTCTCGTAGAGAAGTGTACACATAAGGTTCAAAATTCCTCCAGTATATTTGATCTTAAGATTTTCCGTTTAAACTACGCCTCCTTCCACAGCGTAACCAATCAGATTTATAATAATTCCCGCCTTTCCGGTAATAAACACTGCGTTATTTCACTCAATAAATGTCTACGTCTGTTTTGTCTTCTAAAATCAGTTACACGCAGAACAAAGCTTGAACCCCGCTTGGTAAGTTTAAACACGCTCAGCCCTTAATTAAAAACTAATGACTTCTGACCTCGCCTGAACTATTCGGTACTTTATGGCTTGAACAAGGTGGCCATTTCCCCATAAATCTCGTTAATGGTACATGTATGCAGCTAAGTGTATTTTACCCTAATTAGTTCTATCAAAAAAATATCGACTAAAAATTTGGTCCTTTGCAAAAATAAAGGTGGATATTTCTTATTATAGAAATGAAAATACTTCTATGATGGTGATAAGATTAATTTATCTTAACAGTCATGACCAATAATTATGAATTTTTAAAATAAGTATTTGCCTACTTTCGCAAACTATATTGCTAAAAATTATATATATATATATATATATATATATATATATATATATATATATATATATATATATATATATATATATATATATATATATATATATATATATATATATATTCAAGCGTCTCTCCAATAGTAGGTACCATAGATTGTTTGTGGAGTTTTCATTCGACATATTTTGCCAAATAGAAAAACATTTTGGCTTGTTGCATCTTTGAAGTCAGTATATCAAATGATGTTTCGGCAGCATTGACTTGTTTATCACCCTTTTCAATATCATGAATATCAATGTGAACATCCAGCCAACGGTACATTAATATCAATGTGAACAGCCAGCCAACGGTACATTAATATCAATGTGAACAGCCAGCCAACGGTACATTAATATCAATGTGACCGTTTAGACAACCGTACATTAATATTAATGTGACCAGGCTGCCAACGGTACATTAATATCAATGTGAACAGCCAGCAAACGGTACATTAATATTATTGTGACCAGGCTGCCAACGGTACATTAATATCAATGTGAACAGCCAGCAAACGGTACATTAATATTATTGTGACCAGTCAGCTAACGGTACATTACTATCAATGTGACCGTTTAGACAACCGTACATTAATATTAATGTGACCAGGCTGCCAACGGTACATTAATATCAATGTGAACAGCCAGCCAACGGTACATTAATATCAATGTGAACAGCCAGCCAACGGTAAATTATTATCAATGTGAACAGCAAGCCAACGGTAAATTAATATCTATGTGAACAGCCAGCCAACGGTACATTAATATAAATGTGACCTGTTAGCGAACGGTACATTAATATCAACGTGACCGTTCAGACAACGGTACATTAATATTATTGTGACCAGTCAGGCAACGGAATATTAATATCAACGTGACCGTTCAGACAACGGTACATTAATATTTATGTGACCAGTCAGGCAACGGAACAATAATATCAACGTGATCAGCCAACCAACGGAAAATTAATATCAATGTGAACAGCCAGTCAACGGAAAATTAATATCAATGTGAACAGCCAGTCAACGGTACATTAATATCAATGTGAATAGCCAGCCAACGGTAAATTACTATCAATGTGAATAGCCAGCCAACGGTAAAAATAATATCAATGTGAACAGCCAGCCAATGGTTCATTAATATCAATGTGAATAGCCAGCCAATGGTAAATTGCTATCAATGTGAACAGCCAGCCAACGGTAAAAATAATATCAATGTGAACAGCCATCCCACGGTAAATTAATATTAATGTCAACAGCCGGCCAATAGTACATTAATATCAATGTGAACAGCCAGGCAACGGTAAATTAATATCAACGTGAACAGCCAGCTAACGGTAAATTAATATCACTGTGACCAGTCAGCGAACGGTCAAACGGTACATTAATATCAATGTGACCGTTCCGACAACGGTACATTAATATTAATGTGACCAGGCTGCCAACCGTACATTATTATCAATGTGACCAGACAGCCAATGGTACATTAATTTCAATGTGACCGTTCAGACAATGGTACATTAATATCAACGTGAACAGCCAGTTAACGGTTAAATTTATCAATGTGAACAGCCAGTCAACGGTACATTATTATCAATGTAAACAGCCAGCCAACGGTAAATTAATATCAATGTGACCAGGCTGCCAACGGTACATTAATATCAATGTAAACAGCCAGGCAATTGTACATTATTATGAATATGATCGTTCAGAAAACGGTACATTAATATCAACGTGAATAGCCAGCCAACGGTACATTAATATCAATGTGACATTTCAGACAAAGGCACAATAATATCAATGTGAACAGCCAGCCAACGGTACATTAAAATAAATATAGATGGTCAGTCAACGGTACATTAATATCAATATGGCCGGTCAGCAATGGTGTATGTTTTTTTCCCCAATCTGGGATATTAAGTGCGTGTAAACCTTTGCAGTGCTACAAGTTTTTCAAGTGGAATTAGAAAGCATGATCAACTTTATTGGTGAGGTCTCGTTTTTGTTAATCAGCTTTTGGATTGTTGTAATTTCTACTGTGATATCGGAAGTTTTCTCGGGTAACTGTCGCAAGATGTATGTTAAACATTTGTCCCCATCTTTCAAACAATCTCAGCACCAGTAGTAGTACATTTTTGTGTAAAATCAAATTTTATTC
The DNA here is from genome assembly GCA_016746295.1 of Potamilus streckersoni. Taxonomy (NCBI): domain Eukaryota; kingdom Metazoa; phylum Mollusca; class Bivalvia; order Unionida; family Unionidae; genus Potamilus; species Potamilus streckersoni. The sequence continues at coordinate 353,339 of JAEAOA010000727.1, forward strand.
ATGTTTAAAATATTGATTAAAATGCATTAGGCAGTAAAAACATTACGGACCTACATACAAAACAACATATATTATTTTTTAAATCAAGTGAAAGGCCCATATTGCATGACTAAGTACAATTTGTTTGCATCAGCATATTTTTGTACAAAGGCTAATTGTTATTATTATTTAATGAGCATATTGCCAAGAGGATAAGTGCAACCTTTTATGACAACAAATGCATCTTCTAGAGGGGATCGATCATTGTAGCCTTTACCGCCTGTGGACAATAAAACTGTAAAATAAATATAACCGATCTTGAGCATGCAAAGACTTGTTCATGCATTTATGTTTACATCTCTTCATCACAGCACTGGAGTTTAATGGTCTTAAACAAATATCATTAAGTTCATATGCTCTTCTGAACATTGGTTTTAATTCTTCTACCACCTAATATACGCGTTTGTTATTTGCTCAACCCTGATAATGCGTTTATCGTTCAGGTTTTAGGACTATAGAGATATATGGTTGACTCTGTTTAAAATCTTTTACAAAAGTTATAACCATTTTATTTATTCGAAGAAATTGTACACATCATTATATATGCTATATCAGCAGAGCGCATGCGCAATACATGCAAACATTTTCCACGCATGATCAGACAGTGATTGAAAAGGAAGTTCATGGCATAATTCTCTTCACGTTCCAAGTCCGTCACGGGTATGTTTTATTTGCGGGATGTTTTATCAGACACATCATTCCTTGGTTAATACAAACATGTACCACGAATTATGTTTCAAGGCTCGGCTAGACTGCATCAACTTGATCATTCTGGTCTCTTCCGTTGTCAATTGACAACTTGTTCAGGATAAAGGAAAATATAAGTTACACCTTCCTTCAAATGTGTATCAAAACAAGAAAATGATTTGGACGTTAAAGACAAATGCAATTTAAACAGAAGTAGCACTGAAAGACTTAGAGAAATAAAATTAAATGAATACAGATAAAAAAAATTATATGACCTTCTTTGTGACACTGAGCCAGAGATATATATATATATATATATATATATATATATATAAAGAGAGAGAGAGAGAGAGAGAGAGAGAGAGAGAGAGAGAGAGAGAGAGAGAGAGAGAGAGAGAGAGAGAAAGCTGGCATTTAACTCAAATAATGCTATCATACAAGTTAGACAATTTTGTAAATCATATGGTACGGAGATTATATATATATATATATATATATATATATATATATATATATATATATATATATATATATATATATATATATATATATATATTGAGAGGGAGATAAAGGAGGAGGAGAGATACGGGAGGGACAAGGCCTCTGGGGATAATGAGCATACTTAATAATGGATAATGACACGAAACGTCTAGTTGACACAATGCATGCCAAATGTAAACAAAAATGCGTGAAAGTAAAAGTACGTGTTTGACACAACTGAATATGTTACACTGTACTTATATAAATGCCAGTCGGTCAGGGAACATTTCCGGGAGATTCATCCATTCGAGTACTTTAATATCTTTAAAGAAACGATTTACTCATCAATGAACGTTTCAAACATATATGATGACGATATGTGACTATGATTTCACAATTGAATGTGAAGAGATAAATTAGGTGATATAAGCAATTTAAAGTTAAAACCGAAATTTAATATTATGTGGTGATGCTTTCGAGGTGTTTCGGCTTGTATGCATATGATAATACAAGTCAGACAATATGTACTGTTTGTGTAAAAACATTTATATGACTGAATTTATCAAAAATATATATGCGCAGACAATTTTGTATATATATATATATATATATATATATATATATATATATATATATATATATATATATATATAAAAGTTGGAAAAGAAAGTAAACTATAATTTAAAACTAAGGGTGTCATAAGTAACCGTGAACAGTAAACAAGGCAATTCAACTCTAATACAATCATGTAAATTTCATTATAACTGTTTCTTTTACATGATTTATTTGCTAAGTGAGATTGCGATACTGCTGAACTCGGATTCTAACGGAAGAAATGAGAAAAGGTATTACACCTGACGTTATTTAAACTTGCATTTATATAATTTGGTTGGTTAGACAATATTCTGTTCATAAACTCTGGGTGGCGACTTTTGATTATGGTGTCATTTGGTGAATATTGCAAACCAGTCATCTCTATTGGTGATGACCTTTGATTACGGTGTCATTTGGTGAATATTGCAAACCAGACATCTCTATTGGGGATGACCTTTGATTACGGTGTCATTTGGTGAATATTGCAAACCAGTCATCTCTATTGGTGATGACCTTTGATTACAGTGTCATTTGGTGAATATTGCAAACCAGTCATCTCTATTGGAGATGACCTTTGATTACGGTGTCATTTGGTGAATATTGCAAACCAGACATCTCTATTGGGGATGACCTTTGATTACGGTGTCATTTGGTGAATATTGCAAACCAGTCATCTCTATTGGTGATGACCTTTGATTACGGTGTCATTTGGTGAATATTGCAAACCAGACATCTCTATTGGGGATGACCTTTGATTACGGTGTCATTTGGTGAATATTGCAAACCAGTCATCTCTAAAGTGATGACCTTTGATTACAGTGTCATTTGGTGAATATTGCAAACCAGTCATCTCTATTGGAGATGACCTTTGATTACGGTGTCATTTGGTGAATATTGCAAACCAGACATCTCTATTGGGGATGACCTTTGATTACGGTGTCATTTGGTGAATATTGCAAACCAGTCATCTCTATTGGTGATGCCCTTTGATTACAGTGTCATTTGGTGAATATTGCAAACCAGACATCTCTATTGGGGATGACCTTTGATTACGGTGTCATTTGGTGAATATTGCAAACCAGTCATCTCTGATCACGAGTAATGCTGCAGTATAAAGTTTGTAATTTATAATTAAATTCCAGCCACTTAAAGTTTCACTATACTTCACATTTACTGTTTGCAACTTTTCAATTAAGATTGCTTCGCGCTTTAGCAATTGTCATATAGCATGTACATCTCTATCTAATGTCAGTTCCGACAATCTTGTAAAGACCGTGCTGGACTTGAGTGGTTATAATTCCCGTCTTTGTCGTCATCTCATTCAAGCTTCCGATACTACTGCTCACTTGAGTATATGTGTTTCATTGCATTACCATAATTGGGTTCGGATCAATGCAGTTTTTATGTAAAATTATGAGAATGCTGGCTTCACAACTTTGCCGTTCGTTTCCGATCCTGAAATATTTCTCGCTTACCATATTTCCTGATGTGGCCAATTATTCTGGCGGCTACATGGCATCCATACAAAATACTTTAGTCTTTACAGTATTATTCGTTTTCAAAAAGTACGGTCAGATGTCTGTAGTTCACAACTTCCTTAAACAACAAAATTTTAATGACAAAGAAATGCTTATTTAATATTAATATTGATAATTCGACACAAATAAATGGATAATAAATTATATAGTGTATGTAGCACCTGGTGGCACTGTTTGCAAATAATTTTGTTTGATCCAACCTATACAGGAGCAAATGATTTAATACATTTGCAGACAGTAATGTAGGAGACTTATGCATGCATCATTTTACAGGTGTAATGTGAGGGACTTATGCATGCGTAAATTTACAGGTGTAATGTTAGGGACTTACGTATGCATCAATTTACAGTTGTAATGTGAGAAAATTATACAACAATTTACAGGTGTAAGGTGAGGAACTTATGCATGGATCATTTTACAGGTGTGATGCGAGGGTCTTATGCAGGCATCAATTTACAGGTGTAATATAAGGGACTTATGCATACATCATTTTACAGGTGTGATGTTTGGGACTTATGCATGCAATAATTTACACGTATAATGTGAAGGACTTATGCGTGCATCAATTTACAGAATTGTAAGGGACTTATGCATCCATCAATTTACAGGTGTAATGTGAGGGACTTATGGCTGCATAATTCTACAGGTATAATGTTAGGGACTTATGCATGCATCAATTTACAGATGTAATGTGAGGGACTTAAGCATGAATCATTTTACAGGTGTAAAATGAGGGACGTATGCATGCATCAACTTACAGGTGTGATGTGAGGAACTTATGCATGGAACAATGTACATCTATAATGTGAGTGACTAATGGATGCAACAATTTACAGGTGTAATTAGAGGGACTTATGCATGGATCGTTTAAGAGGTGTAATGTAAAGGACTTATGCAAGCATCATTTTACCGGTGCAATGTGAGAGACTTATGCATACATCATTTTACAGTTGTAATGTGAGTGACTTATGTATGTATCATTTTACAGGGGTAATGTGTGAGACTTATGCATGCATCAATTTGCAGGTGTAACGTTAGGGACTTTTCCATGCATCATTTTACAGGTGTAATGTGATGAACGTATGCATGCATAATTTTACAAGTGTACGGTAAGGGACTTAAGCATTCGACAATTTACAGGTGTAATGTTAAAGACTTATGCATGCATCATTTCGCAGGTGTAATGTGAGGGACTTATGCATGCAACAATTTACAGGTGTAATGTGAGGGATTTATTCGTGCATCAGTTTACAGGTGTAATGTAAGGGACTTATATATGCATCATTTTCCAAGTGTAATGTGAGGGACCTATACATGCATCATTTTACAGGTGTAATATGAGGGACTTACGTATTCATCATTTTACAGGTGTAATGTAATGGACTTTTGCATGCAACAATTTACAGGTGTAATGTGAGAGACTTATGCTTGCATCAATTTGAAGGTGTAATGTGAGTGACGTTTGCATGCAATATTTACAGGTATAATGTGAGGGACTTATGCATGCATCGTTTAACAAGAGTTGTGTAAAGGGACGTATGCTTGCACCATTTTACTGTTGCAATGTGAGGGACTTATGCATGCATACTTTTACAGGTCTAATGTGGGGATCCTATGCATGCATCACTTCACAATATGATGGACTTATGTATCAATTTATAGTTGTAATGTGTGGGACTAATGTATGCATCATTTTGCAGTTTTAATATGAGAGACTTATACATGCAACAATTTACATGTGTAATGTAAGGGACATATGCACTAATAATTTTACTGGTATAATGTTAGGGACTTATGCATGCATCAATTTACAGGTGTAATGTGAGGAACTTAAGCATGAATCATTTTACAGGTGTAAAGTGATGGACGTATGCATGCATCAATTTACAGGTGTAATGTGAGGAACTTATGCAGGGAACATTGTACATCTGTAATGCGAGAGACATATGGATGTAACAATTTACAGGTCAATGTGAGGGACTTAAGCATGGATCGTTTAAGAGGTGTAATGTAAAGGACTTATACAAGCATCATTTTACCTGTGCAAAGTAAGGGACTTATGCATGCATCATTTTACAGTTGTGATGTGAGGGACTTATGAATGTATCATTTTACAGGGGTAATGTGATGGACTTATGCATGCATCAATTTAAAGGTGTAATGTGAGGGACTTATTCGTGCATTATTGTACAGGTGTAATGTGAGGGACTTATGCATGAATCAATTTGCAGGTGTAATGTGAGGGATATATGCATACATCATTTTACAGGTGTAATGTGAGGGACTTATCCATGCAACAATTTACATGTGTCATGTGAGTAACTTATGCATTCACCATTTTACATGTGTAATGTAATGGAACTATGCATGCATCAATTTGCAGGTGTAATGTGAGTGACTTATGCATGCACTAATTTACAGGTATAATGTGAGGAACTTATGCATGCATCGTTTTGCATGCGTTATGTAAGGGACGTATGTTTGCACCATTTTACTTTTGTAATGTGAGGGACTTATGCATGCATAATTTTAAAGGTGTAATGTGTGGGATTTATGCATCCATCAATTTTCAGGTGTAACGTGAGAGACTTATGCATCAATTTACAGTTGTAATGTGAGGGACGTATGTATGCAATTTTTTGCGGTTTTAATGTGAGAGACTTATGCATGCAACAATTTACAGGTGTAATATAAGGGACATATGCACTCGTCATTTTACTGGTGTAATGTTAGGGAATTATGCATGCATCATTTTACAGGTGTGATGTGAGCGACTTATGCATTCATCATTATACAGATGTAATATGAGGTTAAACTTATTCATGCATCCATTTACTTGTGTAATGTGAGGGACTTACGCATGCATCAGTTTACAGGTGTAATGTAAGGGACTGATGTATGCAACAATTTACAGGTGTAATGTGACAGACTGATACATGCATCATTTTGCATGTGTAATTTGAGGGATTTATGCATGCAACAATTTACGTGTGCATTGTGTGGGACTTACGCATGCATTAATTTACAGATGTAATGTGAGGGACTTATTTATGCATCAATTTACAGGCGTAAGTTAAGGGACTTATGGTATGCATAAATTTACCGGTGTAATATGAGGTACTTATGTATTCATCATTTTACAGGTGTAATGTAAGGGACTTATGCATGCATAATTTTACAGGTGTAATGTGAGGGACTTAGGCATGCATGAATTTACACGTGTAATGTGAGGGACTTATGTATGCATCATTTTACAGGTGTAATGTAAGGGACTTATGCATGCATCAATTTACAGGTGTAATGTGAGGGACTTATGCATGCAGCAATTTACAGGAGAGCGACTTCAGGCATGTTTCAAACACAACCAGGAGTATATTTAGCATGCTGTGTTTGTTCACTGTTTTGTAATTTGAAACTTAAATTGATTTTGCATTAGCTAAGTATTTGTGATACTTGTTGTACATGTGCTCTCTCTCTCTCTCTCTCTCTCTCTCTCTCTCTCTCTCTCTCTCTCTCTCTCTCTCTCTCTCTCTCTCTCTCTCTCTCTCGTGCAGTTCGTATTCATATAGAGTGTACACTTGACGAATTATGGAGAAGTCATAGAATAGTAGCAAAGCATTCATTCCTACAAATAATTCTTCTTAATATACTCTTTGATAGAGTATCAAAAACACGTTACAATCTATCGAAAGGGACAATAATTGCTGCAATTAATTACCGCGTTTAATTGTTATGATAGATCTACTTGATGCTAACGTCATATAAGAAAACACCGTTGAATTGCTACGATAGATATCTACATGATACTTACGTGATATCAGACAGCAAAGTTTAATTGCTATGATATATATATATATATATATATATATATATATATATATATATATATATATATATATATATATATATAAACATGATACTAATGTGATATCAGACAACAGAGTTCAGTTGATATTATAGATATCTCTACATGATACTAATGTGATATCAGACAGCAACGTTCAGTTGCTATGGTAGATATTTACATGATACTTATGTGATATCGTGATATCAACAGACAGCAACGCTTAATTGCTATAATAGATATCTACATGATACTCTTTACATAATACTTATAAAACAACCATGTACCTTTTGATGGTAAATTGCCACCCGTAGAATGCCATATGCTCTGATAACTGAATTCCCGCTTCCCTCTAACCGGCCCAGTCAGGAAACCTTTAAATCTGCAATAAATTAAAAACAAAAACAAACATCCATTCATTGAGCACCATATAAATGTATATAATGATAATTTAGTCGGTCATGTTAACAGAGGCCTTCAAGGCTTCTAAATGTAGTAGCAGCCAATTTACATTTGATTTACGTCACTCTGTGACTCATGCAAACATCAATACCACTATGAAACTGTTTGACATGATTCCGCTGCGGACGGGGAAGAAATTTGTAGAAATTATAAAATATTTTGGAATGATATTTTATTATAGTAAATTGAAGTTTTCTTTTCCGCTGAAACAAACATTTTGGGTTACAGAAAGAATAACAGATTGGAGAAAAACATATTAATCTTCGAAAAGATGAATAAGTATTGGAATTGTTAAATACGGTTTTTTTTAATGTCAGCAGCATATTTTTGAAACTATATTTGTTTTCCGTATATTTTGTCGTAACGTACTGTTGTGACCTACATATTTTAAATGGTAGTAACTGTAAAGTACAGATATGTACCAACACGATTCGTTTGATTTTGTTATATTCTTCGCTCAACAAGCACACATATATATTTTATATATAAACATAAATATATCCACAGAAAATCCATAGTCACAGACCATTGCCAACCTAAAAACACCTTTGCCTCACTCATAAAGCCACACGAAAACTCAAAATAACAAACTCGACAAATTAATTCATTTAGAAATCAAACAGATATGATCAACACATTAGTCATAATTTTCAGATTGTGAGATAAGTTTGACCAAACATTAATTATTATTCCCCACCCCACCCCCAACCAAAGAGCAGCTTTGGTGCACATAAAAACTGTCTGTCCATTTATCAGTTTCGGTCGAGAGTCTTTCATGGGCATTTTGTAAGCGATAGGAGTTCTGCAATTGATAAAATTATGATTGTCTCTCCTTAACAGTAAAGGTGATGTAACTAAATTCCGTAAATTCTTTTTCTTTAATCTCCCCTCGTTTCTTTTCACGGTATATTGGATGTATGTTTAAAGTTGTGTTACTGCGAATATAACAAAGTGAGCATCGTCTAGCACAGCAAGATGAATAAAATACAGTAGTCACGTGGCCCATTTTAGCATGATTCTGATTCCATTTGCACACAATACCCACCCTTCCATGCACAGCATTGCTTCAATAGCAACATGGGAAAAGAGTGTCGCTTTCTACCTACACATTTCTCTCTATAGAATTTACTATATGTGGACTATCTGCCAACTAACCATTGAGCAGTGTCGAAGATGAAGGAAAACTGCCAATAAAACCCCCAATGACTACTTGTTGTTACTACAAATAGTAATTAGTATCCAGTATCAATTACTTTTCTTTCACAATCACTGGTATTCTTCGCCCACTCTCCTAATGTATTATGGGAGGAACCACTCGAAATAAAATCATTTATCTTAGAATAATGTATCGTCACTGCATTCACATTAGGTATAAATTGCTGATTTGCAAACGCATGAACTTTTCAACTCTTTGATGTCATTCAGAAGTAAATATATATCATTCAGAAAGTTTCAATGGTGCATACATTTTCACACATAAATTAGATCAGCCCAAGTTAGAAATGATCGTTTTAAATTACTAGAGGTGTATAAACTATTTTTGCTTGCTTTTAACAGTTTCCTGTGTTTATCAAAACAAGTTTAACTTGTTAGATATATTGTCACCTTTATAAATACAACCAGAATTCAGAATACGATTTTGTTTTATTTTTTGAAAGGAAAAGAAAACCAAAACCATAATCAGCCTTTAATATACACTTAAGTAAAGCTTTCCTAGACATCTCACCAAGGTTGATTTCTTTTTAAATATTTTTAAATTTTATTTTACTTCAGTTATTGATATCCCGTTTCCCATATTAATCTGCTACTTAACGAATTAAGGGGCCCCGATTGGCGGAGTGGTCTAAAGCGCTGTCCGTTACGGATCACTGCCATCTCACCTCTGTCTGCTTGAGTTCGAGTCTAGGATTCGGCGAATGTGAATATGTGAGAATGCTTGCCAGTAGATTCTCGTGGGTCGGTGGTTCTTTCGGGTGATTTCCCGGTTTCTTCCTCCACCATTAATACTGGCCGCCATAAATAACCTATCGTGTGCTGAAAAATGGCGTTAAGCCCAACAACAACTTAACGAATTACAGCCAGAAATCCAGTACAAGTGCCATAATCCAAACCTGAACTGAGAAGAATACCTACGTTACTCGCTTAAATTCAAATCATTCTGAAAACGCAATGACCTTGATCTTGTTCAGCTGAATACTCATAACAAACTGCACAAACCCAGATCTGCAGGTGCATTATGCCACGGCAGATCTTGGTCTGCGCAGTTTAATTCTTCTTATAAGCGAGAATAGACAATAGTTGGCAGCAAATGTTGAATACACTTTAAATTTATTGAATTATTTATTATTATAAAAAGTTTCTGTAATTCAGACACTTAATGACTGACAAGATTTCTTACTCTTGATAGCAAATTTTAATGTGTGCCTACAAAACAAAAACGAAGCCAAGAAACAAAAATTCCAGTTTCGCAACAAAATGATGCTATACAACTAATTAATGAATATTATTCCAAATGTATTTTTAATATACAGCCTTTCTTGATCATAAAGAACTTAGGAACGCCAGATTTTCGGATGGAAAATAATTTTTTAAAGGTCAAAAATGTTTACGTTTAGTAGAGTATTCAAACATTTTTGGTCAAATAATTTTTTCATCATTGAAAGAAAAGTACATCCTGTTGGTTTGGTATACATATTGATTGCACATCTTTTCTGGCCGCTCTGAAACAGATAGAGATGGTAAACGACAAATGATGGTTGTGGGGGTCTGAAAATCTAATAAACACATTTTCTCTGCATAAACACGATTACGTGACAGATCACTAGAGTTTAGCAATGTTGGGTTGAATTTGCAGTAGCTTTATTCAAAGAACATTTATTCAGAATAGATGTTTGGATTAAATGCTACTTCGACTACAAATATCTACACACCTACTTGGATCAATAATATAGGTGTGTATGTGATAGAGACGTGTGTGTGTGGAGAGAGAGAGAGAGAGAGAGAGAGAGAGAGAGAGAGAGAGAGAGAGAGAGAGAGAGAGAGAGAGAGTACTAAGATATTCGTGTAAGTTAAACATTGCATATTTGTTGCTTAGCATTTGATCGGTTCTTAGCTCTGTGTTAATTATATACCAGACAACCAATAGATCATTAGACCATGTTATGCATACTGTTATACATACTCCGGTTTAACAATGACCCAATGCTCGTGTGTTCGACATCCTTTCTCAACCCCAACCTCAACCCCACCCCTTAACTTCTGTGTCAAAACGTGCCGAAATACCTTAACCAAGGGTGCAGTCGTGGGATCGACTAATTTCACGACACGCTCTCCTGCTCGTTATAATCACAATTCCTCTGATTTTACACCTAACACGTGGTACGCATTTAAAAGTCATTCGTATGTTGGTAGTTTGATAGCTAGAAAGACGTTTGCACTGATTTGAAATAAACGTTGTGGAATCTTGCTGATGCAACAAAGGCAATTATACTCAAAAGGGAAAGAAATAACTTAAGCAATAAACAACTGCAAACGTGCAGATTCTGTTTATAATTATCCATATTTTTGCCTTTACTCTTAACGTATACAGGTAGGATAATATAAAAGTTATGTTCATGAATATGGTTGGTCTTAATACGGTATAAAACAACTTTAAACAACAAACAAGGAATAAAAGCAATCTTTACTGCTAAGGATATAACATTATATATGCTCTGATTGCGTTTGGTTTTCTAAGATTGAAAATTGAATGTCAGTATATTAAAGTTCAACCTTGTCCCATTTATGTATGTCTGTCTGTCCTTCTGTGTGTCTGTATATATATATATATATATATATATATATATATATATATATATATATATATATATATACATACATACATACAGACATATATATATATATATATATATATATATATATATATATATATATATATATATATATATATATATATACATATATATATACATACATACATACATACATATATATATATATATATATATATATATATATATATATATATATAAATATATATATATATATATATATATATATATATATATATATATATATATATGGTAATGTTTAGTAAGGCATATATTTCCAAATATACCTGGAAAACTTGCAAACTTGCTGTAGTTACATCGATTGACATCGCCTTGGAATTTACTTCTGTACCAATGGGATCAGTATTTTTATATTTCCAGATGCTAAATTGTTTACAACTCCCCCCCCCCGATTGAGTGTATGTTAATGGTAGTAGGGAAAAATCTAAATTAAATAGAAGATTGCAAAGAACGAAAACGGTGCTGATAATTTACTCTTAACCTTTATAATTGCATGCTATCACGTACAGCCCGGCTTGAGCATTAGCAATAGTGTAAAAACTGGATATCGTTGGGTCATGTTCCCTTTAAATTTAGATGCGGATGATTTAAGCATGTGTCATATAACAGGCGGTGAGCCTATTCCCGAGTTTGTCATAGGTATCAATCAATCTATTTTAGCCTTACAATATATTTTATGAATCAGCCTTGGCATTAGTCAAGTAGAAACATTTTCCTTTATTTATTTTTAGCTTTTTGTTTGGGTGGATGTGATGGGAAGCAGACAATAAATATATTTTTTTTAAAAAAGTTGTTTGTGAAATCACCTGTTTGCTATTAGTTCCGTTTGAACTAAAGTAGAAATTTAGCCTTGTTTTAAAAGCCCTCCCCCTTTTTTCAACGTAATGCGTTTTCAAAATATCAATCTGAGTGATCTTCAGTTTCCCACATACTGTTTTTTTTTTAGTCAAAAAGGGCATTCGGTGATCCAATATGCGCCCAATGAGACAAAGGGCAAGTCCAATGATCCATAAGGCATCCCATGATGCAAATGGCAAGTCCAATGGTACAAAGGGCTAGTCCAATTAAACATAGGTCAATTCTATTGATGCAAATGGCAAGTCCAATGGTACAAAGGGCTAGTCCAATTAAACATAGGTCAATTCTATTGATGCAAATGGCAAGTCCAATGGTACAAAGGGCTAGTCCAATTAAACATAGGTCAATTCTATTGATGCAAATGGCAATTCTAATGATAGATAGGGCAAGTCCAATGGTACAAAAGGCAAGTCAAATGATACAAAAGGCGAGTCCAATGATCGATAAGGCGTACGATGATACCACAACAAGCATTATTTACAACAGAGGTGATATTAGAATTGACGTACATGTATACACATCCGATGATTTTGCAATGCAATGAGGATAATTCATTAAAGGTAGACAGGCGAGACTATCAATCAATCAATGTCATGTTTTAACGTATTTCCAACACATTATACATTAAACAATATTTCTCGTTCATAGATCTGCATTTATATATTACAATAGCCGTGACCATGAGACAGGAACTATATGAAATATTTCAGAAACACTGGGACCAATGAATGAAAAGCAAATGTTGCTTTTAACAAACTGGGCACATATTAGGTATGACATCTTTCTTAGAGGCTTTTTTTTTCATCATTGTCTTCCTCATCTTGATCTTCGTGTTTTCTAAGTATACGACTTTCCTCTTCTTTATTCTATTTAGGTTATAATTTTCTTCTGTTATATGATTTTCTTTCGATGTTTATTCCATCACACATGCTTTGTATGTATATTGTATGTATATTTCATATAGTTCCTGTCTCATGTTCACGGCTATAATAATATATAAATGCAGATCTATGAACGAGAAATATTGTTTAATGTATAATGTGATGGAAATAGGTTAAAACATGACATTGATTGATTGTTTGATACTTGAATTTTGTTATATAAGCTATTTGATTCGAAAACTGTAAACATCATCAGCGTACAATAACATGGAATAAAATATGCAAAATACCAAAACACCCACACGCTTTTGCTTTTATCTTATAGGAAAATGTAGAAGATGCCAAGACATTTATTTTATACTTAAATGTACAGTAGAGACGCGTTTAGAATAGCAACGCTGTATTTTTAATGCTCCATCTCAGTGTTTTGCATAACAAATTATAAGTCTTCTGTTTATATAATTTTCTGTGAGGGCCACATTTGGAGTTTAATCACAGAAAGGGTATTATACAAAACACCCCAGAAGTACCACGCTCCTGATAATTATAGATTAAACGATAATTACCAAAATTCAATGCTCCAAGAACAGATGAAGAATTTAATGTTTGTTTTTTTTTACTTTATCGTGGTATAAACTGTAAGTCACCGACTCACAATTTATATGACGCCCATCTGTAACTGACATTTTAAACCACGATAAATACAGAAAAAGACCCAATAAACTCTTATAATTGGAACTCTTTATAGTTTTGTTATTTTTATTGATATCTTCTTGTTTTATATATAACATTCTTCATCTGCACAGTAACAGCTGCGTCAACCTCAAACAAATAATTATATCAATGGTGGGAGATCTAAGGTTTTGAATAGGTCTTAATCTTTATACAAATAAGCATATATGATCTAAGTTCAATATTCAAAGTAAAGGATGCCTTGGGCATTTTTTTAAATATACGAATGACTCTTTGATTTGATGCCATCATGAGTCGATAGTGACTTGGCCGAATTTTTATTGTCCAGACACGTGAGTAACCAGTTTTCTTGTTTTTAAACCTATTTTCTTGTTCATCAAATGTTTAGACTGCCTACAGGTGCCACTTGCACGTGAATATAACACTATCGGTCAACGGGTATAATGATGGGGGTCCAATAGTCAAACAGTGCAAGACATCGACCCTGACAGTTACGATGGGGGTAGGCGTCTTAGATTGTAGGACTGAATCCAATTGTTATAACGTTAGTATTTGACCCCCCATGCCTATATCCATTTGCCTATAGTTTTATATTTATTTGTAACGAGACGCATTGAAAGTGCTGTACAACATAGTCCCAGTGTTTTTCTTGGCAGAGTTTGAGTTTTCCTGCTTTTCTTTCAAACTTGATCAAAGAAAAAATATTTATCTTTAGCAAAATTATAAAGATTTGTTACTTGATTCTGTCAAATCAATTTATTAATTAGTTTTTTAAAAAGGTGTAAACCTACCTTTTTTATTTCGTGTTAAAGGCATAGACTGCGTATGCAGTGTTTCTATTAGCTACTTTGCACAAGATTCTATTATAAAAGCATAAAGTAGTTCTCCGTACAATTTATGCCTTAATAAACGCGCCTAAATCTAATCACATGGCTATATTCTGACCAATGGAAATCTTGCCTTGATGTATCAACTGATGCAGCTGCAATAATGATAAATTTAAAATCAGATATGACTTTCAAGCTATTAAGTGTTCATTCTATTTAATTCTATCGAAAGTGATTACATTATGTAAGGCCTGAATATTCTGGTGGAGGTGATTTAGAGATATCACTGTAGTACCGTTTAAGTCTTCAAAACACTTCTGATGCCGAACAACAAAATAGAATGTGCTGAGGTCGAGCACTAGATACATAGAGGTCATGGAAAACATATCTCATATGACATTCAAATAAGACAGAAGAGCACCACCCCAAATTGCATCATTCTAGAAGGCGAACATCGTAATTGAAATAGATTTTAAACAGTATTGTGTAGTCTATTTTATATCACAGCTATTCATAGGAACATAGTTGACACCAATATTGTTTTCAAAGCACATATGAATAAAAACACCAGTGCATATTATTTAGTGACCATATTTTTTTTTAAAAAAAATTATTTTTCCTTCTTAGTTTGTGTTACCTTTCGACATTAATATATTAAAATGTATTCAAATTTTCACTCAGAAACTTAGATGGAGGGTATCTCAACATAAATGGAAAAAAATCCAATCAAGTATCTTATTTCATTTGAAGCCCTTGTTCATTTTAATTCATTTATTGGAACAAATTTGATGTCTCAGTGTAAGACTACGACATCAGCAAATAATTTAAAATTTTTAGCACTCCTGCATTGTCAAAATTGTTATATTTCTTCTTGATTTATTTTCACAACCATGTTTCTCCAGTCTACATGCGATAAATGATTATTAAATATATCTTTCTGTGTCACATTTGCAATATCTGTGTGAATTCCAGTTTTCTACGCTTCGGTCATGTAGACTGAATGAGTTCTTACCATATGCGTTTTGCATTTTGATACGTCATCTATAAATCATTATGCTTATCTCCATCTATCAGTAGGAAAAGCATGATTTGCATGCCTGCATTACGCATAATCTGTCCTATTTAAATAACTGAAAAATGGACGAGATTAATGTTGGTGATGTTGCTCATTCAATAGAAAATCCTTTCTATAAAAATGCTGTGATTAAATTAACCTATAATGGACCAATAACGTAAATAGTGCCAAGTGTGTGTGTGTGTGTGTGTGTGTGTGTGTGTGTGTGTGTGTGTGTGTGGATTCTATAACTTTGCAAAAAGTTATTGACCTATTCGGAGAGCATGAAAAAGACATGATAATTTAACAGAATTAAAATTACAGTAGAATAAACATGCAAAATACTTGATGATGTAACGCCCGATGTGGAGACAGTTAATATTTGAAGAAAGAAAATACCTAAACAAAGACTATGATGGCATTATGTTAAGCTGCAGGTGACATTAGGTAGGAAAAGGTAACAAACAGGTTTCTGGACGATGGCAATCCCAATACACCATCTAAATACTTGGTAGAACCATTTAGTGTTAAAAGGACACAAGCTAAAGTACCTGTGAAATAGAAATGCAACAACTAAACCGTAATGCGCTATCTGATGAACAGCTAAGACAGGATGAGAATGTAATTGATGAGCTTCCATGAAAACATTATTTGTAATGAAAGAGAATTAAGAAGTTATACAAATGCTGTGCAAGCTTTGCAATGGACTCTAATATTTCATGAATGATGTTTAAAATTTCATCTGTAAGGTTAGGATGGGAGTCCTTCTTAAGGAGTGTTTTATATTCAAAATTCTGACTGTTGCATTGATCTAAGTTTATAGATGTGTCGTTTGTCTGGTAATCATTGTAGACACTGTATGATGTATATTTACAGTCGTGTGGATATTTAATATGCACGAACGTGTGACGCTTGGATGAGGAAGCATGCATATTCAAGATTTTACAGACATTTTAGATCATTCATGAATTCTAATTTACACAAGAAAAAGCCGTTCATTTCTAGATTTATTTTGATTTTGTGAAAGAATATAACATATTTTTATCTTTTCTTCTCGTTTAGTTTCAATAGTGGACATTTTTATTATGTATTCAGCTAATAAGGTTTATACAGCATTTTATTAACCTCGCCAAAGTGTTATTCACTGCGCCCTTTGGCCCATTTCTTGTTTTCCTTTCACAACTGCGCTGACCAAACTGATATCTATTTGTTACAATGTCTATACTTAGCACCAATGGAAGCAAATTGCGTGGAGGCGCTATAAGGAGATATTGAGAGTAAATTTTGGAAAATCGATGAAAGCTAAAGACTCGTGTAAAGTTTTAAACTAATTTCATTGAAAACTCCCGCATTACTGCAACAGTAGCTTGCTTTTCAGGTGAATAATTTGGTAGAATTTATTAGCAGTACCTTACTTATAAACAAATTATTTTTATAATATATACTAATAACACGGTTTTTGTATGGGATAGTACTAAGAAGCATTTGATTTGTTGGTTGGTTGGTTGAATTGTGACGGCGCACCAGCACAATGAAGCCATTTAGCGCCATACAAAAGGTTATATCTTTCATTATGTACAAATGGTAAAAAGGTTCTGTATCGGCCAGCGATACGATATGAAACCAAATAGCTAAAGCTAAAACGATAAAAATTGTAACGGTGATAATAAATAAAGTTTCCCGATCAACGGGGATTTCAAATAATGTATGACAACGAAAACACGAAAGGTAATTAAAATCTAGCGACCGTACATATATAGCACATAAAAATGCTTAAGATGAAAACATAAAAGTTATAACTTACGATATATGTTTACTTCCTTAAGGAAGAGTATAAGACAAGAAATGCTAACTGTATCAAACTGCAACTGTAACTGTATCATGTTTTGCACATTGTAATATTGATTACGTATAGGTTGGAGGTCGAAACAATCCAGCATAAAGTGCTTAACAGTGAATGGTTTATTGCAAGCTATGCACTCCGGTGGGTCTTCTCCTTTTAGTATGTAGGAGTGGGTTAAATATGTATGGCCGATACGAATTCTTGCAATGACAACATCCTTCCTACGGACAGCTCTGTAGGAAGGAGTCCATTCTCCTATGGTTGGTTTCATGGCATGAAGCTTGTTATTCACGGCATCATTATATTAACCTGCCATTTCTGACGTAAACAGTCTTTGATACAACATTTAACACCGGATCAAGGTATTTTGATAAAATGAATTAAAAGGGCATAATTGAGAATACAAAGACTGCATTTTTTAGAAATGGTACTAGAATAATGTCTAAATATATATTGCAAGAATGGCGCCATAGGAATTTATGATACTTTTTCTCATTTGGGTCTGAGTTTACGCTGCAATGATAAGTACAATCTAACCCAAAAAAGAACACTACCAAATGTAATGCATAGACATAAACCATTATCTAGTATTGGTCAAACATTTAAGCATTACTATTTTAGCATTGAGTGTATTATGTGTGTGTGATATGGAATTTTAAAGTAGCTTTAACAATTTCTCAGTTATATCGCTACGATATATTTAGTGTGGCATTTTAAAGTGATGTATAGCACGGAGGCATCTTGCCGCAGACTTGTAGGATGATATCCCACTTAGTCACACTATCCTCACACCAGGCCGATCAGTCCTAACACCAACATCCTAATGTTGAGCGCCTTGCGAGGCAGCTGTTAGTACCATTTTTTAATAAGTCTTTGGTATGTCTCAACCGGAGTTCGAAATCGCGACCTCCAGCATCAGAGGCGGACGCTCTAACCACTATGTCACTAGCATAATTGTGAAGTTTAATCATCTGGGACTCAATTCTTTATCATTGTTATTCAAGCTTGTTCACGGGCAGGACTGATCAATCGAAAACTAGAAAATACAAACCGCGTTACTAACGAGGATTGCAGAACTCTAATGCATATTTGAACCCCAGATTATACAATTTCACATAGCGAAAGTTGTTAGGTTCATCGTTGAGCGTAAGTATGATGTAATGAAATCTAGACATGGTAGATACTTATTGAGCTCATTTGCCTGATACTAATTTAGAATTCTTGACCAGCGTTTATGCACACACTTCTTATTCACAATCTCACCAACCTCTCATACAAACACATTTGCAGAGTTCAGCTAAAGACAAAGGCAAACCTGAGATATATCTTTCACAACCATGTAGGTAATGATATTAACAAGAAGTCAAGTGTAGTGTTTGCATTATAGAAAGGATTATGTGACGAATTCCAAAATAAGCAGCACTGTAGACTTAAATCAGAGCTGTTTCTTAATAACATGACACTTCAGTAAAGATCTACTTGACCATTCATTGCAAACCTTTATTTATCCTGAATGAGTCGACCCGGTTTTTAGTTTAGTTTTACAAACATCCATGTATAAGAGTACCATTATAACTATAAGTATAGTTTTACGAAACATACAATTGATCAGCAAATGTCTGGGTTATCTTTTATCATTTAATGACCATGACGAACGTTTAGCTGAAAAACATAGCAATAAGAGTTACTGCTACGTTTAGAAACAGTCACCCGTCTCGCTTCGTGCCTCGAATGGCACACATAGCTTCGATGAGAAAGCGCCACAGCTGATTGTCTGCAGCCTTTCATGTGATGCGGACCATATCAGGCCAAACTTCTTCAGCTCTTTCTAAACATCCCTCTTCCAAGTCTCCCGGGGCTTGACCCACCTTTGGTGTCCCGTACGAGGGCTGTGTCAGTAGCTTTTCATCACAATCTGGACAAGAAATGCTGATTTTGCATTTTGATGCAGATCTTCAATTTTGATATTGTTCGGCCAGAAGATGTCACGAAATATCCACAAACACTTATTTTATAATATTTCCAGTTTTTTGTGCTATTTGTGATTTTAGCTTCCAACAGTACAGTACAACTCCGACGACATTGCTTAATTGCTTCTGCATCTTGGTCTTGAGTCCAAACTGTTTGGATTTCTATATGTGTTTCAGCATACCGAAGATTTGACTGGCAAAGCTATTCATGTTGCTTCTTCCCTCTCTGAGTCTCAGTCTGTGTAAACCTTACTTCCGAGATATGTAAATGCTTGTCCCCACTCCATTGGCTCGTTATTCTTAATGATACTATAGTTAGTTTTATCATTATTTCTCATTAATTTAGTTTTCTGCTTAATATGTTCTTTATTTTTTCGCTGTTGTTGCTTGAATGTATGTGCCACCTTGAAGTAATTCCATGGCATCGGTGTTGTCAAGATCTACCAGAAATGAAAATAGCGTCCTGCTAGTTACTCTTTAGCAGTCCAAAAATATATTCTTCATCAGCCAGTTGATGACAACGGTGAAGAGGAAAAGTGCTACGATGAAGACTCTTACAACATCTGTGTTGAAGATGTAACAGTCTGTTTCGTTGCTGTTACAGATGACTTTTCATCTCATTGTAGAAGTTTGATGGCATTCACTTTCTTCAGTGGCATGCCATAGTTCCGGAATATCTACCAGAGGGAAATACAGTAATGGCTATCGAAAGCCTTTTAAGAATCTATGAAATTAAACGGCACCATTTCATTTACTTTTTTGCCCTGGTACCTGTCAGAATGCAGGAAAGTTTTATTTCTTTCAACTAGCTTGTTCCTTCCTGACGAGGCCATCGGATGCGAAAGAGTGGTAAATAAAATATTTTTAAGTGTTTTCAGATAACGTTAACACAAATATCATCACGACTAAACGTTTGTCAATGGTTGTAGAATATATCCAATATCCCAATCTTGTGCAATGAATGCAAAATTCGTGGCGGTTAACTGGGTTAGCGTGCATGCCCCACGACTAAAATGGCGAGGGATGGAATCATACAGTCGGATCAGTTTGGGTCGGTTAACATTGTATGCCACTGTGCAACGCACTTCACTAAAATTGCCTCAGTGATATAAAATCTACTTGTATTCTTGTGCTTTAATTAATTATACCAAACTAGTTTTATCACGAATGGTACATTGAGTTAATAAGTACATTTTATTCCTAATGCGGTATCAAATTTAGTTATTGTCTTAAGTGTGTATCGCGTGAATTGTTCTGCTAAACAAATTGTTATATTTCGTTTTCTTTGTTTGGAGGAAACCGAGGTGGTCTTTACAGTTAAATTTAACATTTCTAAAATTGAGTACCCCCCTCCCCCACTAATAGTATAATACCTTTAGATACTCTTTTTACATAAAGTTCTAGACAAATATCGATTCACGCCGAGATCACCGTAGCTTGAATGACTTATCAATTGTTACATCATGCACTTCGCTAATGGATCGTAGGGAGATGAAATTTTCATCGATTAATCCTATCGTTTTGTCAAGCAATAACCAGTATTTCACCGGTATCACAGTCAAATCAACTGATGAATGTCTGAAGACTATGAACCAGTTACTTTTTCATACGCTGCGGAAAAGCGTTTCACAAACTGATGTGAAAACTTATAAATAGGCTTGCTATATGCTTGCAGATGAAATTCAGCAAAGCTGCGAGTCTTTGTTGCTACATGATGATTTCGTGCTATTGACTTATTACTGTCTAATACAGTGAAATATCATTTTCTTAAGTTTAATTTTTTATACCTGTTTGTATTTTCTAAATTGTTAATACCTATCACTTTCAATAGAAGCTCTTGGAGACATTTTTAATGACACGCTAAAAACAACCTGGTCATTTAATTTTCTTTTTTCTCAAGTATCACTAACCAGGCGAATAAATAACATCGCGTGTTAAATGTGTGTTTCTTATTGACATTCATGATTATCTTCTAGTCTCCTTGTCCTTCTTGGGGTTGTAATTAAAACCAAAAGTGACGATTCACAAAGCTCCACCTACTTTCTAATGGCTGTCAGTCAATCATTATTTATGCAACATTCCAACCAATGGTCACTCTCAAGCTAGGCTGTATTTGATTTATTATGTAATAATAGTAAATGGTTCTGTAATTTGCTTTTTTGTTAAGCTGTAGCGAGGTATACGTTGTGACCTTCGACGGCAGAAATATGGTTCAATCTAAATCTATATTCAAATATTTTGGTGAACTGATGCCATGAGAATGCCAAAGATAAATCCTATTATATTTGCAATAACAAAGGTTACCATCAAAATGTTGCTATCATAACAAAGTAAGAAGCTGAAGGTAAACAAATTTACTAGTTACAGAGTCAAATTAGAACCAGCATTACCGACGGTCCTTCATTGCTTCATTTCAGTCATTTTACTATGCACCATGTATAAAATATGATCTATTTACCATCAATATTCATCCGAATGTTATTAGATTTCCGCTATGAGCGAACTTTTATCCTAGCAAAAGAAATTAAATTTGTAAAACAATTTTGGGTGAAAGGTAAAGAAAATTTTATGCTCAGTATTAGTCGTAGATGTCTCCGATTTTATATAGTACTTTATTAATGGCATTTGCTGTCGAACGTGACACCTGAGCATTTACGAAAATAGTTTTTCATCACTTTCTTTTCGTTTGTTTCAGAATATATATATATATATATATATATATATATATATATATATATATATATATATATATATATATATATATATATATATATATATATATATATATCAAGACAAAAAGTTGCATTAAGATTCCCTTGCATGAAGCCAGTGATACCGGATTCAAAATTTTGAAGCCAAGTTGGTAATTGAATCATATTATCGATAAACACAATCGTCACTGGTTATTGAGTCTTCAGAAATTATAAGAGAAAGAAAAGTTTTAGTTTTCTTTGGGACTACACTATGATGCAAAACGGCCCATTGGCGCGTATATTGTAGCGATACATCCACAAACTTGATCGTTATTCTTATTATTTTTCTGATTAACTGACATCTTTCGTTGACGCTTTAGACACTGCAAATGGTGAGGCAAGCTTAAGAATGTGTTATGCGTGGACATTAATTTGAACTAATTAAAGGCTACACTAAATTTCTTTTGCACTTAATCAACATGACAAAAAAATAAATCGCCAATGACGTTCTAATAAGTTACTAGCATTACTAATGCTAAACGTTCCAAAATAATTCTTCCTTAACAAACGTCTTCAGACGTCTTTCATGTGACACTGTCTTTAGTTGTAATGCATATCCTCTCAAAATGTAATGTAGTGGTTAGTTTCATTGAGCTTTTCTCTATTTTGAATTCGTATTATGTGTTAAATGGTGGAACACGGTGTTCTCATTTCCAGGGTGATGACTTATGTGAATACATATTTAACAGTTACAAGCTTAAATGTGTCCATATTGTTGAAGGCAATTATCTATATGCATATCTCTTTCCGTAGGAAAGTCTTGATATCCATTCGCCTGGTAATGCTAGCATAACACTTTGCAAAAACAAGATGAATGGGTTTTATTTGACTACTTATTGATATATTGAAAGAGTCACATATGTAAAGGTCGCGACATTTTAATTATTACTGTATGAGTGCTCCTTTTCATGACTCCATAGCTCAAAACTTTTCTGTCAGATGCAAATGTTAGAAAATAAAAAGTTTGAGTGAGTCTGAGATTGGTCATCCGATTCTTTCTAGTCGACATGCTAATATAGGTTCAATTGACCATGCAATTTTAGTTGAAAAACATTTTGTCACCTTACCGATGTAATCAAATAGAGAGGGGTAAAAAAAACACATCCTTGATTAAACCTTGATAACAAAATTTTCCTATAAAATTTCGTCAACGTTTTCAGGATAAGATTGTGGAGATGAAAAAATATACCATGATTTCTATGAAGTAAAAAATACACAATTTTGGGAGTAATGAAAGATTAATCCTTCAAGACGTGACAAAAATCGGGCCCATTTCATCTGAAGACATCAAATATGCATTTTTCACTAATTGCTCTGAAATTAAAATATTTGCTATGGGCGACACCAACAAAACAAACTTTTTAAAACATGTTCTAATGAAAATACATACATGGTGTGATTTGACTTGACACGTTGGTGTTTTGGATTTAACCCAGTAAAAGCCATCTGGCCATACGGGAAATTTGGCGTTGATAACCACTATAGATTGGCCTGACATCCGAGAATATCACCAAATAATACAGAATTGGAATGTGCGAAATCTACTCTTTCCCCTTCTTCCAGCTTGTTTATTTTTAAAGAATGCATATGTATGAAAGCGATCAATAGGAGGCATTCTTTTTTCTAAATTAGGGCATAGAAGTGATCATTACATAAATTTGAAAGTATTGTCAACCAAATAGTTTACTCCTGTGTGATATGTGACAGATAACGAATTATCAGCATGCGGATGTTAAAACAATAAATCAATAGAAACCCATATGCTTCTGAAATAGTATCTACATCTAAAACATACAAACATTGTTTACCAACAAAACATTGACGTACATATTCAATTGAGCTACAAAACTAATTTGCGAGCTTTTCTTTCAAACAATTAAAGATAAAATGGTAGGCATATGCATAAAATATATCACCAAAGTCATTAAAAAGTTTATTAGATTTTCTATGGATATTATTTTATGACTATAAGATTAGACTACAACAGAAGAATCCTAAATATTTTCAGTTGTTTCTATGGCATAAAAGATAGTGAACATTTGCTGATAGTTAAGAAAAGTATAACCTTATTGTTCTTATTTTAATCAGAAATAACATATAAGAGTTTCTTTTGGATTTCAGTTCACATAATCATTGTTCCGAACTGCTTGATAGTTTCTTTGATGATTAAGACATTATTCTTCTAGTAAAAGCAACATTACACTGTCCAAACGAATGTGATTTCAAGATTTCTGTAATTCATCCGTCTGGCTACGATTTGTCATGTACGGGTTGTTCAAATGTCAAATCGTTTAGAACTGGGAACAAGGGACAAGGAGAGCGTTACAAAATTGCATGTAAGTTGCAACACATTTAGTTGTTGAATATTAAGATGACATTTATTTCTCGACCGTAACACAATCTCCTGACATTTGTGAAATTGCTATTTACTTTCCGCACGCTAATCACATTCACAAAATCTACAAACGATATAGCACTCAAAGACTATACAATTTATCCTCGATGCAAGGTCATTTGTACCACGGCATATCAGGGTCTGTATTGTTTCAGATGGATTCAACTTTTAAGTAAATATAGGCACTTTGTAATTAAATTTGAACATAAACATATTGTTCTTTGTTTTTTTTTTCTCCAAGATTATATCTTATATTCAGCTATATTGTGTGATTCACCTTGGTCATTAATCAATTTAAGTGCCTCAATGACTAATAAAATTTACTTTTCAAGTAACATAATACAGGACAAATAATTCTCTATAATTATAGATTAAATAGTCAGATAATTAAAAATTGAATCATTTTACTTGTATCGGACTATAGAACAGTAGCTTTTTACTTTTTTGGAAGGTCTTGATCTTTTTGGCAATTGAGAATGTTTTAGAATGGAAGTTTACTTTTATACTGGTTTTATTATTTTGTAATAGCTTTTTATATTAAAGTTGTTTATTTAAAATATAGTCGTTCTTATCTTAGCATACAACATGGAATCAGTCGTATTATTGAGTTCAGCTAATAATTAAGATGATTTATTTATTTGAATTATTCATTGGAATTAAAAATAGTCATTAACTATTCTTGGACTAAACCATTATTTTCTAATGATACTGAATTCAATAAAAGACATGTATGGATTGCATCATTGTGATACATCAACACTATTGGCACATTAGCACATTCGAGACTGTTGGCATATAAGCAGGTTCAATGTTTGAATTTATTTTGAACACAACTACAATTCATTTAGAACCTTTGGACTTGCGATGTAACTTTAGGTCTGTTTGGGATTTAATTCTCATTACTGTTCTTTTCAAATTTTCGCTTTATTTCTGGGATAATAAATTATCTGTTGACTTTTACAAAATTTATTGATTTTCACTCTTTGCTGTTATTTAGTTCACGACCATAGAGCCAAAACAATATGTACGCTCTAAATGATGGATGTTTTGAACATGTATACTCTCTATGGTAACTATTTGAATATTTGCATTTTAAGTAATTAAATTAGTGTGATGTCCAACTTAGGGATATTCTACTTAATATAAGTGTATTGATTCACAAAACTAAATCTGTTAGAATGATTTAATATTTTTCCTGAATTATGTAAGGCCGCCTGGCAATATTGTGATAAACAAAGATACAATTAAACTATATCCTGATTTTTCTCATCCATTTTTATTTCCTTTTCTGTAGCTATCATATCAAATTAATCTGTGCAAACATTATAAGACATGAATTGAATATCCTACCTATGACATAGTTCGCTCTTACTTCTATAATCGGTACGACATGACAATCAATTTTCCATTTGCTTTGGTCTTGAGCAATGCATTATAATCACTCAAATTCGAACTGAGCGAGATGATTCATAATAAGCCGCCACCCATTTAGACCAAATATAAACTAATTATTGAATAGATCAGAATTTATCAAACTGATTATAGATCTTATCGCGACCCATGTGTGAATATTTGCGTCACAATACGTATTATGACATTGCACACCATTAAAGAAGGTATTTTGTATCTTATAGATAAAGAAAAGTCTTTTCTCTTTTATGTAAACATTGAAAAATGAAATGGCTTCATTCTCTATGATCCAGGTCTATTACACAACTTTCATAGAAAACAGTTGAATCAAGATTTTAATAGCTTTTACTGAAATCTATTACAAGATTGTAATAGAACGTCGTCTAACATACAGCAGATTAAGTCTACTTTTTGAACGTGAGAATTAATCAGACAAATTTTGTAATCATCTCAAATTAAAAGGAACACTAATAAAATAAAAAATAAAATGACAGCAACAGTAATGGCTGCATTATATTAGGGAGCAAATGTTAATCCATTAGAAATGATTAAAATTGGAAATAATATAGTTTTAACAAATGAAAAAATGAACGTGATTAAAAACTAGAGGGAATTCGGATGAATTTATACAATCAGTATCGTGCACCATCTTTCATTATTTAAAATGATAAACTATGCATCAAAGGCTTTTAAAGTGCATATGCGCTTATGAGAATTTTGTGCTCTTGATGGAAGCATTTAACAATGGCTAAAGTAGATTACTCGTGTCCGTGTCATTGATCAAACGGTGTTGTCCAAAGTGATTCTGCCAAATTATCTTTCTATTCACATTTACTTTCTGCATTCGTGAATTAGTGCTGAGTTTCGTACAAGTGTGGCTAGAGTTAGTTTTATAGTAAACACAAGTACAATGAGGAAGGTAGTGGTCTAACAGGTTCCACACTGGTATTTAACGCCAGAGGTCTCATGTTAGAATTCCAGATGTGGTTCACAATACCTCTATGTCCATTGGCATCATCGATAGGTATGATGCTAAATTGGAAAACCTTAAATGACGCATGTATAGTCTGTCTTCATCATTGCGGATCTCTCCCAATCATGCCATTGTACTCGATACACAATGGTGTAACAGTAATTGTATACATACATAAGTAATTATTGGGGACGATATAGTGTCACGTAAGTCTAATGTTAATTTTGATGGTTTTCACTATGGGGTCAAAATTTATAGGGTCACGTAAACTGTCACGTAGCTTTTTTAAAACTCCAGATGCATCTGAATAATTCTGGCATCTTCTAGGCAGGGCCCCACAGACACATCGGTCTCTACCTACCTACCTACCTACCTACCTACCTACCTACCTACCTATCTATCTATCTATCTATCTATCTATCTATCTATCTATCTATCTATCTATCTATCTATCTATCTATCTATCTATCTATCTATCTATCTATCTATCTATCTATCTATCTATCTATCTGTCTGCAGAAGGAGAAGGACAATTCTTGTGTTCACACGGCAGTCCACAAAGCCTCCGTCTGTCTCCTACTTTTATTATCGCTGGTGTTCTCTCTATTATTCTGAAGTCTGTACTTCTACGTTCATTATTTTTGTTCCCTCTTCATTTCATCTTTAAGCACCTCTTCTCTCATGTCTTTGGCTACTGTTCGCATACTGACATTCTCTATCTCATCAAGCGTGGGTATCATGTTTTGCCTGACACGATGTAAATTCACATGAACTTCGTTCAGCTTTGCTAGTCTTAAGAACAATTCATAGGTCGATGAGTTAACAATGGAATGTCAGACTGACTGACTTACCGAAGAATTTAAGTCGCCTATGCACTCTCTTGCTTCGCGACTGGTTACAGCCCCGGGCTTGTTCTCTTGCCTCGGGCTAGGCTATAGCGGCGTTTGGAGCTGAAAGCATCCTCGGGTAATGAGGAAAGGAGGAAACACTCCTGGAATCCCGGAACGCAACAGCGCAAGACGCCACCATAGTGACCCTGAGACAACGCTCAGGGCACCCCCAACCTGCGATAACGCGTTACGACCTAACACCAAAGCCGTACTTTTGTTTAAATCTTGTCCAGTTTTCCTAGTGGAAACCTTTATACAAGTTGTGTGTAATCTTTTGGGTTTGCGAATTTTGAATATTTTGTTAAGTTTAAGTTTTGCGTTTTTGACATACTTTTGCGTTTCCGAAAGATTTTCCAAATTTTTGTGGATTGTTAGCCTTCCCGTAAGCGTTAGTAGTGCTTAGCATTGTTGTTGGATTTTGTTTTAGAGGGTGGAGCCAAATAATCAGGTTTGAGTCTTTTTTGGTCTTTATTTGTCAAACCGAGACCTTTGCTTTTTATATAGGAAGAGGAGAACTTTCTTTTCTCAACTCCCACAGTTTCGCTCCTGGATTGGTCTTTGGAGAAATCCTTAAGTCAACATTGGCTTGCCGCTATCAGAATCGAGTGTATGCTAATATATTATGCCTAGCAGCCGTTGTTTGACCATTTCCCTGGTTTTCCTGTGGGTGAATGTGAGAAGAGGGAGTTTTGTAGTAGCAGGTAGAGCTTCTTGGATTGCCCTTTCCTTTGGTTTGTGAAGTTATGAGCAAAGCTTCCCGTATTAGTTCACAGCTTAGCCAGTTCGAGTGGGTTCTACAATAGCTGCTTCTTATGAGGAGGAATTGTACTAAGGACTGGTTAGGCTTCGTTGTCTTGAACGCTTTGTTTGTTCCGTGCGTGGGTGGGGTGTGGTGTGGTGGGGTAGGGTAGGTTGGAATGGGGTAGGTGGGGGTGGGGTGAAGTTGTAAATCAGCAGGTTGAGTTTAATGGAACATTCCTTGCTTTGCTTTTGCCATTCGTTTCTATTGTGGTGGGCAGTACTTCCCAACCACTTCACAAATTGTGCGCTTGTCCAGGATGAGAAGATGGTTTGTGAAGCAGTAGGTTGTGCTTTCTGAACTGTTTCGTGCTTTGGTTTTGTTGTTCGTTTGTGTTGTGGTGGATAATAGTTTCCAACCATTGCACAGATTGTTCGCTTGTCTGGGTTGTCTTATTTGGTTTATATGGACGGGGGTTATTGGATCAGCAGATAGATCTTCCTGGACTGATCCTTTGCTTTGATATTTATTGCTGTTTGTGTTGTATTTGGTAGAGCTTACCAACTACTTTACAAGTTGTATAATTCCGTCAGCCCCTCCAGCACCTTATGCCTTTTTGCCCGGGCCATGGTTTGAAATCTTCGGTGCACACATTCTTTTCCATTTCAGGATTCCACCCAGGTATTCGCAAATATATTCGCAAATATATTTGTCCTATCACCTGTTTGTTCGTGTGGGAGAAAGGGTGTGGGTCTGTGTTATCGGGCGTTTCTTTTTCGGCCGATTCTCCTTCACTGAAACAGTGATAATATATGGTCTTATTTGTATGGTTCTTGGTTCACCTCCATCATTTCCTTGTATTCTTAGTTTTCTGTTGTTCCCGTATTTATCTGATGTTATAGTCTGTGTGTTGGCTTTGTGGGCTTGTAAATTAGTTGTCTTGTTACCTTTGCTTAGGTTTAGTGTCAGTCTGTTTGTTGTTTTAGAGGTTTCAGTCTTGGTATGGAGATTGCTTGTCTCCATGTTGCTGGTATATTCCCTGTTTGTCATATCTGGTTTATCATGTCCACTGCTATTCGTAACATATTTGGTGGGAGTTGTTTGTATATGATGTATCCTAGGTTGTCTTCGTCTGTGCCTGTGGGTTTCTTGTTTTGTAGGGCACGTTTCCATTTATGAAGTGTGAAATCGTCGTTTAGTGGGCAATTGGTGCTGTTTTCTTTAGTGCTTTTGTCTGTGAAGATTTGTGGGTATTTGTCTTCGATATGTTGTTTTAGTGTCATGGAGATCTGAATAAATGGTTTAGGTTGTTGCTGGCGAGGGCGAAGTGTTGCGCTAGTAAATGTTATCTTTCCTGTTTAGTTTGTGATCCTGTAAGTTTTGGTGTAAGATCTGAATAAATGGTTTAGGTTGTTGCTGGCGAGGGCGAAGTGTTGCGCTAGTAAATTTGATCTTTCCTGTTTAGTTTGTGCTCCTGTAAGTTTTGGTGATGATTTAGGGGCGTTTCCTCTTATGGTCTTAATTTTTGCCCATACTTCTTGAGATTTAGTACGATGGTAGTGTGTGGAGCAGTATTCTTGCCAATATGTTCGTTTCGCATATTTGATGATTCTTTTATATTGGTTTCCTATTGGTTATATGTAGTTAGGTCGGTAGATAGCTTTGTTCGTCGGAATTGTTTAAGTGCCCTTTTATGTGCTTTGATTGCCTTTTTCAGTCTTCAGTTTACCAAGGTATATGGTTTTAGTTCGTTTTTCCTCTTGATCGTGGTATTGTTTCTAGTGCTGCATTATTAATAGTTATGGGATGTTTTTATAATAGATGTTGGTGTCTGTTTTCTGTAGGTCATCAATATGTATGTTGCTTAATACGGACTGAAATTGGTTCTAGTCTGCTTTTTGTTTTCCATTTGTGTTGGTTTTGTTCTTGTTCTCTTTAACTTTCTATATAGTGGGAAGTGGTCGCTTCTTATGGTACTTTGATGTGGTACTTCTCATTCTGCAATTGGTGTGAGAGATGTTCTTATGAGAGTTATGTTCATCGTTGAGAAATTCCCAGATGCCGTGTCTAGTCTTGCAGGTGTTCCTGTATTTAGCATGTGGAGTTGAGTATTCATGTCGTAATTTCCATCCCTTTTCCCCCTCTATTTGTGTTTTCCTCCCCATTCTGTGTTGTGCCTGTTAAAGTCCCCGCACAGAATTCTGTTTTTGCACATCTGTTTGAGCTTTATTTGGAAGCTGTGTGCGGAGTTTGTGGTGTGGGTGGGTGGGTCGTATATGTTGTAGATATTAACGGTTTTCCTTCCTATTTTGATTTGGATACCTTGGTGTTCAACGTAGTTTATTTCTATATCGATCTTAATATCGAGTTCAGATACTCCCAGCATTGAGTTGTGTATTTATATTGCTAGTCCTCCACCAAAGCTTCTATGTGGTCTGTGTCTATGGTACTTGGCGTAGGAGTCTTTGATCTTTGGTAGTTAGGTACAGGTAGTTGGTAGCATTGTTTCCTGGAAGCATATTATGTCGGAGTTTGTGTTTGGCGTCGATTATTATTTCTAACAATTCTGGCTGATTTGAATAGAATCCTTTTCAGTTCCATTGCCAGATGATTATTGATGAGATTTGCTTGTTTCCTTGTTTTTTTAGTTCGAACCTTATTTGGATCCTTGATGTGAGTAATGGTGTTCTGTTTGTGCTTTCGTAGATTGTTCTGGTAGTTGCTTATTGTGGTGCTTTCTCAATGATTTAATACTGCAGCTTTCAGTCATGCGATTTGCATAATTTTTAGGTACTCGGCGACCTGGCTTTTGGAGTAGCACCAAAGGTTTATATAACTGTTTCGTGATTTTATTATTTTCAACATATCTTTATGATGTTGCTTTAGTTTTGTTGTGAGAGTTTTATCATTAGGAATCTTTCGTCAGTTCTGCTAAGAAACAGCGTTAAGTGTAGTGTTTGCTATATGCGCTTTTTGTTGTTCCCTTGTTATTGTTGTCCCCTATGTTATTGTCTTGGACTTGTGGTTGGCGTGGTTTCTTTGTTGACGTCTTTGTTGGTGTATGCTCTGTGGTATCGTTAGTTTCTCTTGACTTGTGGTGGTCCTTTGAGTGGATGTTTGCCTTTGGGTGGCATGGTCTGTTTTTCTTAGACTGGTGTTTCTGGGTGATTGGTGCTTGTTTGTTCTTGTTTTTGTGTTGTGTTTGTTCGTCGTCGATTATTTATAGGGTTTGGATTACTTCTTCGTTTTCCTCATTACATGTAATTTATTTAGATGAACCACCAAAGGTACAAGCATTCACCAAATTATTCTACACCAGTTAAACTTTATTTTCACCATTACGGTCACAAACACTGAAATTGGCAAATATTACAGGAAGTAGCCCATTTCTACTAGTTTCTACCCTACAATAAATATACATTAGGGTCTATTAATCGTTCAGAACACGGCGCAGAATCTGTTTCTTTTAATACTAGTCTCTAATATTTGAATGTGATGACGTCATTAACCGCTATTTGTATTATCAGAACTTTAACTTCATATTTCTGTTCTGGAAATTGATACAAAAATTATTAAATGATGCAATTTGAAATTAAAAAAGTTAAACACTTTATCTTGCAAAATTAGTTTCATGACATTAGTTAGCCCGTGGTAGAACTGGGCTACTTCCTGTAATGATCGCGCTTTTCAGGGTTTGTGATCGTAATGGTGAAAATAAAGGTTAATTCTCCCGATTGGATTCATGCAAAGGTCGTCCGAGAGTGATGCGTTGGTACGTCACGGTTTTTTTTAATGTATATGTGTAACTTTTCAGTCTTCTTGCAATTTTGAAGCGATTAAAGATGCGTGAGAAAAGTCGAATCGAGCGGAGGGTTGTGCTCACCCTTGAATTCCTTGTGTCAATAAAAATAATACCTTTAAGGTGATTTCATGTTGTCCGAAATTTCGTCGAGCTTTATTGATAAAACTGCAGACTCCTCTGGTAATATGTTGTATTTTTTCTGTCAGTTAGGATCACATGGGTTTTCCGAGGTATGTTGCGTGAAAATTAAATTTTAAATGGTTAGTTTGTTGTACTCTGTAATTATTATTATTATTATTATTATTATTATTATTATTATTATTATTATTATTATTATTATTATTATTATTATTATTATTATTATTAATTTATCTTTGTATGGTCAGACAATGAACAGAAGCAGGAAACAGCTACTCCATATATATATATATATATATATATATATATATATATATATATATATACGTCAAAGTTTTCCCTTCTACAAGCTCTTACCCATTGACAACAAGATCTTTATTTGGATTAGGGAATGGAACGAAAGTAATTCTCTTAATGTAATCTTTATTGACATATCTAGAGTCACTACGGCAAATACCATAACAACAGTGTTTTACAGCTATTTTTTAAACATGAAAACAAATGTTATAGCTTAGAATTAATACGATGAAAACAACTAAAAGGTTTACTGAAACCTGTACCTATGTTTGTACAGTCTCAGGTTTACTGAGAGCTGTACCTATGTTTGTCCGAAAACAATATGCCTAGCGGGTAAATGACAACATAGGATATGTATAGCTACCTGAACAATTCTATAGTGTAAAGTAAATATTTAATTAACCCATTAAACACCTATCAGCAATTTAAAGACACTAACAACACTACCAATAAAATTACCCGATAAAGGAAATTAAACTACTCCTATTCGACCTAATAACGTAGAGCACCCGAATAATAATGACCGCTCAGGTGACCTAGTGGTTAGAGCGTCTGCCTCTAATGCGTGAGGTCGCGGATTCGAACCTCGGCCAAGTCATAAAAAAGACTTACAAAAATTTTACTAACAGCTGCTTCGCTTGGTGCTCAGCATTGATGGTTATGGTTGTATTACCGTATAGCGGCTTAGTACCATTATATTTCATTGACAGAAGATGATGTTCCTGTAGGAAAATTACCTTATGCTTTGAAAATGTGTTCAAAAGGTATGTAAAATTGAGTGTATAGACCATAAGTAAATACAAATTAAAGAAGGATACTCCAAGACAAGTAAACACAAATCAAGAAAGTAGGCCTATTGGTTTTAACACATTCATAGAGAAAACAGTCATAATCAACGAAAGTTAGGATACTCTACGGCGAAAAACTAAAATTAAAACAACGAAGCTAATAAATATATACATATATATATATATATATATATATATATATATATATATATATATATATATATATATATATATATATATATATATATATATATATATATCATAATAATAAATCAAGTCAAAACCATCGGCTATCCAAATTCTACGTAAAGACGTCATAAGAACACTTATTAACCCAAAACACACCCAACGAATCCGTTCAGATAATTATGCTATACGACCCTTTGAAAGATACTAAAATACCTAAATGACTACGCAAGTTCCACTCACAACTCAAATAGCATTATCGAAAAATACAGCTATAACGTAGGCCCTGTTAACTACCCAATTAACATAGACCATACAACTATAACCATCAAACTAAAGCACACTAAATTGTGACAGAAGCCCACAACCAATTCAAACAGAAACATAACAGAGACACAGAAGCTGCGTAATAACAACAACAAAATGCGCTCAACCAACCAACCAATCAGAAACAGCCTTATAAAACAAAAGAGACTGAAAACAACAACAAACTATAACGTGAACCCATAATTAACGGAAACTAAACTATACCAGGTAAATACAAATACTTAAACATAAACAAAAATCCACTGAGTAACACCATCAAATAAATAAGCCTCTACTCGTAGAAAAACCCACGAAAATAAAAAAACTCAACTTTTACAAATATCTAAATAATAAACCAAAACATAGCCAACCTTATTATACACAAAACCGTAATAACAGCAACAAAAGAAAGTGTCTAACCAACCAACCAATCAGAAATAGTCTTACAAATACAATCCATATCAAAACATAACAATAACTTGCAACTAGAATCCATAATTGACGAACGTTATTAACCACCAGATAAATACAACCTAACTATACCAGACAATAGGCAGATGCCTATACATAAATAAAAAAAATCCCGATGACTAAAAACAACCGGTAAATAAACCACTACTCGGCAAAAACAAAACCAAATAACTCAACAGTCAAAAAATATATAGCTCACAAATCAAAACAAAGCCAGCAGCCAACTACATTAGAAGTAAAATGGTACCCAAAACAAAATTGAAGCACACAACCCAACAAACTATATACATACCAACTAAATACGCATGTGTCCCCACCCCCTCTACTATACTAAATTATAGATATCTCTTTTTTTACAAACCTACAAACATACATATAAACGTTTTACTTCGATAGCATTGCGTAACATCTTCAAGCTACCAGGTAAAATAAAAAGTGAAATTATACAAATCAGGTAAGACAAACAAGGATCGATACAGGTACAACCCAAATAAAACACGGAACAAAGACCCAACGACAAAGTGAGAAGTCTTGACTGGAATAGACAAGAGGCGAAAAAATCAGCGAATTGATGAGGAAGATGAAAAAGAACACCCACAACTAAGCACAAAGAGCACACAAAATTAACAACATATTAGAAAGGAACAAAGATCGATCCGGAACCAACAAAACTGAATATGTCAGTCCACAACAACAACAAGACAAATCCCCAAAACAATCTTAACTGGCACCGTAGGAAAATACATAAAAATACCATATTGGCAAAGGCTCACATTGAAGAAGCAATAGCAACAGTCAAAAGAACATAAACACATAAACCAATGAAAATACAAGTGGAAATAGTAACCAAACCAACAAAACAACAAAACACAGAAGAATACCAAACGACAATACACTCATACACAAGTGAGGAGGAAAAATACAACTACAACGACAACATCATCAGAAATTAAAACCAAAACAGAACAGAAACAGTACCACAAAAGGGACGTAAAAATAACATCAATCGGAAACACCTAGCAAAACAACAAATTAACAACAACAACCAACACACGACCAACAGCAAGCTTGAAATACACTTGTACTTTGAGCAACCACCACACCAAAGACACATGCGAACAACAATGTTAAAGAAACCAAAAATATGAACCATGACGACGAACCACAACAGCAAATCGACATTGATTACACCAACAGCGCTTACAGCAACAACATCAACGCTGAATGTTAAAATAACAACAACAACATCAGCCAGAAAAATGGAAAGAGAACGATACACTCCATCCTCTGCAAACAAGAAGCCAAGCCAAACTGACACCAAAAGAAATAAAGACGAAAACATCTAAAACTCCACCAAGCAGAAATACACCCACACTGACAACTTAGTAACTGGACCATGTATATACACAAAACACCTAAAAACATTAAAAAACACAGACGGACAAGACAATACACTAAAAAGGAAACAAAAACAATAACAGAAAAAGAGAAGATTAAATACATCAACAGGAATACCACTAAGGTCAACAACATTGTCAGAAAGAGGGAGCATATCATCTACGACAGTCGGTAAACAGGACCTTCCAGACACATCAAGCTTATAGAAATGGAATAAGTAACGAACGCCCTACTCAGAAAAAGGAATATACCACAACATCACTATCAAGCGCAACCAAAACGACCATAGCGTACAACTGCAACCAAAAACAACAATAAAATATGAAGAATATGCCATAACACCCAGAAACAAAATCCAATAAAAGGACTACCCGAAATCAAGAAGATATGCGCCATGACCATACGGATACCAGCAAACTCGGATGAACCAACAATTATACAGAAAAATGAAGCTACACCAAACAACACCACAGCACCACAAACAAAACCATGTCGATAACAAACTCGAAAAATAAACTAACCGTAGAGAAAAACAAGTTCACTAGAACATGAAACAAAATCCAAAAACAAAGACCCTCCAACTATTCACAAATAACGTCCCTTGACAATAGCGCAACAGCAGACACAGCATCAAGTTCAACAACGGCAAGAAGGGACCACCACCAAAAACTAGTAAAGAAAACCGAAGAAAGAGAAATAATTAGCACAAAGAAGACAGCACCAATAGAAAATAATAATAGAAAATCAACAACAAAGACACCAAGAGCAATAACAAGAACTGGAAAAGAATTTACACCATGGTCAGACTGGAGACCGCATCAATTTATGATTTTATGGTGGGGGTGAGCTAAACGTTTTACATAGCTTATTTTATGGTAATCCTCTAACTTTTCCGTTGGAATACCGTGCACTATGGTCACCTCGTAAGTAGAATGAGTGGCATCCAAAACTTTATGAATTTCACGTGATTCAACAATGTCTGCCCAATTGGTCACTTTCAAATGAATAAATCTCTTATAGCATTCAAGTACCGGTGGTTCCAACACCGGTAACGTAAACGATACATTGTTTTTTGCGTTGTTGAATTTTTGTTGTACATCATTCCTCTCAGTTCCAGAGGCAGATTCTGAATATACTACCAGAATATCCAGTCATACTGGTGATGGATTCTTACGTACGTCTTGAGGATGCACTTTTGGAGTCACGTATTGCACTGTTTGCATTTCAGGTGTAAATATGTATTTATATTTCTCTGTTGTACTTGTCCCTACCTTGAGTAGCGCGTTTTCATGTCAGTCCCTTGCTACATTGCTGCCATTTGTCCGCCCGAACATTGTTGACAATGTCCAGCACCGTTGACTCTATACAGGCGTTTCTCTATATTTTGACCCTATAGTACAAACGACCAAAAATAACATTAGACCCTACATGACCATATATCGCCCACATACATACATACATACATGCATGCATGCATGCATGCATGCATGCATACATACATACATACATACATACATATATACATACATACATACATACATACATACATACATACATACATACATACATACATACATACATACATACATACATACATACATACATACATACATGAAGTCTGGTGTTCAGAGTTCTTTGAAACGCATATCAAGCAGACTTGTGCACATTGTATTGTTTCATGCAGTCATTTCCAATATTTGACATCACTTAATTTCATTTTTTTTTTCACATTCTATCAAAGTTACTGCCTCACGTGTTGCTTTAATGACTTGCATTAATATCGATCAACATAAGCTGACATGTTATACCGACAGAATAAATTACAGGGAGAAGCCATAAAAATTGCATAATGTCAATCGATCTGAAAGCACGTCAGACCTATCACGGATCCCTGGATAATCAGACATGGCGCAATTTTCGTATCTGTTTAAGATCAAGAAAATTAATTTGCTATGCAACATCTGAATAGAGAATAGACAAATATGAAATGTATCATGCCCGCAGCATTGCAGCCTTTATATAACGTATAACAAAGGTATCGATGAATTAGCTTGACCAACCAAAAATAGATGGGTCATACCAACGTTATAATTGCTTTTTGGAGGACTCAGATCACAGTTATTGCTTCGTTACATACATACATACATACATACATACATACATACATACATACATACATACATACATACATACATACATACATACATACATACATACATACATACATACATACATACATACATACATACATACATATGTTTCTCAGTACTGAACCTTCTGCTGTGTCTAAATCCTAATAAATCATATATTGATTCTAAACAGTCTTCAAAGCTAAACTCAGATTGAAGTTCTGGTCATATTTCCGAGGAATTTTTGAGAGGTTGGACTGTTAATAAAGCAACGTGCATGATTCGCAGGTTTCACTTCAAGATCAGTATCAACGCCTCATTACTCACTGGACAAAGCACACATGGACAACGATGATCATAATCTAAAGAATAAACAATTATCTTAAAAAATGAATACAAAAAATGTCTAAATTTAACTCTTGTATCGCCATTAAAATGAGACGAGACAGGACAAAATGCTTTAAAGATTGTCTGGAAAAACTACATTCTTGGGTAATGAACCGGAAGAAAGAATCGTGACCGAAGTTCATGAAAAAATGTAACTTTTCGTTACATCTGTTCATACTTACCATCAGTGGACACGAATAGGTATATACTGGGCATCAGGAAACAGTTTTAGATAGTAATGTAAGACAAGATTTATAACTTTGGCTGTTTTGGTATCAAACTTTGGTTCACGAGTCATTTACCCAAGAATGTCATCCAGTAAAATGCGACAGTTAAAGAAAAAGTTTGAAATATTAAATTTAAGTTGCTCAACATTATTACTGGTATAATTTTGTCAGGCATGAGCTCTTTTAATTCTTTCTTCTTTCCTTCTTTCTTTCTTTCTTTTTTTATTTCCTTCCCTCTTTCTTTCTTTCTTTCTTTCTTTCTTTCTTTCTTTCTATCGCTATCTCTGTGTTTTGACTCCCACCTCTACTAACAGTTTGCTGCTTATAGTGTTCAAACGTATTCACTTCGTCGTAGTGTACCTATATTTAAAATATAATACATTGTGTTAAGGAAATACATTGATGATACACATACATATATCAAAACACGGACTTGCAACGAAGAACGAAAATGAATCCAAAGGCCACGAGATGCTTATGTTCATGGTCTCATCGATTTCTCAAATTTCTCTCTTCTCACATTTCTCGACTGCGCTTAGGATATACAAAATTTAGCTCTGGTCTAAAAACGGATCCGATAATATATTTCAGGATAATTTGTAGGATCGTTCCAATAAATCATGATAAATGCGATTTGATTCAGAGATTTAAACCAAAGTACAAAATTAAAAATTTTTAGTATTGCACATTTGCTTAAGTTTTGTAGGTACACCTAAAATCATTGCAAAATTTTATTTTATCGGGGGGTTGAAGGGTGAGTAGTTTCTGTAACAACCCTTTCGATAATACAAGTAATGAAGATTATATTATATAGGTATATACAAGTGGAAACTAGTTGAGCTGGGACGAATGATAAACAGATTGCACATTTGTACAAAGGCATGTGTACCGATTTATTGTGTATACGTCAAAATGTTTCATATCGGCAAAAAAACTGTGTGTGTGTGTGTGTGTGTGTGTGTGTGTGTGTGTGTGTGTGTGTGTGATTCGGATTTTTTTAACATAGCTTCAACAATTTTCAGTCATATCGCTACGACGTCTGCAGTGAGGCAGTAAATAACGATATCGAGCCCTGTGACATTATGCCTCAAGCAAGTAGCATGATGTCCCACCCAGTGACATTATCCTGACACCAGGCCTACCAGTCCTAACATTAACGTTTTAATTCGGAGTGTCTAGCGAGGCAGCTGTTAGTACCAATTTTATGTCTTTGGCATGATTCGGCCAGGCTTCGAACCCGCGACCTGAGGCGGACGTGCAAATAAATGATACGATACACAAGCATCATAAAAGTAACCTGCAGTGAGATAATTTATCATGTGATAACTCATCTTATTAAAGTTACCAGATAAAGAAATGTATCATCCGTACACAATTTACACTTTACATTCGTGCCTCACGCAGTAAAACAAGCATGTCAATTTCATTAAAACAGAAAGTAATTTTCGAGTGACTCATACAAGCTGGTTCTTTTTTTATCCCAAGAGGTAACCCACGTTCTACAATATATTCACATTTGGCAAAGAAGTATATATTTAAAATTTTAGATTTACATTTTTGGGTGGTGGTGGTGTGTTCCTTGAAGTACAACATACATTTCCATAGATTGAAAACAAGATCTCTAAGATAGGTTCAGTCTCCATTTCATTGTGGCAAGATAGATTTGTATATCTACAAAACGGTGTAAGAATGTAATATAAAAAAACAAACAATAAAAAAGTTAAAAGCCATGCACGTGGAAAGGAGGGAAATGTAAACTAAATGCAAACAATGAATGTAATAAATTCAAACTAATAAATACACAACATTCCCAATTTCCTGAAAGACACACATGACTTTTGCACTCCATGTGCGCTAGCAAGTGCATAAAATTGTTCTCGTTATGTTCAGTAATACATTAAACTAGAGCAATTCGCAAACCAGCCTGATGCAGCTCGTAAACAAATTATTTAACTGCGTGAATGACCAGATGTCGCTTCTGATAAGGCATTTCCTTTGTCATGCAGCAATATTTGTATGCTAAACCATTCATATATGTATGTGAAAGTCTAGTAAGGTAGTTTAGTTGACATGATTTCATCAAATATGTGATTAATATATTTCCTCAAGTGTTACAAGGGTTACATAAGCATATACGCATATTTAGTTGGTTTATTAGAGAAAATACTTCCACAAGAGTTGAAATAAACATTGAAACCATGGATTTTATTTGACTTGAAGAGTCTGAAGTGCTCTCTATTATACACTTCAGCAATTTTTAAAATTACAACACATTAAGACACTTCCGATATTATCGTTCAATCAATAGATTTGGTCTGTTGGAACGATAATGGTTTTGATTTAAATATTTATCTTTGAATTTTAGAATATAAATTCTAATTGACACTGTTCAATAATAGTGTATAGTTATGCCATATATAAACATATATTCACATGCATGCATACCATATTTCATGCGGAAGACATGTAAACAGACACAATAGGGACATGTCTCGAAATATCAAGCAGAAGGCATGTCTAAAGACGTAACAAAGCCATGTCTCTATCTTTCGTGGAGAAGTTATATATATATATATATATATATATATATATATATATATATATATATATATATATATATATATATATATATATATATATATATAAATATATATATATATATATATATATATATATATATATATATATATATATATATATATATATATATATATATATATATATATATATATAAAGACAAATAAGGCTATGGTTATCTTTAATGCGGAAGACAATCTTAAAGAAGTAGTATTGTCATGTCTAAGGTTTATGCAAAAGACGTATACAGTCAAAAAAGCAATGATTTTATCTTACATGCGGCAGTTATGTATACAGACACAATATTGTAATGTCTCTGACTTTCATGCAGAAGACATGTATAAAGATACAATAGGGTAATGTTTCTGTGCATAATTAAGAAGACATGTATAAAGATACAATAGGGTAATGTTTGTATGCACAAATGAAGAAGACATGTATAAAGATACAATAGGGTAATGTTTTTATGCACAAATGAAGAAGACATGTATAAAGATACAATAGGGTAATGTTTGTATGCACAAATGAAGAAGATAAAGATACACTAGGGTAATGTACGTTAGTATGCATATTGAAGAAGACATGTATAAAGATACAAAAGGGTAATGTTTGTATGCACAATGAAGAAGACATGTATAAAGATGTAAAAGGTTTATGTTTCTATGCATAACGAAGATGGGTATAAAGATAATATATGTTCACATTTCTAAGCATCCTAAAGAAGACATGTATATAGAAGTACAATAGGTTCATGTTTATAAACATAATGATGAAGCCATGTAAAGAGTAAAACAATTGGGTCATGTTTCTATGCTTAATGAAGAAGACACGTATGAAGATATAATAGGGTCATATTTATACGCATCATGAAGAAGACATATATAGAGAAATACAATACGGTAGTGTGTCTATGCATAATGAAGACATATATGAAGATACAACAGTCATGCTTCTATGCATAATGAAGAAGACATGTATAGAGAAATACAATAGGGTCATGTTTCTAAGCATGATGAAGAAGACATATATAAAGAAATACAATAGGGAGATGTTTATATGCTTAATGAAGAAGACATGTATGAAAACACAACAGGGTCATATTTCTATGCATAATGAAGAAGACGTGTAGAAAGAAAAACACAGGGTCATATTTCTATGCATAATGAAGTAGACGTGTAGAAAGAAAAACACAGGGTCATATTTCTATGCATAATGAAGTAGACGTGTAGAAAGAAAAACACAGGGTCATATTTCTATGCATAATTAAGTAGACGTGTAGAAAGAAAAACACAGGGTCATATTTCTATGCATAATGAAGTAGACGTGTAGAAAGAAAAACACAGGGTCATATTTCTATGCATAATTAAGTAGACGTGTAGAAAGAA
Source organism: Potamilus streckersoni (assembly GCA_016746295.1). Classification (NCBI taxonomy): domain Eukaryota; kingdom Metazoa; phylum Mollusca; class Bivalvia; order Unionida; family Unionidae; genus Potamilus; species Potamilus streckersoni. The sequence goes on from JAEAOA010000727.1 coordinate 396,211, forward strand.
AAACACAGGGTCATGTTTCTATGCATAATGAAGAAGACATGTAGAAAGAAAAACACAGGGTCATATTTCTATGCATAATTAAGTAGACGTGTAGAAAGAAAAACACAGGGTCATATTTCTATGCATAATGAAGTAGATGTGTAGAAAGATATAAGTTCATATTTCTTTGCATAAAGAAGAAGACGTATAAAGACACAATAGGGTAATGTTTCTATGCACAATGAAGAAGATGTGTATAAAGATACACTAGGGTTATATTTCTATGCATAGTGAAGACGTATAAAGATACAATAGAGTCATGTATATATGCATAATGAAGAAGACAAGTATAAAAACACAATAGGGTCATGACTAGGTAGGATGCAAAATACATTTATAAAGACACAATAGCCCCATGTATTTCTTTCACGCAGAAGACATGTATGAAGATATAATAATGTTTTGTCTCTATATTCAATGTCTGCAGCCGAGTCTTAGAAATATGTCTTCTTCTATGTGACAAATACAACTCTTGAAAGAAACTCACTTTTCATTCCTCGTTTTATGTGTATTAGGCAAAGACCAAGAATCACAGCTAATGTACTTTTCATAACAAATATAAGTAGTTTATGCTGAACGTTTTGGGAGTAGAACTAACACAAAATAGGCAATCAGGAAGCATTTTCGACAAAACTAAGCAAGCAGATGCAAAAGCGAGAATCGATAAGAAACTTTGCAGGAGAAGCTGAGCTAAATCGATTTGCGTAAGTTCCGAAATATAAGTAAATGTTGGTCTTTAAAATAGAACATGGTTTAAGCAGTACCTTCATTAACTTACCGCAGGGACTAACACGGAAAACATTTGGCCTAAGTAGTCGTTCTCAGGTTAAGGAAGCGAAAATGTGTCACGTATTTGGCATGAACGTGTTTAGGCGTTACTATATAGGATAGCGATATTTGATTAAAGTCTCACCACTGAGCATACATCAAATATACACCAAACCCAATTAGAATACATACGTTCTGTAGAGTTCGATGTGCTGCAAATTCTGTTTAATTCGGATTCTGCAGGTAAACTGTAATTAGAACACGAACATACACGAACATATCTCCATGGTTGAAATTTCTAGTGTAGTTCAAATTCAGACTTCCGTCAGACCATACTAAAGAAATCATAATATTTGTATTTATAAACTTTGTCTATTACTAAACAATGTTTAAATGTCATATACTTTGCAATGTGTATGAAATGATTTTACACCATACATATCTTGACTTTCAGATTTTATAGGGTGAAGAAATGGGGGCATTTTGTATTAAAGTGTTTACAACATCTTATCAAACAAAACTGATTGCAAAAAATATGTAATCAAAATTAAAATAATTAACCTAAACAATACCATTTTCAGGAGTGGATTAGGCAAGAAAGATTACAAATAAATGAAAATACAACATATATGTTTCTGCTCTGACCTTTATCTACGTGCTGCGACCTGTAAATATGGCTCTAAAAAAAAAATCTTTGTTAGACGGAATTCCAGTCTGACCATCTTGGTATATTCCTGAATCATTTCAAAGAACTACAACACTATGAAAGAAATTTGTTTCTTTTTTAGCATGCGAGAGCAACGACCAATGATGTTTTGAGTGAGAGAATAAAAGTACGAATGATCTTTCCAACAACCTAGCGGTAACAGGATGACAGAACCCGTGACAAAATAACGTCCATTGGTCAATTCAGTTCCTGTATGTTTAATCAGACTTACAAAGGTCACCACATTCTATGGTGTGGAATATGTGAATCTCATCCTTGTATGAGAATCTGTGCTAAGGTATGAGGCTTTTATGGGTTTTCGACCAAAAATTTGGATCCACCGAGAGTCATTTCTATATCCCACATCAGCGTACATGCTAGAAAATAGTGTCGAGTAAATAAACATAGCGAGTCATCTGTTAGGTACCGAATTAAAATACGGAATATTTTCCAACAATATTTTCATCATGGGAAAGATCATTTAAATTTTAGTTTCAAACAAAGAATTCTTTCTTGCGGAAAAGACTTTCAGCCCCAATACTTTACTTTTGCATACAAAATAGCAAGAAATATCGCAGATGCTCAGAATGGTTTAAGCATTCGTACAGTGTACCAATGTGGAATTAATATAATTCATCATATGCATCCCAGTGTGATACGAAATTCCACCCTAGCGTCATCATATGTGTCGGTATAGGATACGAAAATTCCACCCTTGCGTCATCATATTTATCGGTGCAGGATACGAAATTCCACCCTAGCGTCATCATATTTATCGGCATAGGATACGGAAATTGCACCCTTGCGTCATCATATTTATCGGCATAGGATACGGAAATTGCACCCTAGCGTCCCCATATGTATCGGTGCAGGATACGAAAATTCCACCCTTGTGTCATCATATGCATCCGAATATGATACAAAACTTCCACCCTAGCGTCATCACATGTATCGGTGTAGGATACGAAAATTTCACCCTTGTGTCATCATATTTATCGGTGTAGGATACAAAAATTGCACCCTAGTATCACCATATGTATCAGTGTAGGATACGGAAATTCCACCCTTGTGTCATATTTATCGGTGTAGGATACGAAAATTGCACCGTAGCGTCACCATATCTATCGGTGTATGATACGAAAATTCCACTCTAGCATCATCATATGCATCGGTGTAAGATACGAAAATTCCACTCTAGCATCATCATATGTATTGGTGTAGGATACGAAAATTGTACCGTAGCGTCACCATATGTATCGGTGTAGGATACGAAAATTCCACTCTAGCATCATCATATGTATTGGTGTAGGATACGAAAATTGTACCGTAGCGTCACCATATGTATCGGTGTAGGATACGAAAATTCCACCCTTTTGTCATCATATGCATCTGAGTATGACACAAAACTTCCACCCTAGCGTCATCAATCCAACCTAACCAAAAATATTAACAATTACAACAACTACGTTTTCTACTAAGGATAGGACTACAAAATCTGTTTGTTAAACTTCAACCTCAGCAAGTTTAAGGATGTAAACGTTTTGCAAGTAATGTTTACTTTGGTTAATATGAAAGAGTAATATAATGATGACGCAGGCAGAGGAGTGTTGCCGGTTTGTATGCATTAAAATCGTAAGACACGGTCACATGATGACATGTAACATATATTTTACAGCATTATTCCTAACCAGAAAACAGTACAACATTATGTGATACATATAGAATCATTTATATGCATTGGTAAATAATAAGAAGTTCCATCTAACAAGCAACATGTTGCTGAAGATTCTGAGGATGGATGTTTTCCTACCCAGCACTAAGGCACAATGAAGGAGTATGTATCCAGCAATCCTGAACGGAAAGAAATGAGATTATGAATCAAAATTAAAGTAATGAGAATCCGAACGCAATTATACAGTAGTAAAACACGTTTTGAAAATTTCATCATTTTAAGATAGGGCGAAGAAAGTTAGAGTTAGATTAAAAATTCCATGCAAACTTTAAATGACTTTAAACATTATAGTGCAAAGAAGAATAGTCAAAACTACCCAGGTAATGGCAAATAAACAACGTCCAAATTGTGCGTTGACGATATGTGGAGCAAGGATACAAATGTGAGCAGGTAAGTTAATAATAATGTCAACTCGTAACCCTAATAATAAACGAGATAGGCAAAATATAAGGATATAGACCTCGATGTGAAAATGACCTAGAAATAATTATCAATTTATTAGTAATAACTATATAATGAATTTAAAATATTAGCAGTTAAAAACAACAGCTTTTGTTTACACGAGACCAGACTGAAGAATATATAACTGTAACTAGCATGTCCTTTTTGCGGGACACTAACTTAATCGCCTCATGTTTTGGTATAAAATGTGTTGCAATTAATCATTATCTTGATTACTGTGAAAGAATAATAAAGTGAAGATTGAAGCCAAAGCGTCTTAACCAGTTTAGTGCAATATGTAAACAGCAGTAGGTTATATGGTATTTGGCAGTTGTCACGTACTCACATCAGAAAACACAACCATACACATGAATGAATCGGAGAAGAGAGATGTGATATGATGTGATTATGATTTTTATCGTAGCTTTAACAATTTTTAAGTCCTGCCGCTACGATGTCTAGAGTGTGGCAGTTTATTGTGATGTCTAGCACTGGGGCATCATGCTGCAGACATGTAGCATGATGTCCCATCCAGTCACATTATCCTGACACCAGGCCAACCAGTCCTAACACTAACCTCTTAATGCTGAACGACAAGCGAGGAAGCTGTTAGTACCATTTTAGTAAGTCACTGGTATGACTCGACCTGGGATCGAACCCACGACCTCCCACATCTGAGGTTGACGCTCTAACCACTAAGCCACCGGAGCGGTTGGAGAAGAGGGTATTGGAAATGCATTTCTCACATGTGCTATATATATATATATATATATATATATATATATATATATATATATATATATATATATATATATATATATATATATAATTATTAGTCGGTGCTGTCTCACACTATGTTTCTGCATGAAGACTGGGACGTTGATCATTCCGTGCCAAATCACGCATAAATTACTTGGTGACCATCTCTAATTTCCATAAACATTTTATCTGGTTTACAACTATGTAAATGATGGTTGTTTGCAACATTGCAGTAAAACATTCCAATTACCTGTTAAGCTATGGCCGACATCGGAGAGAAGGGTGGCGTAGTAGTCTATAGACTTGCAAATGTATCGGCTTACAACTCTAAATGCTTGGTAGCATGTGATACAGGTAAACAGACTGACATTTACTATACTGAATCTTTGTTAACTGCTAGATTTAAATTTGAGCTAAGGTGTCTTGATGTCTTAGCTCCTTGCAGAAATATGCATCCATAAATTTGGCATTTTGTTAATTATGGATTTGTTTTCTTTGTTCAAATTTAATGGTAGGAACACTACCTGATCATAAATCAAAATTCACCAGTTATGATCTTGTTTGAAACCTAAACCTTCAGTGGATTGTATCAAACTAATCTGATCCGAGTAAGGCGCACTGACAAGTCCTATTTGGGACTCAAACTTGATACAAATCATAAAATGTAAAAATTGTGACATCATAATGATAATGGTTTGACCGTGTGGTCAATTACCTAAGAAAAATAAATCTTTTGCCAAACATCAGCAATGTTTCCCAGTGGTTTTACCCTCAAATAATTTTTTTTGTTCCTGCTATTCCGAGCCTGTCGCCACACTAAAAGATTAATAATAAACACCATTCGTCTGTAACAATTTTTATAGCTGAAAATGGAACTAAATAAAGAATATAAACAAGATATGCAAAGATAATACTTCAGTCATGTAAGCAATTATATGTATCATTATTATTACAAAACTGCTGGGATTTGCTTCATAATAAATGCCTCATATTAGCTCGATGTCATTTATTTTAGGAGCACTAACCAAACAGACGACATCATAGAATGTCACCCAACACTGTCTTCTACGTAATACACTTTGCCATGAGAGATTCGTGTACAGGATCGATACATGAAGCCTATAAGAAATCAGAATATATCATATGGCCCAGAAATACTTTTAATGTACCATTTTTTGTTATAAGCAAATGCAACATACATTACAGGCTGCAAATTATCATGGTATGTGAAATAAGTCAGTGCACTGACGATCAATATTGTCTGATCATGGTAAAATCAGACTGCAGAGACCTTCGTCTTCAATTCAGAATTGGCTTTCTCTGATGAGAATGGATGGCTGCACCAGTCTTTACTTCAGTCAAGCACTCAGACAAATTATTCGCTGTACAGATCACAAAATCATCATAAAATACATAATAAAATTTCATTCCATGACTATTTTCTGCTGCCCACTTGAACATTTGTGTAGGTTTCAAGATGCGATCTTCTACCGTTGCTTGCATGCTGGCTCGAGTAACTTGTCCTACCGTTGCTATTACAGGGTTTCTTGCTATTACTTGTCGCTAAAAAATGTCTGTTGTCATGTTTTGGTGGCACATATTAATCAAAGTCTTGAAGTTTTTATATTACTAGTTGGTTCATCACTGAAATGTATTGCTTCTTGATGGATGGATGGTAACATGGTTCTGATATTGGATATGAAGGGAGATAAATCAATGAATAGTAGCAGTGTCAATGTTCAGTGGATCCGATATAATAAAATCATCCCAGCATTTTGTCTCATTTTCGTTTTGTAATATACCACAAACGGGTGGAGTGAGGCTTGAGAGTTGTCTCAGCTTTGTCCTTGCATCTTCGATGTTAAAGCTGTTTTCAGCAAAACTAATGGCTTCATCGTGGATAATATCTTCCTTCACGTATTTGATGTAGTTGAACTGAGTTTTGGTAATAAAAAGATGCTGACGGAGACTATCATACCCGTCAGCGGCTATCTGTAAATCCAACATAAGCCGCTTGACATAAAAGACTCGTCATGTGAATGCTAACACAAATGCATCACCCTAGTCAAAATCATACGAAGTAAAAAAACCTGATAAATACTACTAAACGGCAATTCACCCCGGGCATGAGTCATAACGATGGAGCAGTTGTTGATTTCTGCACTGCAAGCAACTTTACACAGAATGACTGTGTAGTAATGTTTCTCATAATAGCGGCTGTTATAAGTCTGACATTATCCTCACATACACAAGCAGAATACGTGCTTGACTGGAATCTGTGTACACGTTTCACAAAGTTTAAAATTTCAACCATATCTTGTGGTTTTTACTTGGTGGAAAGTTATATGATAGTGGTTAGTATCAGAGACGTTTTCAACTCCTTTGAATCGTGTTCCCCAATTATTACATATTCCTTCTTTCCAGGGCACATACAAGAATATTAATCAGACTGACAAAAGTCGATAAACCTGTCATTCACTCCCTGGGAAATGCTTCTCCTTTCTTTGGCACCAGGATCAACTAAGACATCCTTTCCGTCTCTATCCGCCTCAATATATTTACCATACCTTCTGTAATGCTGAATTCATGGATAGTCATCTCCTTTGTCCAACGGTTTAATATTAGGATTATTACCCAAATCTCTTATTGCCTGATGTAAACTTTTATTTAGTTTTATTTTTCTTTGACAATGCCAGGATCGCTTTCTTCCTCTGAAGTCAAGGCAAGAGATTTATGGAACGTGCACAGTCATGTTTCACTTAATGATATTCTTCGTATGTTCTGTTTCTCTCCGAATGACTGTCATTCGCATAGTCCATTCTTTTGCATCAACAAGGCAAAGTATTTGTCCAGACTTTAAGCTTAACCGTAGGGCGTTGTCTGATCAACCACCATATATAACAGTAAAGCACGATGTCAAAAGATTATTTACTTGAAACTGTTAATTCAGCCGGGTTATTTGATAAGTTGTTCTACAACTTAAATTAGAGAGTCATTGGCCAATTGCTGTATTTACTATATGTATCCAGTCATTAAGATTATAAATGAAGCACTTATGCGGTTAATATGGTCGGTATATAGTTTCTCATAAAGGCTAAAATAAAATTAGCGATGAATCAGAGAGACATAAAACTGAACAACTTTTCTGTTATCAATACATATATAATTTCGAACATACTATTATGTGCTTCTTATGCACTGCATATGGATTGCAGCAGTAGTTCTGTAAGTTTGCATGACGTATAAAAACACCCACTCATGGTGGATGCACAGTTATCCGTCCTCTTCAAATTGAATTTCGCATCGCCCCTGCAGTTGAAGTAGTTCCTTATTTTGCTTGAGTACAGAATGAGTAATAAATACCGTTTTTATATAGTACTTCAAGTTCGGATGCTCCATATTTAGGCATTTTTACAAGCTGAAGAACTGTATGAAGCACCATTCATGCTTTCACAATGTTGTATAATTTTCAATTTACATCATGATTACAGTCTGTTTATGATGCAATATTTCCAGTAAATGATTCCTAGGAAATAATGCAATCATTCTGCAATATTTTACAAAGGTTATGCAGTATCCTAATAAACTGAAGCAACATATAATACTCAGAGATGATGCATTACACTAGTAAAAACATACCGTAATATATATATATATATATATATATATATATATATATATATATATATATATATATATATATATATATATATATATATATATATATATATATATATATATATATATATAATTTTAATTATGCGTTCAAGTGATTAATTAAAAGAGGGAAGATTCTCTCTGATGGTACTATATTTTCTATTTTCAGCATTGGCGGTAGGTTGGATAACGGGGTACAAAAACAAACAAATTATTTGAGGATGAATCCAATGAGATTCATAGTTGACATATGGGAAACGTTTAACTAAGATATATATATATATATATATATATATATATATATATATATATATATATATATATATATATATATATATATATATATATATATATATATATATATATATATATATATATATATATATATATATATAAACTGTAATAAAGATTCATTATAATAGGCAATTATTGCCCACATGATCATACCACTTCTATTACGAAGGCGCAATTTTCGCAATTTGTGATTTGTTTTAAGTTTGAGTTCCAGATATAGCTTAGCTTAACAGTGCAATTAATTTAGAAAATATTAATTTTGTACAATTCTCTGTATATACCGGTTTCAAAAAAATGCATGATGGATGACCAGACAGTAGTGCCACCTTAAAATTTGAGCACAAAAAATCCTTACAAAATTCCACCTTTATTGGTGTAGATCTCTGCAGATATGTAAGATATTGAGAATCTGAACTTAATTTAAGATTTCCCAGGTAAATGTCAGCCAGATATCTATATAATACGAAGCATTTCCGACATTCGAAAAATCTAGGCTGTAAGCCGTTGTATTGGCATGTGAAAGAAGTATACAACCCCTCCCACTTAGGTATTTAGGTAATTTGAACTTTGTAATTAACGGTTGAATGGAGCCATCATTACATAAATCTACAACTGGAAAAGAGTTCATTGAAATAAGAGAAGATCACCTTGGAAGATTGTGGTTTCGTTTGTATGGAATGACCCAAATACACGATTTGCTGAGGACATGTTGCGTTTATCCTTTGTAAAAGTGCAACTGGTTTTGGGGCGCTTTCAAGGCTGAGAGGTTATACTAAATCTAAATGCAAACACGCTCTTATTGTCAACAGTTTTATTTGTTCGCTATCATCTGGACACCGGTGTCGGGTTTTGTGTCTTTTCAGAACAACCGAGTCTACTAAGGAACCGTTATCTCATTCTCCGCGTCCAACGCTTCCATATGAAATACTTAATTAACTTAAAATAATAGAGTGCTTTCAACTTTTATTTCGTATAATAGCAAGATATCTTTCAAATATGTTAGCAGTTTCCAGTTATCAAATCTAATTTTTTGGCGCTTTCATCTTGATTTTGATCTTTAATCTGATAAAGTTTGGACAAAACATAACAAGTTGTAATGGTCCTGAGCATGCAAAGTAGAATGCAAAAAGATGGCCAGTGCAAACTTTCCTTCCCTCCTTCCTACATACTTATCCACCCACCCTGCTACCGGCCGACGTATGTACCTACCTTTCAGCGTGCATGCGTAAGTACGTACGTACATACATACATACATGCATGCATGCATGCATGCATGCATGCATGCATACATACATACATACATACATACATACATACATACATACATACATACATACATACATACATACATACATACATACATACATACATCCATACATACATACATACATACATACATACCATACATACATACATACATACATACATACATACATACATACATACATACATACATACATACATACATACATACATACATACATGCATACAATTGTCATTCGTAGTTCCGAAAAAGATACCCGCTATTCAGGACGAAAATCTAAGAACAATGTACTGTGTAATGCTAAGAGATAATTTTATGTAATATCCTCATTGTATAAATATGTTTTGCAGATTGGTTAGAACAATTTCATGATCATAATGTAAATGTGTACGTCTTGTCTCGAAAACAAAGAGTCAAAAATACTCTACAAGGTCAGCGTAAAAGGCCAAATCTAATCATGTATTGATCAAGAAAGTTTATAGAAAAAGTAGAAATAAAGAAAGTCAAATAGGTCGATGGGGCAGAATTTGTATATCGATCGATTGATGAAGATACAGACAAGCAGTGACACATAGATAGAGACATAGATTGTTCTTTCATATTGGATCGTTATAGTTTTACTCCATTGACCTATATTGAACTGTAACATTACTATAACATGTGTCAAGTACTCGTGAGAAAGTAAAAGCAATTGTTCCGGAAAAGACCCCTAACGGAGTAAACTTAGCATTCTGCTTGAAAATAAAATTTAAAAATACTGTTTTTAATTGAGAATAGTGATCATTCATGTTCAATTCTTGTATCAACGTTTGTTCATTCCTTGGGTGTATTGAACCTCGCCCCTCGCCCTTTGAAACCAGAAAAAAATAAAAACAGACAAACAAACATATAATCACTTAGAAACATACCATATAATCACTTATATAATCACATATAAATATCTTAATATACACATATAAACATAACATATAATCACTTAGAAACATACCATACATACATACATACATACATACATACATACATACATACATACATACATACATACATACATACATACATACATACATACATACATACATACATACATACATACATACATACCTCAATATAAATGATTGATATTTTGGCAAGTAATATAATGATTTCTTTTTGTCTATGTGGGTATGATGATCTAGCTAACAGTTTATGATGAATGACGTAATCATTCTGACCAATGTTTGACCAATCCTCGTCGTTGGTTACTCCTAGGTGGCAACAGAATGAGCAAGTAAGCCTTCTTGTACAACAGCATCAATACTACTACTACTACTACTACTACTACTACTACTACTACTACTACTGCTACTACTACCACTACTACTACTTTTACTACTACTACTACTACTGCTACTACTACTACTACTACTACTACTAATAATAATAATAATAAAACTCATAATAATAATAATAATAATAATAATAACAATAACGAGGACTTTATATAGCCCCTAATCTTTAGAAGCTCTAAGCGCTTTACAACTGACAATGCTTAGAAAAGCATATGAAAAACAATTCATATATAACGAAATATTTGCAAAAATTAAAAACAAACACCACAAAATTTGAAACAGAAAACATGCTGTATTTTTTAATGTAAGGATACGTTAAAAAGAATACATTATTAGGTCATTATTACTGTTCTTGCAGTTGAAATAGATGGGTTTTAAGGGTGCTCTTAATAAAGATCACTATGTCTTTGTTTCAAAGTGCAGTGGGAAATTCGTTCCAGGTTGCTTGGCCCTGGTATGCAAAAACAAAGTTGTCCATATGATTTAAATTTCATAGTGGGAATATTGAGAATGCAAGTGTCAGAATAGGTGCGTAAGCTTCTTGCATGTGTACACATGGGTGAGGTCAGATAGGTATGTTGGACTGGAGACCGTCAGGGAAACGTAGCACAGAGAATCAAGTTTTCGTTTAATTCTGGATCGTATGGATACAGAGCAGAGGAGAGGTATGCTCTGATCGTGGTACTCTAAGGATGATCGGAGCAGTAGTGTTTGAACTTTTTGAAGTTTCTGAAGTAGATATTGAGATGAACCAGACAGAATTGATTTTCAATAGTCCAGTCTGAAAAGTACTAAGGAACACACAAGTGTTTTGTGGCATCAACTGATAGATACTTGCGAATGGAGTTGATGCGTCTCAGCCCAAGATATGCAGCCCAGCAAATATTCAAGACATGTTAATGCAATGAGAGAGTACTATCAATAGCAATAGTGACACCGATGTTTCGTACTGACTGCTTGAATTTAATGTTGGTGTTGGTAATATTTATTGTCTGAGGTAAAGGATGTGAATGAGAAAGTCCTTGTTTTGTAATCAGGATGGCTTCAGTTTTATCACCATTCATCTGCAGCTTGTTACATGTCATCCATGATTTCACATCAGAGATGCACCTCTTTATGTCTTGGGTGGTTGCTTCAACTTCAGCTGGATGGCTAGATTTGTATATTCGAGTGTCATCAGCATACAATTGGTGAGATACTGAATGATGATCTATGACACTTGAGAGTGTCTGAGTGTACAGAATGAAGAGAACAGGTCTAAGAACAGACCTCTGTAGAACACCACAGCATAGATCAACTGGGCTTGAGTGTTTTCCATTTGCAGACACAATATGTGTCCTGTTGAACAAGTGAGATTTTAACCATAGTAAGGTCGTATCGTGAATACCAAATACATGCCGGAGACAGGAAAGTAATATATCATGGTCTATGTGAGGACTGTAGTCTTTCCGCAATCCAAAGCAGAGAGAATGTCGTTGACTACTTTCAGAAGAGCGGTTTCAGTACCGTGGCGAGGTCGATATGCAGACTGTACATTGCTAAAAAGACTGTATGAAATTAGATGAGATACAAGTTGGGATAGAACAACCTTTTCTAAGATATTTTACATGAATGGGAGATTAGAAACTGGGCGGTAGTTCTTTAGATCATTATGGTTAAGTGTTGGTTTCTTCAGCAGTGGATCTACAAAGGCAGTTTTGTAAAATGATGGGAATTCCCCAGATGAGAGAGACGTATTGATAATATCAGTTAGTGAAGGCAACATTGAATTCAAGAACTCTAGCAGAAGTAACGTCGGAATTGGATCAAGTTCACATGACTTTGCTGCACTCTTCATTACGATTGTACGTACTAAATCCATAGAATCCATAGAGACAGGTTCAAATGCTGCTAATGGTTGCCACTGAAAGTCTGTATCACAACTGTATAGTGATGACGAGTCAAATGGAATAGTGTTGTCAAGTTTATCTCTGATGTACAAACATTACTTTGTCACGGAAGAAATTTGCACACAGGTCGACTTAATAGAAGGTAGCTGGAAGTGGTGTACATGTGTTCCTTGACAGTAGCTTGATAGTAATCTCAACTAGCTCTTTGCCGCTGAAACTTTATGTGATCTTAGTACCGTATTGAACCGAATTCCCTGCATGGACTATCATTGTGACAGTCTTCTTAGCGGCATCATAAATCTGTTTATGAACAGAGAGTCTGGTGGAAAGCCAAAGTCTCTCAGCTTTGCTACGGTCTCTTTTGTGAGTGCGAAGCTGGTCCCTAACACTGTTATACCAAGGAGAACACTTCTGAATTGCTACTTTGCACTTTGTTGCTGGGCCGTGTTTGTCGCGCAATGAACGCAGGCAGCTATCAATTTGTTCTGCGATAGTAGGTAAGCTAGTTGTTAGGTTTCCTTGGATGTCATGCATTAGTTTGGTTCTGTTTATCATACGGAGGTTTCTCTTAGTAGCAAATAAAGTTGGGGAGTTAGGGACTGATACGTCAAAATGGCATATAATGCAGAGGTGATCTGATGAAAGTTCGTGGGACACCAGGGAGGATTGAAGAATATTTTCGTCAGGTCTGTAAAGAATTCAATCAATAATGTGACCGTGTTTATGGGTGAGTTGGCTAACTGACTGTTTGAGGTTGAAAACGTGAATGGAATCTAGGAGTTTCGATGTGCATGGGTTTTCAGGACTGTCAAAGTGAACGTTGAAATCACCAGGAATAATTAGGTTGCCACCTATAGAATTTCCATACTTCAGGAGATTCGGAAACTGCTCCAGAAAGAGAGATTGTGTCAGCTTGTGTTTTCTACTATGAGGAGGTTGGTAGAGGCAGAAAAATGGAAAGATTATGTGTGTATACAAAAATAGTAAATAAAATTAAAACTAGATTTTGGCAAAAAAATGCGATATGTATTTGAGATGTATAGCAAGAACCTCTGCTAGAATGGTTTCATTCATGACCCGAGAACGAGAAATTGTTTATATTCTAGGGCCAAATAATAGAGAACAGAACAAAACTCTATTTGGATTCAATCTCTTAACCAATCAGTACGAAGACAAATATGCAAAAGATTAAAATACAAATATGTTGAAAGTGACATATGTAATGCATACCAACATTACAATACAAGCAAACTGGATGGTGTGAACATACTAAAAAATAATGTTTTCAAAATAACAGATTATTTTCTTCTATTTTTATAAAGAGTATTTTAGAGTTGATAGTAAAAATTGATAGCATATTAGACTACATTAAATGCAGTTATTATACGCTGAATCCATATATGTTATATAGTAGAAACTATCCAGGTGTCTAACAGTAGGGCGGCACTTATTTAAGACAGCCTGGAGATTAATACAATGGGTGTCATTACGTAACAGATAACACGTTTCGCGGAGCAAGATTGGATACTAGCCCATTGGAATTTCCAAACTAAAATCAACTGACCGATATATGGAACCATAAAGTTATGAAATCAGGCTAAATGACAAGATATATGAACAACATTTGATCCTACTTTTTCAGAGAAGACGTCCTTCTCTGTTTACACCTAGTTCTCACAGAAAAAAGTGCATATCCACATAGACTGTATTTGATGGCTCGTACATCCATGACCTTAAAGTATATTGTAAGTTCTGTATTTTTTCTATATCTTTGCTTAGCAAAACATTAAAGTGGAAATGTTGTAGTTGTTGGACTTAACGCTATTTTCAGCACAGGATAGGCTATATATGGCGGCCAGTAATTATGGTGGAGGAAGAAACTGGGAAACCTGCGGAAAGAACCACCGACCCACGAGAAGCTACTGGCAAGCTTTCTCACATATCCACATTCGCCGAATCTTAGACTCGAACCCACGCAGACAGAGGTGAGATATCAGTGATCCATAACGAAGAGCCCTTTAGACTACTTGGCCACTCAGGGCCCCAAAGTGGAAATGAATTTACCGGAAAAAATCATACTATCTCAAGGTCTGAAAGTGCTTAATCTTTATAACAAACTCTTTTTATCTACAGAGAAGGATCTGACAATAACACAAATTACCTTGTCTAAAGAAATAACAATGTGTGTTGAGTAAGTAAATTTTGTGCAAAGGTTAAGCCAGCACTGCTATCTCATTCACGTCATGACGTGTCAAACTTGGGTATCAGCTTTAGCATGTGGTGATTCCACAATAGTGCTTGTCTGTAAGCTATTGAAATATTGAGAAAAGATTTAAAATTTAAACCATTGAACCTTTTGAATGTGTTTGCTTACTATCATATGGGACTAGGAACAAAAAGACTCTTATTACCAGATAAAGAGGTGGGAATAGACTATATACATATTGTGGGCATTTTAAACCTCAATATAGATGACAGCTATAACACCTTCAGTGGATACAATTGGCATTGTAAATGTGATACATAGATTGAAGGAGCTTATAGCTAAAGTTCTTTTAAGATTTGATGCCATCATTAATAAAGTATGTTTTTTTTTAATTATTTTGTTTTGTTCCATTACGGTAAATTTGATTAAGTCGATCAATAGAAGTTAGTGTTAGGTCTGGTCTGCCTGGTGTCAGGATAATCTGACTGGGTGGGACATGATGCTACATGTTTGCGGCATGATTCTCCAGTGCAAGATATCGCTATAAACGCAACACACACACACACACACACACACACACACACACACACACACACACGGCAATCAAAGATATAATTATTATGCCACTTCCTTGTAAGAGTATACCTCATTTAGATCTAGAATTGCTAAATGTTTTCCTTTAATTTTGCTTGAAGATTGAAGAATGAATGAAAAGGATAAACGCACGGACCTTCGTGTAGCCGTCAATCCTACAATGTTTAGATAAAAATACAAATAGTTACATCTTATATTGTGTACTACGATGTAAGATATGCATTGATATTATATATGAGTCATATAATATGCTATTAAATGTGAGTAATCTAATATGCCATTAAAAATGAGTCATTTAATCTGCTATTAAGTATTAGTCATTTATTATGCTTTTAAATGTGAGTAATCTAATATGCCATTAAAAATGAGTCATTTAATCTGCTATTAAGTATTAGTCATTTATTATGCTATTAAATGTGAGTAATCTAATATGCCATTAAAAATGAGTCATTTAATCTGGTATTAAGTATTAGTCATTTATTATGCTATTAAATGTGAGTAATCTAATATGCCATTAAAATGAGTCATTTAATCTGCTACTAAGTATTAATCATTTATTATGCTATTAAATGTGAGTAATCTAATATGCCATTAAAATGAGTCATTTAATCTGCTACTAAGTATTAATCATTTATTATGCTATTAAATATGAGTAATCTAATATGCCATTAAAATGAGTCATTTAATCTGCTACTAAGTATTAATCATTTATTATGCTATTAAATATGAGTAATCTAATATGCCATTAAAATGAGTCATTTAATCTGCTACTAAGTATGGGTCATTTAATATGCTATTAAATATTAGTCATTTAATATGCTATGAAATTAGTCATATAATATGCAATTAAATATGAGTCATTTAATATGCTATTAAATATGGGTCATATAATATGCTATTAAATGTTAACATATAATATGCCATTAAATATGAGTAATTTCATCTGCTATTAAATATGATTCATTTAATATGCTATTAAATATTAGTCATTTAATATGCTATGAAATAGTCATATAATATGCAATTAAATGAGTCATTTAATATGCTATTCAATATTAGTCATTTAATATGCTATGAAATGAGTCATATAATATGCAATTAAATATGAGTCTTTTAATATGTATTCAATAAACGTATGGTATGCCACTAAATATGAGTAAAATAAATATGCTATTATATATGAGTCATGAGATATGCTATTAAATATGAGTCATATAATATGCTATGATATGAAGATTTTAAGTTGCTTTAGTGAACAGTCAAAATTTATACCACGTATGCGCTGGAATGATACTGGAGCCAAATCAATACAGCTGTTATTCTCGTTTGCATTTCACCTTCATTCGCCTCATCTATATGAAGAAAACCAGCCACAACCAGAATAGAAACAAATTATGATTACGAATTTGTCATTTTCTTACAGGAAAGAAACGCTTAAAACGGCATTCGGTGACATATGTACAGCCTCGAATCACGCACGAATCTCCTAACACTGTAACACACCAACGTTTTTTATTTAATACTATTATGCATTTCCTGTCCTCGCATATCATTGCACACACATGCACACGCACACACACAAACACACACACACACACACTTAAAACACATAACACACATGGGCATTGGAGAAATGTAAATATAATTGTGAATCCAACGTTGAGTGGTTTAGAAAAAAGGAAATATGCTCTTAATATATGCTAACATCGGCGTCTGCAGGAGATATTACGAGATTGGTTTGACAAGCAATAATCCGCGTGCAAATAAAATTTAAAAGGTATATTTATAACATATAACCTTGATTTTGGTTTGTCAACGGTTTAATGCTAAAATATACCTTTGATTGTGGCTTCCCAATCATATATATATATATATATATATATATATATATATATATATATATATATATATATATATATATATATATATATATATATTAGGATTCATCAGTTTTACAAAACTACGCAGATTTTTTTATCAGACTTTTGTACAAGTTAACAATGTAGCATTAAACAATCAATTCTATACTTCAACGTTTTCTATTGCATAGCGGTTTCTGACATCTGTGGCTGTTTCATTTTCTACTTTGTCAATCCAAGATTTACTGACCCGGTTAATCCAGTTGATGTAAAATGTCATTTTTGGGTCAGCGTTATTTATGTGGCACGTTATGATTGAGAATGCAAGATTCATCCTCCAAGGAAGAGACCATAAGATGTTATATAACACAATTAATTTTACTATATGGTCTCTACATTTGCTTCTTGGTACTGATCTTTCCACTATGTGACAATCAATACAAATCATATGTTAATCTAAATACCTTCAAAGATGACTTTACGGTGATGTTCTTGTCATGGGTTGACCTGCATTTTTTTGAGAGGCTGAATAGTGAACAAAACACAGATTTTACTTCCGAATCATCTCCATGGCCTAATTACTCACTGTGCACTGTCGCCGAAATACACACAGACAACCACACCATAAGCTCACAGTTTAAAGAATAAACGATTGCCTTTAAATCCTTTGCAATAATGCCTAATCTAACTCTTGTACCACCAGCAAACGAAGACAGGAAAAATTGTTTTAAAAATAGACTGGGACTACATTCGTGGGTACTGAACCGGAATTTTTAATTGTGTCCTGATTCCAACACTGGCTGAGGTTAGGACCCGAACATGATTTTCATTTGCGACCTGAGCCAATAGAATAATTTGGATTGAGACAGCAGTCTATTTGCAGCCGTGTAAACATCCAGACTTGCTGTAAACAGACTTCCAGTCCTGAATCCAATTTACAGAAATCAAACCGGGCATTAATGAAAAACTGAATTTGAATAACGTTGTCATTGCAGTGAAATGGCCCATTCATCAATGTACTGCCTGAGTAGCCATCACTGAAATAGCGACACATGACACCACTGTGCAGCACAATTCATGAATATATGCATCTGAAATCCTTTCAGGTTAAAACAGGTTGTGGCCCCATGCATTACAATAACGAGCTTTTTTTAATATCATTTAATCCACAGTAAAAAGATATCTGCTGGTATGCATATAACAGAGACCAGCTTTTGAACTTGCATAATAACAATTGATCGAGGTACCGAAAACCAATCAAGGGTCTCCAGGTACTGAGAACTGATACTGTTTCGTGACAGTTTCGAGTCACGTGGGATTTTATCAAAAAGCAATACGCAGACTTGATTACAATTATCTATACCTGCACATGTAATGAGTTAAAAACAATATAGTCGCAATAATAACTCAACGTCTATACGAAATCAGATCATATTTTGGCGAGGGCAGAAGGTGTAATACGTTTTTAATTTATGAATCTCTTCAGCGAATATCAGTTTTGCGACTTAAAGTTCAAGACCGTTGACAGGCTATGTAATGGTAAATCGATATTCTAGGGGCTTTGCCATATAAACTTGCACAGATATCACTAGGGATGTAATCCTAACCCGTTTTTAAAGTAAGGCCATGAACAAGTTGAATTGCTGCAATGTAAATTTCATATTAAATTTTCAGTAAGGTCATTTCGTTTTAAATTAAGGTATTTGTCATTTGCATGCGAAATTGGCTTCAATGCATTTCATTCATAGCTAATTATCAATCGTCATATAAATTTACACCCGATTATTTGTCACCACATTTGAACGTTTCGTTTCGAACAGTGTTACTTGGTTAAATAGCCAGATTAGCCATTGAGTACACTGTGTTTTTAGGGGAACAGTCAAACAGCGACACAAGAACAAATTCAAACTAATTGCTGTTGATAAAACTGAATGAATTACCATTTCGATTCGACTGTATGTACGAGTAATGTTCATTTGGAATCATGATTTGCTGAAGCACTGGTATTTATTTGACTTTCACAGTTTGTCGTAAGGTGGAGTGGGTGGGCACATCATATATATATATATATATATATATATATATATATATATATATATATATATATATATATATAGAGAGAGAGAGAGAGAGAGAGAGAGAGAGAGAGAGAGAGAGAGAGAGAGAGAGAGAGAGAGAGAGAGAGAGAGAGAGAGAGAGAGAGAGAATGGAGTCATATAATTTCTGTTATTGTTATGTAGGAGATGACCGACCACGGTGCCCATTTCAAGCAAACACAAAATAAAACATGATAGAGTAACTGAGATTTGATCAAAGATATAGAATAAAACAAAAACCAGCCACCGCATGTAAAATATCAGAGTTTTATCAATTACTTAAACAAAATGTTATTAATAATGCCGTTTAAATGATACACTTTCTCTTAGAATTAGAAATATAAAATGAATGCAAAACGAAATTAGCGGTTGTGTTATACCGATAGAGCAAATTTCGTCATAGAATCGAGTGACATAACAAACACAAATTGCCTGCATAGGCTGGCTGCTTCCAAATCACTGTTGACAAGTCAGCATCAACGTCTCTCTCTCTCTCTCTCTCTCTCTCTCTCTCTCTCTCTCTCTCTCTCTCTCTCTCTCTCTCTCTCTCTCTCTCTCTCTCTCTCTTTCTCTCTCTCTGTACGACCTCTTCAGGCCCTCAACCGTAAATTTGATGTGCTTTGTCTTTTCCATTTAGTTGGTGTACAGGTATGAAGCTATTTTTTTGATTGTGCTTTTCCGAAACCAGCTCTCCTTTCAATGAAGCCGAATCTCTCTTTCTTTGTTCCTCAAAGTTTTCACATCCTTTTCGTTGGGTAATTTATTTAACGAGAAATTATACTTATTAATTTCCTCGGAGTCCTTCAGGCGCCCCTTTCGGCAGTAAAAAGTGGACTGCCGAATTTAGCAAGGGGAATGTCATGAAACGTTGATTTTCATCTGGGAAACACACCCCTTCATATAGATTAGCCAATCTTGCATAACTTTATATAACCGCCAAAATTTTAACTCTCCAATCGAAGCCAGAATAATATTCTCTATTCCGCATTATTAATAACTATTCTGGAAATATAATTTTATGACACCTATTTCAAACGGCCCTAGATTTCCCAAATTTAGTTTCTGTCCTGACTTTACTATAATTTCCTTAACTTGACCATACGTTAATATATCTATCAGACCGTTCTCCCAGTTGGTCCTAAATATGCTCTAATTATTCTCTCTTACGTCAGACTTAATGGTTACGTGTCACGCTGACCTTGACAGACTGTGCTGATAAAAATATATACAAACTTTTGCAGAGTTGTAATACATATATGACTCAAACCGCAGTAAGGAGTACAGTATAAAATGTCTTCCTATACCAAACAAGTAATTTTAAAATTATTATTATTATGTATAGTATTGCAAAATATCCTTTGTGTCGAGGGTCCAGAAGGTGACAACTTTTGACAGCATAGTTACATAAACTAGACTCGCAACATTAGAAGTCTTGTTTTGTTTTTAATTTTCATCCATGCAATGATTTACTTTCACGGGGACTAATGTATGCATTACAGAAGGATATGGTCTATTAGAATTATTGTCATAGGGGAGGATTGAAGCTCCCACCAAAACTAAAAAAAATTGAGACATTGTGGATTGTTTCTCTGTACTTTGCAATCACTTACGAAACAGGTTTATACACATGAACACAGTAGAGTTTCTAAGCTACAGCTAGGTACAAGCTAACACGAACAGCATTGTTCAAAATCTCCATATTTGCACGATAATTAACTTCTTTTGGTACTGTGCCAACAGCAGACTTTTTGGTGTAAGATGAACAAATATCCTTTATTTGATATATATGGCAGAGTTATGAAGAAAGTGAAGTGTCTCTTTGTAAAATGCTAAGCTTGCCTTCGCTTTCAACAGAGATAAGTAGCAGTAAGTTATTTCACCTGCGTAACTCCAACCATGTATGCCATTTACAATCGTCTGTTCTTCATTGGTTACAGTCGAGGCGTCCATTAAGGGTAAGCCAAAATATAAAATTATTGCGCCTATAACAGTGAGGACAGAAAGCGTGACGGATGCAATGAAATATTACTATTGGATCTACAATACTAATCATATGGGAAAATGGTAACCAGTCTGAAATGAAGATAAAATAAAATAGAGCATATATGGGTTAAGTTGGCCAGTATTGGTTGATAATGGAAAATATATTTTAGTTAAAAGATTCTTTTGAAAGTTTATCATTGTTGTAAATGATATTAAAATGGAGATATTGTTTGCTTGATGGAATTTTAATCATATAAGTCATTTATTTAAAACTCATTACTGAAATCAGCACTTGACTCTTTTGTGTGGAATTGAAGGCGTATACTCCAAGCATACATAGGTCTGGAAAATGGTTAATATCTTTATCTCTTTACCGGTGTTGTCACCATTACAAATATTGTATTACTGATGATGTGTTTTTGTTACTATTAGAATTGCCACTCTCACTTGCTGCAACTATAATTCTACTACTAACACTATTACTACATGCACAACCACTCCATATGGATATTGGTCAAGACAAATAGAAACGAAAACCAGAAAAAAGGAATGCGTAATTGTGTTGTGTTGTGAGGGATTTATGCTTAATGGGTGACTACATTTATGCACAAATATTTGGCATTGTCATTGTTGCACGTCCGTATCGCTCGCGACGTTCTTATCATTTGCATATTTGGGGGGTAAATATTATATATATTTTTTATCCCTAGTAGACATGGACTGTTATCCTATAGTACGAACGAGATTCATAAGAATTGTTTATACGACATTTTGCCTCATTTGAGTAAGTTCAGTATTGTGGAATAATCAATATGCTGGCTTAGCCGTCTGTTGGAAATTAATGATAAGGGTATGCCTTATAATAAAATTTCTTCATGAAGGTTAAATGATATAGCGATGACTATAACGACTGTGTTGATGACAATCAGCTTGAGGGGTGAATATGCCAGAACATGATTCAAAAAGAACTTAGGAACTTTTCATTTTCTCCTGAAAGCAATTTCAGATTTAAGCTACTTTTTAGGATTTTTCAAAATTTCCAAGTGCAACATGCATTGAATTTGCACTGATGAATTTACCTAATTTTTAAGAAACAATCCAAATATCACGAAAGAATAGTTTTACATTCAATGTACGAAAGTAAATTAACTGAATAATTTACAAAGAAATTGCAATGCTTCAAAAATGATTTGCATTTGCGATACCATTGCTTCAATACACTATACAACATATACTTGGCAACACAATTAACTGCTGACAAACCCCCTAGACGTTCTATAATTCGCTTATGATTGCATGTCATTAATTGACTTTGGCAACGTAAATGCGATATGTGTACCACGACACGTTGTTAGTGCAAAATCAAATCGTACAGATTTGCTACGAGGTCAGTAAAGTAATTCTTTGTTCTGGACATCTTGGATATACCTGCGTAAAGTGATTTGGTGTCCTTTACATTCCGGGCTGACATGAATCAAGTTATGCGATATCCTGGACGTTCTGTGCGGACTTGAATGAAGTATTCCTTTGTCTTGAAAATTCTGGGAGGATATGAATGTTGTATGAAGCATATCCTGTTTAATTGATGTCACAATATTAAATGACTCTTCATTTGCAGATCAGGACTTATTACAAATTCTGCCCCTTCTTAAGGCAGGCACATTCAGGTGCTTCCCCTCTAGTCTAATACTAATAGCACAAATGCAGAGAGAGAGAGAGAGAGAGAGAGAGAGAGAGAGAGAGAGAGAGAGAGAGAGAGAGAGAGAGAGAGAGAGAGAGAGAGAGAGAGAGAGAGAGAGAGAGAGAGAGAGAGAGATTTTTAACATCAGAAACCTATTAACATAATGCTAAATACTCATGACTCCAGAAAGTGAACTCCACACAGGAAATCTTAAATGAGTTATATAATAAATTCATCGTTAGCAAATAAATATAAATTATTATTTTCGTCTAGTAAATTTCACTCTAAATTTAGCACAAATGTAAGACAATCGTCATTCCATGATAATAATTCTAACTTTGAGTTCAAACCGCAGAACAGTGTACCAAAATGATTCTATTCTTAAGTCATTCCTTTGTATTACGCAAAGGAATGTATTATATCATGTATTATATCATGTGTGACATCATAATGCGTCTATCAACGCGTACACATATGATAATTATGAGGTGGGTATAATTATTAAAGAATTCATGTGAAAAATCCACATATATACATGTATACGTGTATCAATGAGATCTCTAATTACACTGTTTTTGCTTTGAAAGTATCTTTCAAATTTTGCCTTCAACCCAGCCAATGTTCCGATGTAAAATGAAACTTATTCGCAATGTATCAAAACAATTAAACTTTACAGTCGCATTTTATTTTAATCAACCAAAATCCTTATATATATTTTTTAATGTTTTTTTTACAATTTTCATGAAATTCATTACATTAATTATGGTTCCAGACTTGACAAGACTACGTTACTTAGTGCATGCGCTAACATGGACTCAACGTTTAAAAATATAACATCTTTGATATGCTGTATTTTCTGAAGACAACAGCTGCGTTTGAAAATCGTTAATGGAAGGTTTAGCGTAAGAGACCTTTTCGGAACCGACCAAATCATAAGCGTTTGCTCTATTAGTCTACACAAATGTTAATAGACTGAACTCAATAAATATTTAATTTTCTGTTTGAAGGCGTTAATGTCTCTCTCTCTCTCTCTCTCTCTCTCTCTCTCTCTCTCTCTCTCTCTCTCTCTCTCTCTCTCATTGTTAAATATAGGTTATACAAATGTAGTATACTAGTAAATCTCTAGGAAAATCTGAGATGAAATACTAATGATTCCTTACAGACAACATCAGGATGTAACATTAGCTTATTTGCACAGTTAGTATAGTGATACCTGAAAGAGATGAAAGAAGTTGCACTTGCATAAAAATTAGCTTTTTCTAAATCTTTAGCAACAGGAAACGCAAATGTATAATTTAGTTCAAATTGCAGCTGTGTGATCTAATCCAGGTTAACTTTTAATCTCACAAGAGCGATGTCTTATCAAATATGATTCGCTCCAGACTAAAATTTATTTCAGAAGACCCCGGTGAAATCTAGTGTGATCCACTCCAGGATACAACATATCTCAGAAGATCGCGGTATAATCCAGTTCGGGCTGCTCCAGTGCAAAATGTATCTCACAAGACATCGGTCTCATCTTGTGTGATCCACTCCAGAGCACAATGTATCTCACAAGATCACGGTCTTATCTTGTGTTATCCACTCCATAATACAATTTATCTCACAAGATTTATGCTTATAAATCATTATTTTGCCTGTAAAGACGGTTTATATTAAATTTCTGTATATCTTATATTACTCAAATTAAAAAAAAAATGAAAAATGTCAAAAAATTTTGGCTAAAATCTCTACAAAGGTTGTTGTCTTGGCACAAGGATCGCTCACCACGACGAAAAGTTTAAATTGGTCGTTTTCATTTTTCGGTAAACGTTTCTGGATAAATTGTAGAAATTTTTAAAACAGTGGATATTACATGCCTTGACATTGAGGTGCACACATTGGAGTGAAAATGTACGCTATAAACTCATTTGTGTATTGATTATTGATTTTCAGAATATATTCAAGCTATTTAGTTTCATGACTTTTAAAACAGCATATCCTCAGAGCGAAACATTTTGCATAGTCATCCCACAAATGGACACAGAAGAACATGGTGTAATAAAACTTAGGAGATGCGCATTCGGTTATAGCGCCCCGTTTAAGCAATTCTTATGTTTGTGTAACTACTTACTTGATTATTGGTATTCGGTGCAATGGTAAGTGTTTGTGCGTTTCCATAAAGCCACGGTCAATGAGTAGCGAATTTAGACCCAAACTGCATGAATGTCACTGAATAATGTAGTCCCTATTAAAAGCTAGTGTTGTATATTGGCGTTGTGACTCCAGTGGCAGTATTTAAGGATGGAGACCGGTAACTTACACAATAGAATAAACAAAAAGGGACCAGGAAGATACCGTTTATATCACCATAGTGGCAAATATGATGCAGTTGTACCGGCGTAATGTGCCTTGAAACAATAGATTGACTGGTCAACGGTGGCGTGTTTAAAATAGTCCCCTATGTTAAGAGCTAATTGTAGAGTTTCTACAGTGTGAACTGCTGACTGTACGGAAAGTTGATGAAGAGAAACTAGACAGATGTGCGGTTGATATATATTTGGCAAGTTGTGAATAATGTGATCTTGCAGTGATTAGAGTAAAATTTTTGTATAGAATGGACACGTCGGGCTTTCTAACTTACAATTGAAGTTGTTTTGAAGTCTCTAAAAATTTGGGGTAAACTTATGACTTCTAGCAGGATTCGCACTAGGGTTTTGACACCGCTCGGTCAAGCAAAGAATACTGGCTTGTAGCTATATGAACCTCAATAAATCCCTTACCTGCCTCAGATCAAATGAGCAAATAAGATTCTTTATCGTAGAAAATTGTCAAGACATGGCGACGTTTGTAAATCTGGTAAGAACAGATAAGGCACAACTCTATATACAGTGCCAAGGTCTACAATAATTGCTATGAACCCATCAACAATCTCCGGTATATTGTCTGTTCACATAGTAACTTGTAACGCAACAGTTATCCAGTCAAGTTTTGTTTTCATTCAAATGAAGTTATAAATACATTTAAAGTTGTTTCCAGGTGAGAAATTGATCTAAATATTCTGAACTATAACTGTAAAATCTTAATATATATATATATATATATATATATATATATATATATATATATATATATATATATATATATATATGTTCACTTTTATAAAGATAAATACAAGACTTTTCAGTATTGCATTCTCTAATCGTATGTAATGTATCAGCATCATTTAAATGCTCGATGTATTAAGCGATAAACGCACATACGGTGTTTCATCGAAAGAACAATGGATTCACCGTGGGTTTTCCACTGTTCTCTAATAAATGCATCACTACAGTGATTAGGTTCCTGACATACCTCATCCTTTTTGTTATATTTTGTATGTTCGATGGTTGATTTTAATGGTACTTTTAGTACATTAGTACAAACCAAGGACAGGCGGAGACAGTCGTTCCAGGATGGTCAGGGTGGGTATATAACCATCGATCCTTGGAATACAAGAAAACTGCATTTGAATAAAAGAACGTGCATGTTTTGGGTGTAAACGACACTCTAGGAACACTCTGTAACACCACTATATGCCGTGTCAACCTACGCAAATGCCAACTCAATATCCATTTGATTGTCTGTTTTGGCTTTAATGTTGCTATCTGTTGAATGCAAGTAAAATCCAAAAGTCGTTAGCAAAAATTAAGGAACCATCATTGACAAATATTAATGATTTTATTGGTGACAATTCAGCTCATTGGCTCCGTTAGTATAGTTTATCATTAAGTACTTATCATTAAGTACACAATGTAGATTGTCACGTAACAAGTCATTTGCTAGGGTGTTTTGAAACGGGGTATGCTCAAAATCTAAAAGTGTATAATTATTTTGGGCAAACGATGTTTGTAGCAATAAAATCAACTTGATAATGCTTCTTTTTTCGAGATATTTAGTTATGCATCATATAGCTAAAGCCGGCATATAACAATCACCTGTGTATCAAAGATACACACCACACATACCTACGTCCATCCATCCATCCGTCCGTCCGTCCGTCCGTCCGTCCGTACGCACGCACGCACGCACGCACGCACGTACGTACGTACGTACGTATGTACGTATGTACGTATGTATGTATGTATGTATGTATGTATGTATGTATGTATGTATGTATGTATGTATGTATGTATGTATGTATGTATATGTGTGTGTTTGCAAAACTTAAGGAGGCGTAAGTTTTAAGATGGTCCCCGTATGTTCGTTTTGAAGGAGTTTATCTATACCTAATTTATTTTTGCTAGGTGACTCACAACTTTTAATCCTTATTAAAACTGATGTATTAGTCGATATATATTTGCTCTAATCTCTTCATAAAGTTATGATCCATGCTGAATGTATGGTGCGTAATGCTATTGATCGACGGAGACTTTATTAGGTACGAATTGCATTATCGGCTAAGGCTATGCGGAAACGTCGTGATGAAACATAATTAGTAGCTAAGATTAATCGAAGTCTAGCATTCGGCTCTCCTTTTCAACACGGTCATGTATGTACAAACACACTAGGGAAAAAATCCCGAACTCTTCAGTTTCAAGTCATAATCATAGGCGCACACAATTAAACATGCTGAAACATGTAGACAGCCTTTGGAGATCTTTGGTTTCAAGGCAGTTGGTTCTGCTGATATGACATGCGGCCCATAATTACTAAGCTTTGGTCTTGAACTGAATGTATTGCATCATGAAATGACAAAATATTTTACTTTGACAGATAAAAAATGCAAACCCGATTTTAAACTATTTTTTAAAATATAATTAAAATGCATCTCCCTATTATACAAATTATTTTTCTCAACCTTCTGAAATACAAATGTTACTCCAGACTTGGAAATCTTTCTAGAACTGCACAAATTCTGGCCATAGTTTGATGATAATACTTACGGTGTGGCAATTTATAGTGATGTCTAGCACTGGGGCATCATGCCGCAGACATGTAGCATGATGTCCCACCAAGACACATTATCCTGACACCAGGCCAACCAGTCCTAACACTAACCTCTTAATGTTGAGCGTCAAGCGTAGCATCTGTAAGTACTATTTTTATAAGCCTCTGGTATGACTCGGCCGGGGATCCATCCCACGACTTCCCGCATTCAAAGCGGGCGCTCTAACTAATAAGGTCGCCAGAGGGGGCTACATAAAAGTCGACTAATGAATGACGAAACTCAATGGTTTTGTGCCAGTCTGGTCACCGAAAGAGTGCGAGTTCTAATCCTACAATCCGGAAAAAAACCGAATAGTCTACCACTATAGTACCTGAATAGGATACTTTACTATAAATGGTTTGGTACTCAGTGTACCTGTATTGATGTGCCGTTAAACATCTAACCAAGCCGAACCACGTCTTCCTTGCGCACTTCGCGATAAAGCAAATATTTAAAGTCTGTGCCAAAAATAACGCATTTTGCGGGACCACATAAAACGTGATCAACAAGGTGGGCGTCGATGGAACTAAATATATATTTTTTAATTACAAATAAAACAATCTATATTCTCAAAATATTTGTTTCACCATTGCATAACAACGTCTCACGAATATTCAGGCATTTGTGGTTTAAACGATTATATATCACAAAAAGAAGAAAACCTTTTCGCCCACCAACTTCAAACCTACGCAATAGGCTTGGTCCTGCTAAGAACAGATCTGATACTATCAGTACATTACAATTAAGAAATTGTTATATCATTGAGCGACGCTTAACAATGACAGGAATTGACAATTAAAGGCACGGCAAATAGGACCTATGATGGTATTTATGGTGTATTTTATATTCAGTTGTCTTGTGAATGGCAGACTGATGTTGTACCTTCAGTCCTAGGTGTTTACTCTCGTACGCACCAATGTTAAGGCTGTGGCAATTAACCTTGGAAAAATGCACCGTAATCTGGGTCTGATAGTTATTGTAGGAGTATTTTTGGCACATAAGCTGTGTTTGAATAATGCTGACTGGATCAGATGCGTGCAAGAAAACTGCAAAACATTTATGTTGAAGTGAAAAGAAAATATTACCCTTTAGAAAGCTATAATAATAAAATCGATGATTCTATATATTTTTTATAACAAAATCTTCAAAACGTTGTAATATAATATAGATAATTAATTAGAAGCCGCCTTTAAACGTTTCATTAACACACCCATACACACACACACCACAAGCACACACACACACGCGCGCGCGCATGAAATATAATAGAAAATGGTACAAGTACAAACCCAAACTACATACCTTACTGAGGTGTCTGGTTCAAATGAATTCGATCAACAGTGATTTGTAAGCTTTTAAATTGAATCATGCAAATATGCATAGCATGGGTAAATTACATTTGTAGGCATGCGTATATTAATTAATTAATTAATTAATTAATTAGATTCATGGATTATACAAAGCTTCCCGATTCTGACGTCTGTCTCCAACTTGCTAGCTAAAAATGTCCTGATTAAACCAACTGCAAGATATTCTAAATGGCACGGTAAAGCTTGAAACAAATATAAATATAAACTTTACTTGAATTGTTTCTTCATGATAAACAGAACAAAATGCCGTTACCGTATAATAGATAGCTTGCTTCGTATGGAAAAAAATACAATTAAAGTGTTTATGTGAAATACCAAACAAGTTTGATAATAATTTTACTCATTTTACATTCTTCGATCAGCGGTGAATTCGCGATGAACATATGCCGCGTCATTTCGTTGATGTCTTTCTGCTCCTAAAAGTTACATTGCTTTCATTATGCAGGATCATACATTTCTAGTGTTCTTTAAGTTGTATAGCCACATATATTTGAGTTCGGAACCATATATTCAAAGTACAATGCATTTTAGCAAACGTATAATGTTGAACTGCATGTTATAGTCAGATATTAATTTTTCGGTTTGTATCTTATTCTTGTTGGTCCTCGAATGCACGAACCCTTTAGAGTGTACGCTTAGATATCTTTGTTGGTACACCATCTTTCTAACCAAATTTGGCAACATAAGGATATTTTCCATGCTTTATTGACTTTGTTTAAATTGCAATTAGCAGGGCGTTCATACTTTTAAAATAGGATATTGAGAAAATTATGTGATACCATGGACTTTCTCAACTTTTTTCCCAAACGAAGTAAACTAATCGTAATAATTCATTTTTCTTCAAAGTAATCACAATTCTCCATTTAACTTTAGCAAATAAATAGGAAAGAAAATCTGCACGTGCTCTTTCGTATTATGAGTTACGTGCGTCAGTGTCGGTTTTTTCATAAAAATTATTGTTAGTGTTGAAAGGTTAACTATGTCAAGTGAAAAATATTTCTGTTATACTTTCCAAAACAAATAATATCTCAATAAAACAAGTCCAAAAACGTGCAAATCAATCATATTATAATATTGAATAGCTGTAAATTCTGACATATATATATATATATATATATATATATATATATATATATATATATATATATATATATATATATATATATATATATATATATATATATATATATATATATATATATATATATGCATTTTCAATCCTGGTTTAGGCGTCTCACATCAAAGTGGAAAATAAATCTAATAGAGATTACGCAAACTGACATTAATCGATACATAGCATATTCGCTAAGCTAAGGTGTTTGTTTAAAATGCCGATTTGTGTCTTTCGTAACTTCTCTCTAAAGAGTACCTGTCTTATTGCGAATTGAAAACCTTTAGCACTCTAACCTATTTTCATTTACAGAAATTTCAGATGTCACTTAAGTCGCAAAGAATAAATATTAAAGTATCTTATACGTCACTCCTGAAAAATGTGTTTTAAAGTAGGTCTCCATGCTCAATAACACCGTGTAGGAAATCTGGTTTAACATATGATAACACTATTTAATGAACTTATCGATTTTCAGACAGAAAAAAAAGAGCCGACATAATAAAAATCGTTATTAAAAGTACATCTTCCGTTTTGAAATTATTTCCTGTAGTAGTTTTTTGTTTACATTTGTTCAAGGATCTGCTTACATTTAGAACATTTTTGATTCCTTTTCCGGATGGATTGGTAGATTTTCAGAATATAATGCCAAATGTGATTTTAACATGAAATTTTTCCAAAAGCAATTTGTATACCTGCATGATTATCCGCTAGCGGACCGAACTCAGATTTTATTTATTTGAAGACATAATCAAGCATTGTGGCTCAAAGGATGTCGTCTTAGCATACAATATAAAATGCAGAGAAGTGGTTTAAAAACGTCTACTGACCTCAGACCTTTTCATGAACATAGATCCAAATAATGTGTACAATATGTTGATTTATAAGATGTTTTAGGTATGAATTGACAGAGTGAATGTGCAGACGGAATGTTATCTAGTTTCTGATGATAAGAGTGAAATGTCGGGGAGAAAATTATTTATTCACCTGAGTTAAGAAACAAAGATAGTCAACACAACTGTGCATGTTTTATTGCATGCATTAGGGTCACAAAGGCTCCTTGAGATGACCAGGGATAGAGAATCGTTGGGGATTTCTTTTCCTTCATAGAAACCCCATGCATGATGGGGTTTTAAAACTCGCATGAATGGTCTATTAAATGTTTTCTCGCTATTTCCTGCTTTACCTTAAAGGAGTTGTGGAGACTGTATTGTGAGTCCCAGACCTGCGACCAAAAGGGTCCTAGATTCAACTCTTTCGATGGGATCACCGCAAGTCTGCTTCAGTGGTCTAACATGGGCAAAGAACTTAATTTTCATTTCATTGGTACGGGAAAACCTATTTGTGTTGCTGTGTCTTAACACATTCACAGAAAAATGTTTCTTTACTTATTTACATGCATGAATATAACATTTCTGGCAGAATACCTTTCTTAGCATATATATATATATATATATATATATATATATATATATATATATATATATATATATATATATATATATATATATATAAGTAATTAATGACGGTGATAATAGAAATGACTTTCAATGTGTATATGTGTATTGAGCATCTTCATTACCTCCACCTTGAGAGCTGATATTTTCTGCTCACTAGTCGAAGTCAACGGCCCTTCATAAAGTTGATCAGGTCCCAGTCGTTAACTACCAGCTTTAAAATGACGAAATCAATTAAAACTGTAGTGTTATGGCAGAGAATTGCATTAGCAGAAATCATCCGAGTCGGCCCTGACATCGATCGGATTATATCCTTCTCGGACATTTCATACAACACTGCCATTTATCGAGGTCACGTCGCACGCATACATCTGAAGGTGTCTGGCTTGCTGAACAAGCGCCTGAAGATCATTGCACAGAACGCTATACCTTTTATCGGTCGGCGTTAAAGAGGTCAAAAAGAACCAATACGTTTTAACAGAATATTTAGAACTCTTCATACACCCTTATTCTATGTGTCAAACAATTCTACACCGATCCCTTTTCCAAGGTTTTCTTGAAGCTTTCGTTCCTTAAAAATCTTCTTAATATATCTATTATTCATGCAGTCTCAAGTATCACCCCTCCCCCCGCCTGTCGATAACATATATCAGCGCTACCACTCGAACGAGTCAGCCTTCTTAACGAAACGAATAGGAGGATTTCATTCGTAATATCATCTTGTCTTAAGATGGCAAGCAGAGACTTTTTACTCTGATATTTCATAGATAAATCTTTTGAATTAGTGAGACATATGAACCTTTTATATCTTTTAACTTCCACTTCGAGCAGGTAAATTTTGCAAGGGTTGTACGAGGTTATTCCACCTGTGAAAGATGGTTAATATTAAATTTATTCAGAAGTTTTGGATTCGTGGCTTAAATGGTGATCCGTTCGATATATCACAACCGATAGTACTTTTTTCTTAAAAATCACCTCAAGCATATTTGGAAATATCTCCAACGACCTTGTATTTTTCTAAATACCAACAAACCAATATCTCGATCATTCAATCAATAAGAAACTAATCGTTTATTCATCCAATCTTTGCAGGTTTATTTCTTCCCACCATACATAATTAATTTGTCTTCTGGAACTTGTGCTGATGAGACAACATACTTTGATGCAGGTTAATTATTAATTATCAATTAAAATTATTAAATAAAATCTGAATCTCATGGTGATACACTTGTTTTAAATAGTGACATGAATACATTTTCTCACGAGCAGAAAATTGCAAAACAATTAAGGAAAATTAAACAACCGAATAAAGTTGGCCTATCCAGAACTATTTTTCAGTCGGTGATAATAGCTTATTCCAGTTGATTACATACGATTTGTACATTGTGGTATGAATCATCCTTTAGTTAGCTACTTTATGCCGCAGATGCTTCTCAACACTCTCGTGCACGGGACACTGGCATTCATGATGTTTTAACACGAATAGATGCAAATAATATGCTACGGAAAACTTGTCAGCATTGTTTCATACGACAATTGTCGAGTTTCATAAAGCTGATATTCAAATTAGGCAGGGTCAACGTTTGATAGGCCAATAAAAGACTACAGATACATGGACTATTCAGCTATGTCCCAAGTCTTCTTAATTAATTAAGTTTGATAGTTTAAATCCGAAAAAAGGAAATTCGCAAACTTTATGGAATCGAAGTATATTTTACTATTTCTCATATGAAAATATGCCATAATGAACATTTTTACAGGTTATTAAGGTAATGGAACATTAAAAAATGTACAATGCGATAATATCAAGTAAAAATGAGACTTGTTTTGTTGAAAATTGTTTCCGAATTTCTTTTTTGCCGTACTATTAAGGTGACAATTGGTGCTCCCAAATAATCCGGGGGTTTAGGAATTCCACACAGGATCACTGATTTAATACATAATAACGTATAAGAATCGAGACGAGTATGAATGGGACAGACGTGCACTCGCTACATGTGGGTTAATATTGCCTCGTTGAGTATGGGAATAATGATCTCCAAAATATAGCAATCACATGTTGACCTGTTCATGACTGTAGAGTTAAAGGGCACTTAGAATTTATTCAATTAAAGTAAAACAAACTGTGGTGTGTATTAGTACTTGTATATACTTCCAATCGGTACGATAATTATTTAGCAACAAAAAAGGCAGTTAAACAGCTGTGGAAAGAATATTGTTACTAAGGATACCCCTTAGGTGAGACTACGGTTGATCGATGTAAGAGAACACCAGTGAAGTGGTATTTTTATTTTCCTATTTAGTGCATGTGTTATAAAGATATTAGGCTCTTAATGAAGGGCAAGGACTCTGACCTTCTTTCCTTTGGAAATATTTCTGATACTATAGCTTGCTGTTTTCCTTATACTCCATTATCATACCCTGAGAGATAAGAAAATTCTAATAAAATCAAGTTATCGAGCCTGCCAGAAATAATACTCCCACACGCGAACCGGACAGAAAGAATACTCCCCCACGTATATCGTTACGCATTTGTAAAATATGTCAAGAATCTATACTTGTTGATACTAAATCAAGGAACATTTCATCATGAAAAAGACACTTATTATATGGAAAGATAACCTAAAACGAATTTCAAATAACCGTTATATATATATATATATATATATATATATATATATATATATATATATATATATATATATATATATATATATATATATATATATATAAACTTCATGTTTTAGTGTGTTAAACAGAAAATTAGTGTGTAAAATTCAGAAATCGTGCTAACTTAAACATTAAGGTATATAAAGCATATAAGAGAAATGACCTGTAATAAATTAACAATTGTTCGCAAAGAAATAAATTTAGCAACCAGTCCTTGCAATATCCTGCTAATATCTCTTATATATTTGTTATTAGTAATTTGGAATTGGTCAAAATATCAAAACTGTTGAATTTATACAATAATATAGAATTTATACAATAATTTCCTTTTCTGTGTTTCTTAAATATGAATATTTAAATAAGTAAAGAAATTGATCACATATCTCACTAAGTACAAAGAAGGGTGTACAAGCACAGCTATCAGTAGACGCATTCATTCATACACATTTTCACATACGGCTATGAATAAGGACGGATGGACGGAGAAGGTCTTGGAAGCTATACTGCCTTCGTCATTGCCGTTGGCGCCTATTTACCTTAGTACGCCACTGACAAGGATCAGCTGTAGCAAGATTAGCATTTGAGGCAACATTATTAGCAAAAGAAGTAGATTTGTACATGATGGTTTAAGTAACTGTATCGGCATCTCACTTATTGTAGCGCAGAAGTAGTAGCAGTAGAAAATGTAGCACATGCAGTGAGATTAATAGCATTAGCAGTAGCGCCAATGGCGGCTTCATTATTATTAGCAGCGGTAATCGGTCATGTTGTAGTAGTGATAGTTGTAGTGGTAGTAGTATTATTAATATTATTTAAACCTCAGTAGTAGTAGTAGTAGTAGTAGTAGTAGTAGTAGTAGTAGTAGTGGTAGTAGTAATAGTAGTAGTTGTAGAAGAAGAAACGACATCGTAAGCAGCAGTAATATCAGACTAGCAGTAGTAATAGTATTTATATCACTGGCTGTATTAGCAGCAATAATATTAGCAGTAGTAATGGTAGTAGTAGTATTAATATTACTTATTATTAACGGTAACGGCAATAGTAGTAGCAGTAGCAGTGATATCAACATTAGTAGCACACGAACTAACATGGTAGTAATAGCAGTAGTAGGCCAAGTATGTATATTAAACATTCGCCTTGCCATTAATTTGTAGTCAGGTGATAGTGGCATTCAATTTTATTAAAATTAGATCTCTACTCTCCTACGTGAAGGTCTTACCTCGACCGCTTAGGGGTTAAATTTTTAGCAACCTTTGATTTAGCCAATGAAAATGCAGCTTTCAGAAATTTGAAAGTGAATCAAATTGTTCGGCACACGTTGATAATCTTCAGCCATGCTGCACAGTCTTCCAAAATGCAAAGATCTAAGACGACGGATGAAGTTAGTGATTACATTAACATTTGTAACCAGAATATAATTTTAATCAGACTGTGTCAGATCTTTTGGTAAGATAGTGGAAATCTAATTTTAATCTGATTCTAGTTCCTTTAGTCTGCTGTGTTCCGGTCGTTACAGTCCTTGAAGACCCTTTGGAAAGTGTGTTTTGTGGATCGACATAGAATTTTAAACAGCACATTAAACTGCAATGGCGAGAAACCAACATAAGAGATTTAACATTGCTTAATATTGTCACAGACGTGTGAAATGATTACATCCTAATCTTAAGATAAGGTAGCGTGATTCGTACCGCAATTCAAACATTCCTGTTCATGTATCGAACGAAATTTGTATTTATCATCTTTCCAGTACAAACTTTGTCATTTCTTGCATTATCATTCAACTTTTTCTGTAAACCCACCCAGCCTCCACCACCTCATCCAAGGACATTTTATTCACAAGTTAATCGAGTCATGCTTTAGGTTCTAACTCACACCCACACAAATGCACATTGTTACTCAAACTCAACGAAATAATCAATATCATTTTATAAATAGATAGATTTAGGATATCGTTTGATGTCTTTGATACAATCAAAATCATGTAGAATATTGCTTATAAAAAGTTTACTTATGATCGCTTTCAGGACAAACTACAATTATCTTGAAACTGCATAATCAATAATGATTTAGAAGCAAAAGTTGTGAAAAGTATTATTAATCTTAATTTCAGCTACTCCATATTAGTTTAAATTTCTCTAGCTCATTATTTTATTAGACTAAACACATCAATACAATTCTGACTGGAAGTAATGAACTAGGTCCCTCCAAGCTTAATGATGACAGCATAACTCGTACGGTCGAATATGATCTTTCTAAGCAGAAGAAACAAAGTTACATTGCAGTCACCCTTTCCCTCCACATACATACATACTTACATACATACATACATACATACATACATACATACATGCATGCATGCATGCATGCATGCATGCATGCATGCATGCATGCACGCACGCACGCACGCACGCACGCACGCACGCACGCACGCACGCACGCACGCACGCACGCACGCACGCACATACATACATACATACATACATACATACATACATACATACATACATACATACATACATACATACATACATACATACATACATACATACATACATACATACATACATACATACAACCATGCAACCATACATACATACAGCCATACATACATAGATACACACACACAACCATACATACATACATACATACATACATACATACATACATACATACATACATACATACATACATACATACATACATACATACATACATACATACATACATACATACATACATACATACACACACACACACACACACACACACACACACACACATACATACATACATACATACATACATACATACATACATACATACATACATACATACATACATACATACATACATACATACATACATACATACATACAACCATGCAACCATACATACATACAGCCATACATACATAGATACACACACACAACCATACATACATACATACATACATACATACATACATACATACATACATACATACATACATACATACATACATACATACATACATACATACATACATACATACATACATACATACATACATACATACAGACATACATACATACAGACACACACACACACACACACACACACACACACATACATACATACATACATACATACATACATACATACATACATACATACATACATACATACATACATACATACATACATACATACATACATACATACATACATACATACATACATACATACATACATACATACATAAACAGTTAGATCAACATAAACAGTTAGATCATAATTGTTTCCTGCCGATACATTTAGGCTGGATACAAAGGATAATTTTCATATGTGCCGTCAATGAATACAAAAAAAAATGAATGGAAATATATACTAAAATTTTGATTCAGTTTTATTAAAGTTCGCTAAGCAGTTTTTAAGATGTAGCTGATTAGGTTTACACATTCACTTCGATAGTCTGAGCTGCGTGAAACGCCATAACATATACAGTTCTGATCTCACTAGATCACATCCGGTCTAACAAAAATGCATCGGTGTACACTATCACTGTAGCAATTAAGTTTATTTTGCAATCTTTGTAAATAAACCACCCACGGATGTATGATGTTGAATTACTTAGCAAATAATGGAAAATAATTCAGATTATGGAGAAACACAATGAACCAGTTTGCATGCCATTTATGCAACCTTCTCAGGGAACCAATAGGTTTACAATGCAATTAGATGACGTCAACCTTTTCGTTACGTATACCAATCTTTTTTACCAAGATACGTTGAAATAGCGGTAAAAAATATAATGTTTCTTTTCTTAAAAAAATATGAAATCAAATTATATATAATTAAATTCAACCTTACTTGAAAAGAAAGAGAAAAAAATCATTTTAATGAATGTTCAAAGGTAAATACAGATAATGACATTTTGTTCTCTCACAAATGGTACAACTAGTACAACTTGATTTTTCCCAAGCAATTCTCTTTGTTTTAACAGCATAAAACTTACAAACTGCATGTAATTGTTGGTATGACATGACTAAATCATTATCTGATCATATTTAAATGGCCATATATA
Organism: Potamilus streckersoni; assembly: GCA_016746295.1. Taxonomy (NCBI): domain Eukaryota; kingdom Metazoa; phylum Mollusca; class Bivalvia; order Unionida; family Unionidae; genus Potamilus; species Potamilus streckersoni. The sequence continues at coordinate 435,123 of JAEAOA010000727.1, forward strand.
ATGCCCATTGGATAAGGTCGTGTTTTTTAAAATCCACACGTCTGTTTCATTTACATTAATACTGGTGTTTTTCGTTCGTTAAAGAAAACTTGAGTCCTATAAAATGCTTTCCAGAAAAAAATATGCATTTCATAGTAAAATGTATAAATGATATCCTGATAAACTCATTTGAAAGTTCTGCACATTCGTGAAGACAACAAGACAACATAATCTTGAAAAAGTATGAGCGATGATTGAGTGTTCTGATATAACTTTCCCCATGGCCATATATGCCTTTCTACACACATCAAAGAGGTGGATAAAGTTCGTTAACTGCAGTTTACCTTTATCGTCTGTAATAGGTGGTTAATTCAAAGCCTGAGTGAATATATTGAGGCAAACGAGTTATATAGCTCGTGAGTTCCAAAGTTTCTTTATAAATTAAAACATGCAGGCCTGTAGCTAGTATCTCTATTTCGTATTCCGATTTCATGATAGATATACGTGAAGCTGTTTAACTATGCACTGATTGGATAGGAAAAGATATAGATGATACCACCTCATATGAGAAAGAGAGAGAGGGGTGGGGGTGGGGGATGGAGAACGAGAAACGTGTTGCAAGTAGATATCTTGGTGGTGGTGATAGTAGTAGTGGGTATTGACTTCGTAGTGGTCTTAGTCATTGTAGTGCCAATTTCTCGTCATTATTGTCACAAAATGGCAAATTATATTCTATTTCATCAATAGTACAAATGGTCGACAATAAGGTCACATCAATTCATGATAATGAGACAAGTTCACAACCAGATGCAAATATAAACTTTTCTTGCCCAATTAAAAACCTGTTTTACTATCTATAATCGTTCTCTTTTTTTTTCCTATCATATGTTTGCATAACTAAGCAGCTTCGTAACCATGGAAGTTTTAAGTAACCAACTTAAAAGCCATAGTTTTAAACAGCACATAGCATTTAAAAAGACTTTTGAGAAGAAAAAAAAAACGCAAAATTTTGTAAGGAGTGGCTGATGTTTAAAACGTTTAACGTAACATACATATCTTTATATACATAGGTAGTATCTATATACGTGCATGTACATATATACTGTATATACTTTATCCCCAACGAGACATAACAGCTAGCCTATATCGATTTTCCATGAAAGGAATATCGTCTGCAATGGAAGCGCTTCACATGTTGCAATCGAAATTTATCTGAGGAAATTATATTTTATTTTATGTGGGAAGAAGCTCTACATATATGAGATATATACATTTATTCTGAACTGAACACGCTCTACCAGTTTGCAAATTAGCCACAGAGACCCGGCGACTTTTCGATCAGCCAATCCTAGCGCGACAGACGACACGGTCTCCGGTTTGCCTAGGTTTTCTACCTTTAAAAGAACGCTAGCTCATTTTCCCTGCGCAGACGAGACTGGAGATCATCGAGTAACTATCGGGACTGCGTATTTCTTGGAAGGGCTCGGACCACAAACACCAGCTGGAATTCAGCAAGGAATTTAAAACTGGTCAAGAATAGCAAGTAATATGGCAACAAAATCAACTATTAAGCAGAGGGGAGCAATGACTGTTGTACAACGGTCGTCTCCAGGGGTGAGGCTGTCTTTGGGAGGAGACAGAATCGTAGCATCTTCCACCAGGACCCTTAGGGCATCAGTAGGGGGACCCGGATACAATTTGAGCTCCGGCACAGTTCACAATATGTCCAAGGAAAGTGTTAAAACAGTGAGAAGTGAAAGAGAGAAGGAAAGGGCTGAAATGCAAGGGTTAAACGAGCGATTTGCTAGTTACATCGAAAAAGTCAGCTATCTGGAAGGCCAAAATAAGGCTTTGCTGGATGAAGTGGAGAGGTTGAAAAAATTAAAGGGATTTAATGATCAGAAGATTAGGGAAATGTACGAGGATGAGCTTAAGTCAGCAAGAGAGGAATTGGAAAGATGTGGAAAGGATAGAGGGGAACTCGAATCGCAGATACTGGCACTCACTGATGCTCGCGACACAGAAAAATTAAAGTAAGTTTCTATTGAAATATTTTTGATTTGCCAGATTAATTTTCTTTTAATGTTCTCTTGATAATTCTATTTCTGTCATTTCATATCAACGTTTCTTCTGCAACATGCAGTTTATAGAATTCATTCTCGTGAGATAATTGATGCTCTATTGTTTGGGAGATTTTTTGCATATTTTTGTAAATTCAGAAATTGTATTCGGTAAGGTAACGTATTGATCTATTAAAATGCATCAGTTTTGTTAATGGTAATTTATATAAAAGATGTTTGATTTTAATTAGAAAGCTTTTGAAACAACAGTTAACACATATTTATAACAAATATTTGATGGTTTATAATATGGACTTGTAGCTTTTTCTAATTGCAACGTGCCGGCCGGCTTCCCGGCCTTGGCTTTCGTTGACCTTGCAATATTAACTGAGCCCACTCCTACGATTACGTCATATGTCATGTGATCGACTCGTTTCTTGAGCTCCTACACCGAAGCATAGTCTAGCAACGTGCAGTGTGGATCATGACCAAACTTAAGTTGGTTGTGCTGTTCTGGAACTTTATTTTATGATAGCAATACAACATACATATTAATGATAAAGTCAATAACTCAAAGCTAGTAGGAGGTAGTTAGGGCAATTATACAAGGATATGTCGCTGGAATACGAAATGTATTTAATAAATATTGTGTTAAATATTTAATTTGAAAATGGTCATTGCAATGTTCCACACCAGTCATGGGCAATAACTTCCTGGGCGAGGCCCAGAGTTTTAATGTCACACCCTATGAGGTTAATTAACAAATAAAACCAGGACACGGGGCTGATTCGGCTTGCGGGCCACATTGTGCCTACCACTTTTCTATACTCAGATTAAACTTTTGTGTTTGGGAGAATACAACAAAAGACACAAAACCACAATAACATTTGTATTCTCATTCAAAATAAACTTTGTAAACATTAACACTAATCATGAGGAATTATTTTTTCCATTTAAGAATTATTCACGAAATATGTCATGTATAAGATAATTAAATACTTACAGAACTACAACCACCACCACCATTAATAATGATGATAAATATATCTATTAATAATAATGTTTATTATTATTATTATTATTATTATTATTATTATTATTATTATTATTATTATTATTATTATTATTATTATTATTATTATTATTATTCATCTCAACGTCTCTTCAATCTGTGTGTGCACATTTTTTTATTTTTATTTTCTCCTGAAAGAGCGAAATGGATGTATACGTTCCCATTTTAATATCTAGACAAGTTAATAACTATAAGAAACCTGCATTGCAAGGTATGGAATATATAAAGCTCGACAACAAGCATGATGTGGGAAAGCAGACATACCAATTTCAGTCGACGTGACACTTTCGTATTTTCTTAATATTCCAGTCTGTAAGACAGTGGGTTTTTTTGTCCTTCTCAGTAATTTGTTCTATTACTAGAAAGCGTTATTAAGGACAAATGGTATTTGATGTGTAGTTTGTCAAATTTGTTTATATATATATATATATATCTATATATATATATATATATATATATATATATATATATATATATATATATATATATATATATATATATATATATATATAATAAAATTTCCCGAGGATGTTTGTAAAGGTCATTTTAATATTTATTCCTTTCCCCCATCGTTTTTGAAGACCTATTATTTACCAAGTAGTTATGAAAAGTAATGTATATAGATCAAGAGACGTGAGCAAAACTTCTAATCTTATAAATGATACTTAATCAAAGTGAGACCCAAAACACACATTCTACGTAAATATGAAAGAGTTGCCCCTTCACTCCCCTCTACAGTTTTGGATATCCATACATGAACACAATTTAAATAGACTGGGATTGTTTACGGTATGTTCTATTCAAGAATGGCGCGCGAAGGTCACAATTTGACAATGAAAGCTTTATATGCCAGGACATGTATTAAAGTAAACTGTGCGTCCCAGATTTTTGTTAGTCCGACACAAGGTTTCGTATACCAGCTTGAGTCTTGAATGGTCGACCACAGAAAGATGATGACCAGAACGTAAAACGTCACGGCCGCTTTTTATTCTACATATCAATCAATCATTCATATAACACGGCCAATGAAAGTCATTCAATTTTTCATGATAAAACTAGTATAATATGAACTCGCTGTGCAACTGAAGTTTTGAAGCGAGATGTTACATGCACTTCGAGACATAAATAATTAAAATGTATATCATGCGGGAGAGATGCAGCGAAAGATGAATTTTTCTTCAAAACATATTACCATAAATGGTTCAAATTCTAAAGATAATTTTTTTTATCTATACTCGTCCTGATTACATAGACTGATAAATATTTTCCATGACTTTCTGTGAATTTTCGGTGAAGAATAAAATAATACTAAGAACAACAGAATAGTAATTTTCAAGGAATACATTTTTACCATTTTCTTGACCATAATATAGAGAGAAACGTATTTACGATATAAGTGATACATTTGACTTTGGATTATTCAATGCGTCCATGCTTGCCGTACTAAAGATACAAATAACCTTAACAAGTCAGGCATGCATACAGTTCTTTTTTGTTTTCTCAAAGGTCGATGGGGTATACCTATTCATTTCCTTTTAATGATTATCAGGTCATTGGAGGTAAACATAGAAAATAGAGAAATGGTACTTAAACAGGTGCAACGTAGAAAAAAAAAATCCAAATCACATAACATAGAAAATGGCGTCAGTTATGTTTAGAGGCTCTTTGTAACGACATTGTCATCCAAAAATACTGGTATTCAGGTGTTAACTTTCTCAAAATGGCTTAAAGAATTGTACTCAGAGCTCATTAGTTTAGTAAAACGATCGCGCAAATTGCTATTAAGGGCTTTTGTAACGAAGACAAAAAGGCGAGGCCGATAATGTAAATCTCTTACTACCAAATATCGTTTTTGTATAATACACCCATTGCTTGTGATCATTCAAGTGTTTCATCTACTCCAAGTATGTAACAGACTGAAACCGGTATTACTAATTTGGATATCGATGACCCGCGAAATGAAAACAAAACTTCATGGCTGTTTACCTCTCCAAAGATTTTTTTTAACAAGCTTTTCTCTGGTTTTGTAAACACAATTTGCTCTAGTTTTTTTGTCACAATCTCCTCTTTACGTGAGAAATTATGAGATAAATGCAGTAGATTTAATGACACAATTTGCATAAAAAAGAGCAATTCTGATTGTTTTGTTTTCCCAACACTCTTAAAAAAGACCCAAAACGGATATGCATAATGTAAATTTCTTTATCCCGCCCCCGCCACGTCATCCCCATCCCCCGGGTCGTGATAGCATGTGCATATACTTACACTTAGTAATATATAAAATACATGCCTTAATTAATTAAAAAGTCTTTTTTGTCTATATTTTATTCTTCTTTAAAGGTCCGTCCATTTTACACCTGTTTTGTGGTCTTGACTGGGTAAAATAGAGTCTTAGTAAAGATCGCAAAATTTAATGTACACTAATTTACCGGTATTCACAGACTTTTATGCCTGCAAGGTCATTAACGGACTGCAGACATTGAACGCTGATACAAAATCCTTCCAAGATGCAGGGTCGCTCTGCCGACAGAAACTGATCAATAGCCTCAATACCAGGCCACCAAAAGGCTTCCGCGAGCACTTACTGACTCGTAAGCCAAGTAGCAATGACTGGGGAAGGCGTCCTTAACGGATTTACAACCATCATGTTTTAATGACGTACCAATAAAGTGGCATGATATATAACGCTAACCCTTCTGCTAGGATCAATACACAATTGTTTGAAGACATATCAGTGTTAACTTTAATATATTCACTTTTCAATATGTCATTATGAAAATTCTTGTAATTTTATCTCTAAAGGTCAAGCTCAAACGTCATTACTTTGTATATAGTGTTCTGTTCCTAAATTCTCTAATCAGCAGTCATTTTCTCGATTTGTTGCGCCACCATTACATATTAATGTTAAAATGTTTGGGTAACAATTTTTGCGATTACAAAATGTGACCAATTTTGTTAACAAAACTGCACCGAAATTGTTTCCTTCTAATGAACTGCAAGTCATGCAGTCATTGATGCACATTTTTATAATAGATACAGTATTTTATCATACTCATAAAGGGATACGTTGGCATTCCAGTTGACATTGTACATGTTATTTTTTTTTCGTGACTGTTTTGACCCAGTAAAATCTCTGTTTAGAGACATAGTAAATACCATGTGCACAATATAAATCTCTTAAACTTGCACTAAATATTCCAAACTTGCGATTCAGTATATCATCCAGATGCTTAAACTGACCTTACCCTTCAGAGATTATTTTTATTTTCATTGAATAATAGATAGGAAACAATAGGTTCTAGGAGAGTTTTTTGATCGACTATATGTTATTTTGCGAAAATTATAATTTATCCACTTCGACGTTTTCACATGTTTATTGAGCATGTTGTCGAATTACTTTGGACACCAGCGGGTTCTTTTAGATAGCTACATATTACAATATTAACATGTGACGGGTTCACCTTGAATGAAAACGTAGCGATGATTTTGCAAAGGACATCTTGGTAACAGGAAAAATATTGTCAGTCATGAAAATGCATAAATTCCAGTTCGAGTGCCGGGACACATAATCTATGTAAATATATAGGACTTAACGTTAATATAAGCAGTCACAATAACGTTCAGTTTTAAACAATCCATGCATGTATTGACCGAAAATGTCACGCTGTAACCTACATGCACATAAGAAGCCAAAGTATATTAATGTTCAAAATCAGTTTCTAAATCAAACAATTCACACAGGTGCAATAACAATATTTATTGGATAACTTTGACAGCATAACAATGTATTTGGCTTTGATACTGAACGTGCGAAGAAATCTGAAGTGTCTATTCAAATGGATGGCTCGAGTGAATATCTTTCTCCAAAAGAGTTCTTAACATGGTTGAAGTGAACATGTACATTTCAACAATAAGGTCTGCATTACACAACCGGTGTCACCTTTGGCATTATCGATGGAGCATACCTTCACAGTAAACGGGTTCGAAAGGTTGCAAGCCATAGTCTGAATGAATGATTGTGACTCAGAAGCTCACATAGTACACATTTTGTATATACATTCACACATCGCATTTTTACAAGTGGCTTGCTTTTATGTAGCTTTCAGCACTGAAATCTGAGTCTGTATATCAAGACACGTTTAAAAACATGAATTTAAAGGTGGAACACATGGTAATAAGTTTAAGCGCTTCTTGTTGAACACTAAGAAAATTTTACTATATTTTTATGTGTTCGTGTTACCAACTAAGCACATTATTGACACATAATGGTATTTACTCCAATTTAATAAATCACATAATTACTTCTCGGGCATTTCTAATGTAATTGGCTTTGAAAGAAGCGTATCACGAACAAAGCAACGAGAAAACATTACTATTCCGAAAATAAAATACACGACAACAAAATTTCATAGTTACAAAAGGAGACAATAATATAAGGACATTAAACCGATAATCTTTCTATACGTACATTTTATGCGCGACCACTTTACCCTTTGACTTAATACTTTTGCCCACCAGAGACAACCAGGTCTTGAAAGCCTTGATTAAGACTCGTGTAAGTAGTACGATTAAGTAATTATTTGTGCTACCTAATAACAATGAAGTCATCAGATGCTTGTCGACATAAACGAACAAAGAAAACAAAAACAAAACAAAAAGAATAATAATAAAAATTAGTGCTGCTCTCTCTCTCTCTCTCTCTCTCTCTCTCTCTCTCTCTCTCTCTCTCTCTCTATATATATATATATATATATATATATATATATATATATATATATATATATATATATATATATATATATATATATATATATATATATATATGCTATATTTAGCTCGTTTTAATCATTTACTATATTAAGAGTCGAAAGTCAAAGATTAAATTTATGTTTGGTATTTCTAATCATTTCATTTTTATAACACCATAGTATACTATCAATTACTGCTTAAGGATTGAAAGAAACAAATATACTTATAAATGCAAATAATAATGCATTGACTTGTTGATCGATGGTTTGATGCTATTAATTTGGGAAAGGTTATCTTCTTTCATAGTTATTTAAATTTTGTTGTCATGTTTTATGATTGCAATTGTTAATTAGAAAAAAAAATGACTGGCGGAGACCTATGTTGCTTTCAGTGGCAGATCTTCTTGCAAATAACATTATTACCTACATATTTACAATTATGAGCGGCAGTGAAATGCAATCAATATAGTAAAGCAATGCAAGGGAGATAACTCAACTATCCAGCTCCGGCATCGGGTAATTAGGCTGCGGTTTTCTTGCTATATATTGTGGAAAGAAATTGTTGCCACTTCCACTGTTAAAAGCATAACTTGATTTTGAGGAGTTGCGTCTTCCTGGGACTTAAGACGGCCGAATGAACGAAACCATAAGATTTTTAAAATGTTTTGAAAACGACTTGTTTTTTTATGTGATATTATAACTGTTTTACAGCAGAATTTGAATCCTATATTGGCTTTGATGCGTTAAGTTTTAATGAACTAAATGAATTAATATTGGATATATCACATGGATAACGTATACCAATTCCAGAATCCCGATCTCAAGTATCAAAATCTTGTTTGAATTCTCCGCATTCAAAACTTGTTTCCCATAGGTTAGCACACAACAATAAATTAATACAACATAGTGCCTAAATGACTTTACACAGTCCCTTGCGAGACAAGAAGGCGTAAAACAGATGACACTAACATATTTATCTATAATAATTACGTTTCTTATGTCACAATGAACTATTTATATTTGCCGACGAAAACCATTTTTAAGGTAGGGACTGTATTGTATATATATTACGTTTTCATTTTTTGTGGGTTTGTTTCTAAATGGCAGGTTATCCAGAAATCTGGTACGCCTCGCTTTCTCAAACATATATAATGCAACAAATTAATAGAATTTAATATTTCACGCTGGAATGTTGCCAGATTTGTTTGGTCACACACGAGTGAGACGTATGTCTATTTGTATTTACTTGATTGTCTTTTCTTGTTTTGATTTATACATACATGACATAATTACAGATATCAATTAGAACTTTAATATACATATTTAGCTTTGATACGGTTTTGTATTGAATTCGGGGTGTGGCATGGTTGTTGATAGTTGTTACACTACAGATAAAATATAACAGGCGTATGACATTATTTCATTTTACAATTCTAGGGTTGCCGATCTTGAAAAATCAATCGAGGATTATGTATCCAAGATGGAGAAGCTGAACAACGAAATAGCTGGACTCGTAGGAGACATTGAACTCCTGAGGAGAAACCAAACTCTCGTGGAGGATGAGAACAACCGTCTGAAGTTGCAGCTTCAAAAGCTCCAAGACGACAATGCCAGGCTACGGGAGGTGAGAATCATACCAAATCCGATGGCCTGGACAGCGTAATATCTACAATTATTTTACTGCCTACACTCTAAGATGTCTATATTTTTTGTCTTTTGCATATATAACATCTCGAAAAGATTAATAATGATCTATAGAAGTATTGTAAAACGAATTGCGAATCAAATTATTTACACATACTTTACGGACATATTTAAAAACAACGCACTGTACGCTTAGCATTACAAGTATACGCTTTTCAAGTTGGTAGAAACAATTCATGTGTGTGATGTCATTCTACAGTATTTCGGAATCCATTTTAAACAGATGCTTGAATTTTGGTTTTGCAAATTTGAATTAATTATTGGATTAAATATAAACAATTCTACAACAAACGCCACTACTTTCTAAAACTGGGTCAAAACTCCTTACAGGACTTGACGGAGGCTACTAATGCCCAGCTGGAAGAAGCAAACCGGGCCCAGACTTTAGAAGAGGAATTGGAATTCACGAAGAATGCCCTAATGACTGTATGTGTCTGTCGGTCTGTCTCTCTGTATCTATCTATCTATCTATCTATCTATCTATCTATCTATCTATCTATCTATCTATCTATCTATCTATCTATCTATCTATCTATCTATCTATCTATCTCTCTCTCTCTCTCTCTCTCTCTCTCTCTCTCTCTCTCTCTCTCTCTCTCTCTCTCTCTCTATATATATATATATATATATATATATATATATATATATATATATATATATATGTTAGTTAAACTAAACATTTAGGAGGATAAGTAAATCTCTGTTTCTTAGTATATAGGCATATCATATGTGCTTTTTACAATTGCAGATTCACATTGTTTTACTCTTGACATCGATTTAGATTTCAGGTGATATAAAGTATAAAGCAGCATCTGAATGTAAAGCCTTGATAATCACTGTATCAGCCATAATTTAACGACTTGAGTAACAACAATATGTGACGATGATTTCTTAATATTTCCCTGTAGGTGTACAATGCATTTGAAGGACTAAAAGAAAACATTGCGATAATACTATAAAGGATTAGTTTTAGTATCAAAATGCTAAATATGTTTAAAAAAAAACAACAATTTTTCACTTGAAACGATTTCAGAAAAAACGAAGTAAAAACTGGGAAGGGAAAGAACAAATTTCATGCACTTCGTCAAGTCTGAAAAATCAGTAGACAAGGCCTCTTCGGCATACTACGTTTTTTATCGCTCATTTAGCAACACTGATACTATCACTTTACGAAGCACGTACAATATATTCTGCTAAAATTGCATTTAAGTGGTAACTATTTTTCTCTATGCAATCAAAGGAAAACGAGGAGCTCCGAAGACTTCTGAAACAGGACTCCGCCATGCCTGACGTCCGTGCCATGTGGGAAGGCAAGATGAAGCAGGCAATTGCAGCCATCAGGCAGGCCTATGACGATGAGTTGAGAAACATCCAGGCCAACTGCGAAGCTCAATACGAACTACAGGTAGTGCGAATGTATATAAAAACCACTTCCTTGTTGGACTCAATCATGTACATTAAGTCTCAGTTTTGTTCAACTACTTTACTATTTGCTCCCATTTCAGAGTAATATAGCAGAGTTGTGAGTATAACGACTTGTATACGTCTTAAACAGGATGTCTATAGTACTCACATCTGAAATAACAGATTGGAAATTTGAATAGGTACTAGAAACGGATAGTTTTGCGACACTAGAGGAGAGTAATATTTTCTGCTATTTATGCTTATATGTACGTTGGTTTCATAAATGTTGGTAAAAAATGTCCCATTAGTTGTAGGGAACGAGATTTCCACTGCTTCATTTATACCTTACATTTTGTTTGTGTCATATAAACAAGGCGAAGGTAATATGAAACATTGCTGGGTTTGAAAAGAATTACTTTAAAGAATGTGAATAATAATAATAATAATAATAATAATAATAATAATAATAATAATAATAATAATAATAATAATAATAATAATAATAATAATAATAATAATTCGAATAAACCCTTTTTGGAATAACCCAAAATATTATCACGTGAGAATTCAATACGTTTCCTTTGGATATTATTTCCATGCAGTCAGCAAATTACTAGTCAACTAGTGATATATTAAATTCCATAGTTTCTTGAAAACAAAATTAAACGATAAGGAAGTAAATGAAATAATTTAAAATACTTGGTTCACATTATTGTTTTAATCTGCGCATTTATCTAGAAACTTAAATTATTAATATTTACAGCTGAGAAACATCCAATCAAGCATGAAGAAGGAACAACCAGACTCAAGCATCGTAAAGGAGGAGACAAGAAAATTGAAATCCCAAGTAAACTCTGCTCAGAGCGAGCTAGGAGCTCTCCAAGGCCAGGTAAATAATAATTATCAGGGATCATTAATCATTATTTCGAACCATACACGACTAACAATCAAATCTGGAAGCAGGTGCTTACTCCTTTTTGCAAGTAGATTCTTCACTCGATGGTTTATTTTGTTTATGCTTTTCTAATTTCTTATTATGTATATTTAAGTAAAGATATAGCAGGTCAAAATAATGAAAGATTGTTAAATTGTCGAATATGCAGTGTCGTATATGAACTTAACGAATGGTATAGTTCAGATATTACATAGATATTGATTTTGTAGCATAAGAAGTAATTACTTATTCTGGCCACAGCCTTCGCAAACAAATGCTTTGTGTAATATATTTATAAAAGACCTAGTGCATGTGCCTCAATCATATAGATTGCGTCCCTGAGGGAACTACTGGCATCCAAGGAAAGGGAACTGGATTCATTGGAAGAGGAATATAAGATTCACAAGTTGGATTGTGCTGGAAGAATACGCGAGTTGGAGGATGAATTGGCCGACGTGACTTCAGATCTGAATCAATTAAGCAGCGACAAGCTGACACTGGAAATGGAGATTGGTACCTACAGGAAACTCCTGGAACAGCAGGAACATAGGTAAGCCACATGTTCTTTTTCAGTATTCAATGAATGGTGAACTTTAGGAAAGTAAACGACTAAAAGTTTAACTGAATATGCTAAATGCTAAAAATATGCATATATTTTCCATAACAGGTAAGGACCTTTCTTATAGCAACGTGGTGTAATTATAATTTGACATTTTCTCCAAACGTGGCACACAATCTACAACTATAAGAAAGCAAATCAGTAACCCAATGCACTGCTGAACAATACTAAACAAAACAAATAGATTTCTATCATTTATGCTACTACGTAAACGCTCCAGTAGATAGTAACGATATAATTTACCACTTTGTTTTTGAACATTATTCATTGAAGGAAACATCTGCAGATATAATTCAAAATAATGTGTTATATAGAAATTAAGTTGAACATTAGATAGATATTGAAAATTGTCTCCCCTTAGAAGATAAAACTTTGGATTGTGGAAATCAACTTAAATGCTTATTCATTAAAGAGAAAACACAAAATATACCTTCTTTGGCAGTTGTGTTGCAGCAACATAAAATTAGATCATATATTATATAATAATATTGTATTAATATAATATTAATAACTTATGCCCACTATCCGCTAGAAACACACACGCACACACATATTTATAAATATTAAAAATACTGTATGCATGCATACATTCATGAGCAAATGAATAGAACTGACAATCAAAGTAAACATAAACACCAAATACAGATACGCACGCATACGACGAACGAGGACTAAACATCTTACACAAAAATATTAGAAGAGACTTTAGAAATAATAGTGAACAGTTATTAGTTTATCATATGTAACTGTAGACTATTCGGGAGAAATGGGAATGTGTCGATCATATGGGCTGTTGTACTTGATAGCAACTTGTCATTCACTTAGGTTAACTTCACACATCTTAGAGTTTTATAGGTAAGGCAGAAAACTGCATTTAATGATTGTTGACGTAAATTGAAACTACAAACATACAAATATGTCTGCGCATTACTAAAGTAAAGTTGTTGATGAAATGTGTTAGAGAATTTAGAATGACTTTATTTAAATTGGATGGGATCACGTAATAGATTACTTTTTTCATACATTTAAAATACAATTTTGTAAGTTCGTTATACGTTTTAGAAAAGTTCACAAAATGAGGTGTAGATGATTAGCATATGCAAGCATCTCAAGTAATAAATCTCTAAAATTAGGAATAGAGTTTTCAACTTTAAAAGCATTAAAGCTGTGAAAATATGTTATGTTATGCTGTCTATTGCCGCAAATAAATCAATCGTACAAATCTTTGTGAGTCAGGTACAGTACATCACAATACCAAAATTGTTTGACATGTTTTAATTTATTGACGGAAGTCCACAGCGGCTAATTTGTTTCTTTCAGCTTGGAAAGTATCGTGGAGTCACGCACTGGAGCAATGAGCAAAGGGGGATCCAAGCTCACCGATATCCTTCAGTCTAGCATGTCGCAGTCCAGCAGTTAGTAAAATAATCCATATGATTGGTTATTCACATCCTTGAAGCTATATGTTTGCATGCATGCGCAGTGGGGCTTTTGCAATATTATACGCGTCGAGGCGTTTCGAACATTTAGTGCTTTTGGAAATTGAGAATACAAATGCAGTTTCCATTTTTTGCCCATATTTTGTCGCATATGTGATATAAAGTGTCCTATATACCCTATGTAGTCTTAATTGTTACATAAATACATTGTAATATTATACCGGTTTCATAATTTTGAGGTTGAAATGTTTATAAATTCTTTCTTCGGTACGTTCTTTATCAGATGCATATTGTCTCACGCTTTTTTACCTTATTAGTCTTTCTCAAGTTTATTAAGCTTTTGAAGAAAAAGTAAATAAAAATACCTTCGCTTTGAAAATGAATGCTTGTGTTATCCATTAGTGGTGATTGGTTATATACGGAATTACTGTATCTAAACAAGGAAATCTGGAATCCATTAGAAGGACCACTGAGAGGCTGCAGAGAATGCATGACTCATGACAGATTTTCTTGTATTTAGACACAGAGATGGTGGTTTGTGTCATACATTTTTCGAGTATATCAGCACGAGCGTACACTGCTACACAGTCTGTATTCTTAATACCTTAACGCTGTACATTGTGTATGCAAACTCTGGCACAATAACGCTTTATCATATTGCAAGCATATTGTGATAAATGACGACAAACATTCTATAAAATACAGCTGTCTCATTTCAGAATTTATGTAATTCCATTTTAAGGTTATTTATATTTGCTAAAAACTATAATAAATAGAGCTTCGAAATTAATATCATTCTTAAATGTGCATTGGGAAATATTAAAACTTTACTAGTAAATTAATTATGATTTTCAAAATACCAAAACATGATGCAGATTTCTTCACTGTTTCATAAAAATATCTACCTGCTTCATGAATATTGCTTCAAGAATTAAAAATACATATACAACTATTTTTTAAAATATTTGCTGGAGTAGCGTTTCAGACAAAAATATCTTCTTAAAAAAGTTATTGAGCTATACCCGTGGAGTTTAAACTGGCTTCTGTCTATACCGGTGGTACGTACATAAAATATAGTAGACAAAGCATTGTAAGCAAATGTGCTGATATACTGAAAAATATAACCCATTCACTTTCCAACAGTGACTATCTCTCTTTCCTTGCAAGATAGAGGGTTTTTTTTTAATAACTGAACGACCACGACGATTGACAAAAACCTATATTTTAAAATTCCCGAATTCCCTGATTAACACACTTCTACAAGGCTGCTCTGGTTGGGTATTTGGAAGAATGTCACATACAATAATTTATGAAACGTGCTAAAGATAAATGTGCGCATAGATCAGTATTTGAAATGAAATGTAATCAACTGAAATACTACTGTCCCGTTCGTTGTATTGTTTATGTCGTTATTTCAAAAAAGAATCATGTTGATATTTAAAATTTCTCAACTTTTAATAGGTTTCCGACAGATACTTGAGGAGGCTTTTTAGTAACTTACTTTATCTTACTATTAAACTGTTTAGATTAGAATACTAGTAGATATGACCAAAATGAGCAGCCTTGTGTCAACAAACCCATTGTTAACAAGATTGGTATGCGTGTCCATCGATGTCATACAATACTTGCATGATCAACTCTAACAAGTAACCTAATGTCGAGACCCTTTGCGTATAGAGAAGATATATTCACTTTTTTCATATGTAATTCCTCAAGTCTAACATCACCGAAAGATATTCAAGTCCTCGTGAATAGAATGACAATGGTAAGAAAGATGTCTTAAATGAAAACTATTAATGTAAAAATCTGTCCGCAACAATGCATTATGAACTGACTAAAACTTATATTTAAATTTGTAGAGAAGAACAATTATTCTGGGGTGGGTTAATAGAGATTGAGCTGGGGTGGGATTAAATCAAAATTGTTATTTATTTAAATCTTATCTGACCTAGATCAGCTTGTAGAGCTCAAAGATTATCGAGCAATTACAACCAAATATCGAAAAGACATTGCTTTGATCCCTATCTAAATTGCGCAATGCATTCTACATATGTTCTTTATATTACGGCTAAAATTTGTATAAGCCAACACTGATTTCATTGATATAGAAATTATATTATGAAAATCCTATATGTAGAAAGTAAAACAAATCTTGAAGCATTGTTACACGTAGTCAATGAACATACATTACGTTTGCCAATGAATATACATTCCTGGAAAGATTAATAAAATAATACGCCTACAGTTAGCTACACAGTCGCAACAGGAACATATTTCATTATTGCTCTAAACATTCTGTTTTAAAGCTAAGCTCTTTTAAAATGATTGTAGTCAATTGTGGTCCTTATACTCAAAGATTGATAAAGATAATTAGGCTGGTTCTATAAATCTTTCCTGTCTTTATCCTCCAACGGAATAGTTTGCTTTTAAGATATCTTCAGTACTGCTTGCATTTGCTTTGACGCCAGTTATTAAAGACTTTTCTTGCATACGAATTCCCAGAAATGAAAACGTTACATTAATTATCAGTCGTATAAATAGTTAAAAGTTTATGTAGAACGGTAACACAATAGTCATAAACATGATTAGACAAAATTGATCAAATGTAACTTTGAAATCATTGTTATTTAAACTGTAGATTAATGAATTTTTGAGGGGAAATTGCTTCTTTTTGAATATTTTGTTACATGTAGAACTACATACACTATCATCGTCATATTAAAATTACACGTTTTATTAAGAGAATATGACAGAGTAAATAAGTATTTCATAATTCATAGCGGTATTCCATAGCCTCGTTGTTATAACCACGTGACACCAAATAACAATGAATGCGTTCAGGTATGTAAAAGATATGCTTAATTTGTTACATCCATTCCTCAATTGGCTTAAAAAAATTCACAGATGGTAACTCTACACTTTACACATGTTACAGGAAATTAAAAATAATTCGATTGATGTTATAGGTTTCTCTTTCAAAAAGAGTAACTGATGTTTTTTGCGATTCTATTTGAAGCATGTAATTTTTTTTATCAATATATAATCTTAATTTTTTCCTGTCATTTATTATCCGAAGCACATTTATATATTTTATTTTTGCACACGAATAGTTTAGTACTAACCGCATGAGGATGACACACGTATCGTTAATCGTTTTTGAGGATGACATTTGTATTTACAATCATTTCAAGGTATTTTATATTTTGGGAGTAGAACAGCTAATCCTAGATATGTGGGAGACAAACATAAATAGTTTTAGCTCTTTCGTATCCTACTGGACATGTGCGTTTCCACGCGACAGTCCTAAAAGATGCTAATGTTATCTAATCTTTTTTAATTAGCTTTTACTAATATTCAGCCGAGTATTTTATTCAACCATTTATTTTATTCGATGTAATATAGACGTCTGCAATAAGCATCTATAACGATGTTCGATCAAATTATTCCCACGTTTCTTATTTATGTGAAATTTAGTACAAATCACATCTTGTGCAATGACCTGTAGTTTTGATTGGTTAAGGACAACTTGTATTCCGTCTGTGTGACTATATTTAGGAGGCCACTTAATTTTTCAAAGTAGACGGAACCTCCCAAGTGAAACAGAAGATAATACTGACTTATAACATACTATTGAAATCAAAATATTGGTAATGTGTTTTCAACCCATTTGCCATTCTTAAAGCAGAAATCACTATTTGGCATTAATATTTAAATGATGCAGTCCCAGCAGAAGCAACAATAACCTGAACACCAATTTATCCTACGTTATCCGTAGAATATTTTCACCTTGATATGTTAATCAATATATATTCACTCTGAGGACAATAGCTTCAAATTAGACGTTAAGCGTGGATATTCGTGTAAGGCGCTGCTAGGATAATACAATTACCTGAAGGTATGGTTTTAATATTTATTCTTGTCAGAAAGTCTTGCCTCGCCATATTATTAACTAAAATATGCAGGGAGTATCAATTAGAATATGTTTTTTTGTAAAGAAGGGGCGTTAACGTATGTCAAAATATCAAATAGTCAAGAAAACAACGTATATATATACCCACGTTTCAACCCATGGCGCGTTTAAAATATACTTTGCAACAGCCCTACTGTGATGTAAATCAGACAGCAGTTAAACACACGTATTGTCACTGCTGCACCATCAAGTTTGTTTTCTTAATAACAATTATTACGCTTTTTGGGCCATTTCGTAAAAAGGTGATTCGCAGAGTTATCAATCATAGATAAGAGACCATTAACATGAAAAATAGAAATTGTGATCTCCTTTTGACTTATAATGGTAACTATAAAAGTAGGTATTATCGTTAAATTTCATTATGAAAAACTGTTCCGTTTGAAGCCGGCAAGTATATAAGTATTTACTCCTTACATCAGTTACTGATGTTCATCGCGTACCATCATCAACCTTTCATATTTATGTACTTGGGCCATTCGAAATGACATTTAAATCTGACCAGTACGAATCATATTTGAATCATTTGCTTGATGTCAAACTTCGCGCTACTTGCCTGCAAAAGCAATTTCCATAAGCTGAAACATTTCTCTTTTAAACATTATAATAATGGAGGTTGAAAGAAGGAAAGTTAAGCAGCTAAAAACACTACGCGGACATAGTCTGTGACCATTAATTAAACATTGGCAAGTTTTAATTCATTTTTTGTCATTATATGATTTCTAATTACATGTATTTTTCACGTCCTCGCAAACTATTTTCCTAATGTGACTCAGCTTTGATTTCTGAAAGTCAAAATACAATATGAACAAATTTGTGATTGACGATTTCATACAGCTATGTTCATTTGTTCATTTTATAATTCGAGCAAACATAATTTTGTTTGTTAGCATTTATAATTTACACATTGCATCATTATGTCTTTTGACTCAGCCTTTAATATACATATATTATGGTGCACAGTATCTCAATATTATAAATTTCAATTTCGTTACTATTTAACTTCTCTTTTTACCTGTGGATCTAGAGTACAGAAGTCTAAGCATAGTACATTTGATGACCTAAAATACCGTAAATTCCTTTATTTATGCGAAAACCACGTTTTGTTGTTCAGCATCTAAGTAGTATAGGACAAGTCATTCTATAAATATTTTTATGTTTACGGCATCAATAATTTACACTGAAATTTCTAATTTTGCGCTGAATACGAAATCCACGGAAAGTGTTTGTTACCTAATTCAATTCAGAACGTTTCACAGATTGCGTAAGTACGATGCAAACACATTGCCTTATTATGGAAGAAAGCATTAAGAAAGTTATATATATATATATATATATATATATATATATATATATATTTTTATATATATATATACATACATATATATATATATATATATATATATATATATATATAGACACATATATATATATATATATATATATATATATATATATATATATATATATATATATATATATATATATATATATATATATATATATATATATATATATATATATAGACAGATATATATATATAGATAGATAGATAGATAGATAGATAGATAGATAGATAGATAGATAGATAGATAGATAGATAGATAGATAGATACATATAGAGAATTTTAAATAAATCCAAGACAACTATGTTCTTGTTACAAATCAATAATTATATCTTCCTGACAAAAGCTGCTCAACTATTTATTTAAAGCAAAGATCGGCAAATCACAAAGAAATTCTGCATGTTCCAATAATAAACTCAAGTAAAGATTGCAGCGATATTAGCACCGCATACACGGTGAGCTTGGTATATAAACGATTGATTGCTGTAGTTAGGCAAGGAGGTTATTGATTAATTTGAAACAAATATTAATCTACTAATTAGGTAAATAAATAAAGAGCATAATGTTAACAAGCAGAACACAGATCAAATGAAAGTAAATCAGTTCAAAACAATTAGCAAGAATTTAAGAATTTATCGCGCTCTATGGGATCCCGGTGAAATGTGTTCAAGACACAGTTGTCGACCTTTCCCCCGGCTGTTATAGCTGTATTTAAACCAGCTGTTCTAAAGCCATCTACACTGTTCACGCTGTAGTGGAATCTCCAGTAACCGCCGCCTTCTGCCCTATTTCTCACCAGGCACGGGCCAAATCACTGTTCAGCGCACCAGCCGTGGAAAAGTGGCATTCCAAGAATACAGCCCTGAAGGAAAGTTTGTCTCTATTGAAAATACTTCCCCTTCTCAGGTATGGCTAACAACTTGTTACGAATTTGTCTTGTTTTGTTTTTTCTTGTTTTTCTTGTCGTTTTTTTGGGGGGGGAATGTGGGTTGTTTAAATTTTCTTCAGCACTTAAAGATGCCTATTTTGGAACCTATCACGTTATGTTTGTTTCGAGTAGACGAAGACAAATGTGCAGACAAAATGGTTATATTAAAAGGCGCAGTAATTTTGGGAGGTGCATCTGTAGTCATAATACTACGATCAGAAATGTATAAACGATGAGATAATAGTATTAGAAGTGAAAAGTTATTAGGCGTGAAAATATGCATAGGACAATTAGTAACTGAATGGTTACAAATAAAAATATTTATTTGAATACAATGTAAATGAAAACCAGTTAAGAAGATAAACATATCTTCATTTTTTTCTAACCCTGTATTTCAGTAAAAACATGCAGATTAACTCATAATATTCATTTTAAACCGATATTTTTCAGGCTTTTGATCTAAAAGCATGGAAGGTCTTGAGGAAAGATGGTTCCGGCATGGTAGACAACTCTTTTACGTTTGGAGACAATGTCAATCTCGGAGCGAAACAGACTCTCACGGTATTTAATAATCTCCTTTCCCTTCCCCTCCTTCCATCACTATATGCACACACACACAACTCAGAACTTTGTAAGTTCTTATTAATTTGTTTCCGATCCATTTGCGATTGTAATAGTTGATACAATAAGTGTTAAAGTAAGACTCAGCACAAATATCCACATTTGTTAAATTATGATGTATTTTGTTCACTGATTTTCTATTTAAGTCAAATGTTTGAAACAAATTGTGGTAGCTGTTGTAAATGCAGAAGCAACAATCACTGTGTGGCATGGCCCTGTCTTGATTTTTATTATTGTATATTGCGGTTTTAATGTATCACAAAAATTTCGAAAAATCGTAACTTTAAACTCCCACTCCTCCGCATGTAAGATTTGTTCCGTGGCTAATTTTAGTATATATGCAAAAGCCAGATTGAGATATAAAACAAAATAATAATTAATACGTTTTATTTTTATCTGCAGGAGCTGATATTAAGGGATACTTTGTGAAATATTTGTCAAACGTCTTGCACATATTTTTTAAATTTGTTTTATTTCCGGAAGAATGTAACTCACACAGAATATCATAGTTCCATAAAATGTTATTTTAAATTTAAGGATTATGTTTTGTGACGGTTTGTAAATTTATGATCATCTAATTGCAAATGTTGACATGAGTTCAGTCTCTGGACATTTATATCTGCTTTTACAGCGTAGATTTGGAAAGACAAAACAAACTAAAACTATTTTCGCAAGAAAAGTAGTTCTCACAAAATATACTTTAATAAGACTAAAATAAAATGTAACTAAACCTTCATCATCTGTTCGGCATCGAGCAAGGACAATAAAGTGTCACATGAATTAATTTGTTAATTTTGCTGTCAACAGATATATGGAAAGAAATTTAGTAACCTTGCTAAGGGCATAGATCAGGTGCTTGAGGACCAAGCATGGGCTAGCGGAAGTGGAACATTTGTGCTGGTTGATGATAAAGGAGCGGTACGTAGACATATAATTCTGTCTGTCTGTTTGTCTATGTATGTATGTATGTATGTATGTATGTATGTATGTATGTATGTATGTATGTATGTATGTATGTATGTATGTATGTATGTATGTATGTATGTATGTATGTATGTATGTACGTAAGTACGTACGTATGTATGTATGTATGTATGTATGTATGTATGTATGTATGTATGTATGTATGTATGTATGTATGTATGTATGTATGTATGTATGTATGTATGTATGTATGTATGTATGTATGTATGTATGTATGTATGTATGTATGTATGTATGTATGTATGTATGTATGTATGTATGTATGTATGTATGTATGTATGTATGTATGCATGCATGTATGCATGTATGCATGTATGTATGCGTGAACTTAAAGTTTGAATATAGCCAAAGTCTTGAAAATTGTCGATGAAAATGTTTTGTTTTGGGAACACTGTTTCATTGACACCGTCATCTGCTTATCTCAACAGATTGTGTTCAAAGAAATGAAGCAAACTCTGAAACTTTATAATTTTATTCGATTTTTCTGATGAGACAAAAAGGTTTCAGTAAAGGTAGAAACTTTCATATTCCCGATTCTACAAGTCATATAATCTGTTAATAGCAGCAAAAATATCTCATTGTTTTCGTAGAAATATGTTATTCAAAACTATCCGCAATTTTGATATTGTGTTGTTTCGTTTACAGGAAAAAGCTACCTTGAAGATAAACTTTATGTAAAAAGACCACGTGATGCAAAAATCATGAAATCATCAGATGTTACATTTAGAGTAGCTACTAGCATTTAAAGACTTGTTTTGTGTCACAGAACTGATGTATTTAATTCTAGAAACTAGAGATAAATTTACAATTCCTATTATCTCTATTTCATTTTTGACCTAGATTTTATGGCATTATACGTACATACTGCATGAAAACAACGTAACATTAAACTGGTACATTAGTACATGATCATGTTACTGTATACTTGTTTTTGTCTGCAATGGCTTATGTATAATTTTAATCGGACTACATCCACGATGATGGACCAGATTTGGTCTTAAAACAATGAGAGAAGTACGCATCAGACTTCCAGTGACGTATAAACAAGTTTTTATGTAGTATGGTAGATATATTAGCAAATAGATGTTTTATCACAAACTTAATTTTAACAACTGCCACTGTAAATTTCATTTATTTTTATATGTCAAGGTCTGAACATGTTTTAGCTGTATTGTAAAAAGTACGCTAAAATATTAACTTAAAGGCAAGCATTTCTTTGTGGCTTTATGTTTTTTTTTTACGTAAGAGATGTTTTACGTGTACACGTATTGTATTATTAGGGTGATATGGCACGCTACACAAAATGGATATGAAACACAAAATCAACACTACATTGAATACATTCTCAACGACACTTAAGTATATTTAATAATCCAATAATAGTTGGTGTCCGATAAATTATATGTTGTTACACGTGTCACAAGAAAATCACCATCACTGAAAACGGCAGAAAACGGTAGTTGCATATTAAAAGTACCCGTGGAGTTTCTTGTAAAATGACGTAAATGTGATTCTCTATACTAATCAAATCAAGGAGAATTCTTAAAAGTTATTCCACTGCAATTGCAATTCTAGTGTATTTGGTAAAATTCAGCTTATCACTTTTATACAATAATTTTAACTGAGCGTAAAACCGATGATGGTCAAATGTGGAGAATCAGGTAATTGTTCGGGAGCAGGATTTTATTTTGAAAATAAAGTATACACATATTTATGCTTAACGCGTACAGACTGTATGAGAATATAGAATGTATCTTGGAATTAACTTGTTTACCTATTATCTTGCTTTCTATCTCATGTTACACAAAATGTAATAACATGAGGAGCAAACACAAAAACAAATCATATCCGTTAACTGCAGTTTGTACGAAACATAATTTTTAACTGAATATTTTTTTCTTCAATATTTTGAATCTGGTCTGCTGTCTATTTTGTATTATTAGAAGCGTACCATTGATAGTTTACACCAATGTCGAAAGTAATAAATAACGAACTTCTTAGTTTTTTTATTAATTGAATATACACATGCATATCTTTCAAAGGTTAGTGCGATTTGATATGCCATTGCCTTTTGCGCAATATTTGCCTATATATTACATTGTTTTAAAGTTGAATTCACAAAGTCTATTAAAATTCATATATATATATATATTGCTTTTTAAATAAAAAGTGGGTGATTTTCACTAACTTATCTAAATAAAAATTAAAATATTCGTTATCGTGTTGTTTATTATATTTATCTTCTTTATATCTCTGTTCATCAGTCTATATTTACATATGTATGTCTGACTTAATATATATCTTCCAAAATCATTTGTTTTTTTGCAATTAAATACAAATTATTCAGTTGCATTAAAAATGTCAATTAATACTTTTCAACTACTTTACTAGTTTGAAGTATATTTATTAACTTGTGTAGATGCACTATCTTGGTGTCTCTCTATTTATTGAGAAAGCGTATATAATTTTCCATCTCCCTCAATATATTGATACTTGATAATTTGGGTGGGGGTTGTTTCACAGTATATACCTCTTTAGAGGTAAATGTGTCACCAACAACAACATTCCATTTACATGGCATTTCATCAAGAAGCTGTTTGTTGTAGTTAAGTCATATGGTACCAACCCGTTATAGGAACCAACCTCCGCTTACTTTGCCTGTTAAAACTCATATAAATATCCAAAACTGACTTGTATTTCAATTCACATCAATCTAACTCCAAACTTCAACCCCTCCTTAAAGAATACGGCACAATTATTTTGGTTCTCTCTGGGCATATAAAAATGTGCAACGTTCAACACAGGCATCGATCGGAATAGGTACATCTATTCAAGCAATTATTTCTTAAATGTTACCTGATGCATATCTTCGAGGTTATTTTTTATAACTTGACAATAAAATGAAAACAAGATTGACGTTGATTAGAGAAGGCGGCATCATAAAGGTTACCCATCCAACAATATATGAAAGTCAGAGAAGTTTTTCGAAGCTTCAAATTAGTGTAAGAGTTTAGAATGGTTTATAAACATGCAAAACAGAACTTTGTCTCCTTTGGTGTGAAGATATGCTATGAGATACAAATTTGGTGTGTGTGTCTGTGTCTGTGTCTGTGTGTGTGTGTGTGTGTGTGCTAAATGTCTGAACCTTTGACAGTTGTTTAGTTCGATTTTATTTATGCGTTATTTTCCGCAAACCATGAAAATGTGTATGGGTTTGAATTATGGAAGAAAACTAAAATTGCCAGATCCTGGACATGAATGTTACATCATCAGTTACGACCCTTTCTAACTTCTAAAATCAGCAACGGATATATAACAGATGATATTTCAATTGGCTGATATTAATCATTGAAACCAATGAAAACTGGGAAGAGGAAATATTTAACTAGTCTGCTACAAGGCAAAATGCAGGCAGCCCAGCGTAATAAATAATTTTTGAAGTACTCATCTTTGTAACATAAGAGTGATCTAATTACAACATTTAAAAGCACCATTTCTGAGCAGCTGTGTCAATCGTATTATTTAGGAGAATATCAGCTTTGTTTAATTTGCAATTGTTTTTTATTTCAGTTTCTATTTTTCTTGTGCATCTTTCCAGTTGGTGTTTTGTATCCTGAAGGTTCACATTTATATTTTTATTACAAGATCTCAAAAACTGTGAATATTATACTTTGTGAAAATTTTATACAATCGGTAAGTACCAGTCGTATCAATTTAACACGCATGATCCAGATAACATAAAAATGTTCCGCTAGCTGCTTTTTCTATAAACCAGCTCTTTCACGATGAGATATATTTTTGTGCAAGACATATGGTCCAATATGCAAACGCTTCCACTACATCCATATCGAATTTGTGAAATAATCTACCATCGACAGACATCAACCTAAAGAAAAAGAGGCATACAAAGTTCGAGAAGAGATCAAGACTAATTGGTATTGATTTAGTATTTTATGGTACAGCAATACAAGTGTGTTTTTTGTGCGGGGGGGAGGTTGGGTTGGAGTAAAGTACTTTGCCTAAGGACGCATCACGGTAACCCGATACGACTGGAATCAGTCTGCTCAACAGTCTCGTGTGCTATGTTAGCTGGCCCATGGTAGTCAGATGCTAGTAATCGAACCCGCACTCTTTCGGTCGTGTGTCTGGCACCACGGCTCTCGATCGAAAGGAACAAAAAGCATTAGTTATAACTTTGTCACATGTACGTTTTTGAAACACTTTCCGCGAAATACTCGACGTATATGAGAGGGTAATTCCAATAAAATGTTTATAAATATCAATTGTATTAATACTAATTTTATCATGCCCATACTATATTCATCTATTTATTTATAATTTAGACTAAAACGATGTAAATCTAATTAAGTATTTATAAATGCCGTTGTCCATTGCTATGAAGAAATGATGTTCTCTTTGATGCGTTGATAATGGTTTGTGTTATTTGGAATACGTATTAGGCTTAATGACTGGCCAGGTTGAGGCGTTTGTTATTTTCCTGAGACAATACAACGAAGAAAACCTTAATAAGAGTGTGACAAATTATATCATTCCGCCGAACACAGGTCTTGAGGAGTGTAATAATATGCAAAATCTCGTCAACTCTCGTCTTGAGAAGTGTAATAATATGCTAAATCTGGTCAACTCTCGTCTTGTGGAGTGTGATAATATGCTAATTCATGTATGAATTATAATCGCCGGAAGTATTAAGAAAAAGAAAGGGCATGCTTACCCGCATACCATTTCACGTTGAGGAAGAAATTAATACTGGTGTGTATCAGAATCGAGAGCACAAGTGCTATAATATTTAGTGATAAAAAGGTTATAAATACTTTCATACGACAAGCTGACTTCTTAGATATGAATCTACTTACACAGAAAAGAGAAAACAAATAGATCAATTCACAATGAGCTTTCTACAGGCACTTTCTGTTGACAATTACAATTCTTGCAACATGGGTAAAAAATGTGCGAAAGATTTCTGCGGAAATCAGTTGTCATGCTATAATTAGAGAAGACCACAGAGTCGTTAGAGCGAGAAAAATCACCACAACATATTTTGTCCTTGTTAAGTACTACCTTCAAAGATAAATATACCAAATAAGTTTCATGGCTGTCCACTCAAGAGTGTGCGAGAATCTGAGCTAAAAACAAAAACATATATCACCATGGCCTAACTTTACCCATGCTTAGTAGCATCCTCCAAGATAAATATAGCCCTAACGTTACAGGACACATAAAAGTGTCTTATAACCTGATGTAAATGCAACAAAATATTGACGCCAACGCTGACAATTTCGTAGGAAAAGTAAGCCATAATTGTTGCCGGAGTTTCTCACGTGATCAAAATCCACGCCCTTTTAGCTATGGTAACACACACACACACACACACACACACACACACACACACACACACACACACATCCACACACAAACACACACACAAACACGTATATATATGGAAGATGTCATCATTCAAAATGTTCATGAAGCCAAAATGCCCTTGAATCGTGCTATCTGATTGACAGGTGTACTGACTGATCTGACCTCCTCAATGACGCAAGTGCCAATATTAATAAAACAAATACCGCAGTTACAGTCAATACCAGCTTAAATTTGTCTTAAAACACGATATTAATCATTCTAACTTCAATGTCTCTATTACAACAGAATTGTGTCGGAGTTTAGGTAGCTCAGTCGACAAAGCTTCGAATTCCATACATTTTGCAGTTTCGATAATCTGCTGTGCCAATTTGGGTCGGTTGCCACATTATGTGCCTGGAAGAGGTACATAGCTTCCACCTTTTCGTCATTATATGCTCAATAATCTTTTAAAGGTTCCATTATGACCAGTAATAACAGAAACTAAGAATCAAAATGCGTTATGACGCTATTATGCATACATACATACATACATACATACATACATACATACATACATACATACATACATACATACATACATACATACATACATACATACATACATACATACATACATACATACATACATACATACATACATACATACATACATACACACACATACACACACACACACACACACACACACACACACACATACATGCATGCATGCATACATACATACATACATACATACATACATACATACATACATACATACATACATACATACATGCATGCATGCATGCATGCATGCATGCATGCATGCATGCATGCCTACATACATACATACATTACTGATTTTTCCGTGCCAAAAGGGCAAAAAAGTTATATATCCATTGAGAATAAACAAAAAACCTTTTTCAAATTTTTTGATAAAGCAGTCACCTGTTTTGTCCTTTTCTTAAGTTGAGCTCCATGGTGTTGAGAATAACATAAAGACCTATGTAGGGTGCAGGACTGAATTCGTCTCTTTTTGATCAGGTTCGTGTTTGGGAACCAAAATAGAAAATCGCTGAGATTTGTAAAACACAGAGTTCAAATATAGCTTCAGTGATTGCATACAATGTAGGGATAAATAGTTTACAATAGTTCTGGACATCTTATTCTACTTTTCGTGACTTATGTTATATGATCGTGATTCGAAAGCCGATAATTATAGACCCAAACATGATGTACGTCAATGATTTCAACCTATGATTTTCTAAGCATATCAAGAGTCTGACAAAAGTTATTAAATCGTCGAATCACACGGTCTATGATTGAGCTTATTTTGTGATATGGTCGCGGTGGTGCGAATTTGGGTCAGGTGGGGAATCAATAAAAAAACAATATTATAATCCAGAAGAAACAAACATTTCGTCAGAACGTGTAAGTCTGTTAAAAATGTAAAATAATCTGTGTATACCGCAATCTTCAATCTTTACCATTTCCAACTAAAGTAATTATTAGCACGTAGCTTAAATAAAATATATTTCATGTGGCGATTTTTATTGTTTCCTTTCCTTTCCTGTTTGCAATATTGTTTTTAGTAAGAATATCATTTGCATACATAAAATTCGTAGAGACATATATGTATATGAGTATCGATACAAGCAGCTCTCTCTTTATATATATATATATATATATATATATATATATATATATATATATATATATATATATATATATATATATATATATATATGTATGTATATATGTGTGTGTGTGTGTGTGTGTATTCTAATATTTATAAGGTGTTTGTGTGCTTTGTTTATATGCGGCGAATCAAACGCCCCGTCGTATTAAATTTGTCAGCATCTTGTTAAATAATATTCTTATATGTATAACATAATCTTGGACGTGATTGTTAATATGTCATAGGCTGACGGTTAGACACCACGACGAGATTATTGTTGACTGTATCAACATGAGAAGCATAATAATTGTTTGACGAGAGTCTTCATACTATCCGACTTGACGAAACAGCTTGACACAGTGAAGAGGTTCATTCACTGCTCAGATAACTTTGTTCATTGATACATTTGAAACAGAAATCAAACTGGAAAGCAGCAGCTATAAAAAATAAAACTAAAATATAAAAATTGCAATAGTACAGATGGCGTCATGTAAATATCTTGTCAACATGCAGGAGAGCAAAAATCTCCACCCAAAAGTCTATATTTATCACTCATAGTTTAAACGCAATAACAGATTCATCACACAAGAAATGACGAATCAAAACTGACCATCATGCCAAACCCTGCACAGAATAGCAGTTTGAAGATGTATAACAGATGAACGTTTTACTCAAATACGGCCATGTACTCTGTATAAAAGTGGAAATTTCCATGTAAACTAAAATGACAGATTCATTTTGCTACCAGGAATAAAAGGAATCAAAACGAGAACGACTCTAGCAAATACCACCAGGACCGCGAGCATTCAGAACGGAGCAGTGGAAGTGTTGTCGGGTCAGATTATCTATTTAATAAAATATGGAGAAAAGTGGATAACACTTCACGCCGATGCAGTGTTAAAAGGTACAATTATGAGGGCGTGGGTGAAACTAGGAAGTAAAAGGCTATTTTGGAAAACATGATGGTGAATATTGTGGCATGCACAGGATAGAGTTTAGACAGGGATTTGGAGCTTGTCTGTGGTGGAATGTTTGGATATGGAACATGGACTAATTATGAGATATATTTGTGCTGGTAGCCATGCAGCAAGAGACATAAAGAAAACAACAAAGCGCACGAGACATTCTAATAAAGTTACCTGTGAGATTTAGTGTAGGAAATACTGTTGATACTACGGGCCTATAATTACGAAGCTATATGTAAGCACAGCTAAATAAAAATCTATTAAAATATTAGAAAATATAGGTATAAAACCTTGCGCCAGTATAATAAAATAAATTCCATTTATACAAGATAGTATATATGAATAACGAATTATCTGAGCTGACAAACTTTTTGAGAGACTTGGGTTGATACGCATAAACTTTAACATACTTCTGTGCTTCTAATATCACATGTTTGAGCGGGCTAATAGAAAGCAGATGACCAATACTGAAAATGTTGTGCTTGATGCGCTGCATTAAAATGGGGCTCTTAAACCAATTCCAACACTCAGACGGTGTAAGCGACTGGAGCCACGTCCAAACACTCGACGCAGTGCCAAGGGGGCAGGGTCCAGTATTTATGTACAAATTTAATGCCGCAATCAGTGACCTAGTACAAAAAATCATAAAAAATCAAATACACAAGTGAGGTCAAGAATGTCCATATTTTGAGATACCTATATTACAACAAAGCATAAAAATATTATCCACTTGACCAGAGAAGTCAGTGGCAGTTCATAGCAGAAGAAGTTTATGCACCCCAACCCCAAATTTATACCTGCAATTTTCATGTCCGAAGGTCATTTTTGACACCATGTGGTACTCACAGTGCAAACACAAGCCCTTTTCCTAGATTACAATTCTGCCAAACAGTGTGTACTAAACAGGCTGATGCAGTTGAAAATAGTTGTCACCCAAGCCGTTTTTGAGATATGCTCCTTGTCCCAAACCCACATGTTTACTGTTACGAGAGGCTAGCTCTTCTTCGTAGACAACTATTGGTATTTCACTATCAACATATTGCAGAGTAACTATGGAAGGTGTACATGCCTGACATCAATTTCAAGAGCAACACAAGCCCGAAACACCTAGCTCACAAATATATCCATATATTTAATTAGTAGACAATAATTGCTGAAAAAGTCACACCATAGCCTTAAGTTAAGAAATTTGCCAGGGGCCAAAATACGAAACTGTACCCTGCCTCCCAAACAGAAGCAGAAACCTGAACTAGAGGTTGACGCGCAGCAGATCGCGCTTACAGATGACACCATAAATATGTCTCATTTACATAGCTGAAGAGGTCTATTCTAGTACCACGCCGGACTGGCATATTATCGAAAATGCCCGAGTTTGTTGAGCGTCAGGGTAGACCCAACATAGTTATGAAAAACTGTTGCGCCACAGTGGATGAAAATTACGAGTTCTATGAAGAGGCATTTACATGTTCTAATGACATGATGCCTGAGGTATATGCCATCTATTTGAGTTGTTTTGCAACCGAAATGACCTTAAGGATAGCTTCGTTCTGATGGTAATACTGAAGAAAAGCGAACCTAGCCAAAGGAGTTTGGAAGGCTGTCAAAAATATGACGGCCGTAGTCGTGGTTTGCAGCGATGGGCTTGTGCAATTGGCTGGCTACGTTAATATTATCATATTGAAGCAAATCGTAATTTATATGCTGGAGGGGTCTTTAGGGGAATTTAAGCACTTGAAAGCGGTTGATACAGATATGTCCCAGTAATGACCTTTTACAGGCTGGAGCTAAATTCGAACGCAACACCGTATATCACGGTGGTCTGTTCTTAACATGAAAAGCGCCAGTGTTGAATGTCACCTCTCTACCCCTAAGGCACCACTGCTTATCAGCTCATGCTTATCAGCTCAGTACGTACCGTCAGAATCTGGATAAGCTTGACTTTATAGGCATTGGTTTTCGCCAAGTTAAGTTTACCATAGGCATTCTGAGCAGTATTATTTACATTTGGAACATGTGACCGTGTCTGTGGCGATTGTTTTGTAGGTTCATGTGGTAGTTCTATTGACAGTCCTTAAGTCTGCTCCATCGTATTGAGCTCTCGCGCAGATAATATCTTGTCGCCACTTTTCAGATTCTTGCACATGAGTGAAAGGCTGCACACCCCTTTAGCAATAGTGTACCTCCTGCTCCAGGTTGTACTCTTAATTACCCCGCCTCAGCCCTTAACTGTCAGCTTAAAGAAGTTGTGGTATAAAAAGCCTGACTGATAAAATGACAGATTGTTATTTAGCAACTAAAAATCTTGCGGTACAAAGAACCAGCTTTCTAACGGTACTAAGCAATTTAAATTATACCCATTACCCCTTTACTACTTTCTGAAAAAGTTAGAGTAAAAAAAAGAAAGATAACTTTGGTCGCGTTCTTCTTTACGTTGAAGTCGTTCAGAAAAGAATCAATTTACTATAGTTCGATCGCTTTCCATGACACGTACGGTAAAGCGATTCTCCAAATACACAAACAAATTATTCCTCGATAAAAATGAAGTTCATGAGTTTTGGATTAATAATCCGGTTGACTATACTCAATATGTCGCTTTGAATCTTGGTTTTAAATGTTAAAGGCTGTATTTGCAGAATCATTTTCTAACAGGAAGTCATTTTCTTTCGATAATAAAGGAGGATAAACATTATGAAAATAAATAGTTTAACTTAATGCTGGATATGTTTCACTAGGTCACGAATGATGTAATTTTGTATCTGTCTAAATGTCTGTCCATAAGCCTTTCCTTTACAATTAGTACTCGACTAATGAATAGTAGGATTTGTAAATAACGTGTGAGGCTGATCATAACAATCAATATTAAACGTTTTCCATTATTCAACAATCATTTCTACGTCATACCAGTCTTCCGTAATTTACAACGAATGAACCTATTTTCGTGCAGATGAAATGTAGATATCAGTCAGAACGAATGAACTAGTAGTGTCCATTTCGTTATCTTCATCGTAGGCTAGTTTATGACGTATACGATTGCGAAAGACTTCATCCCGATCTTAACACGAAAAAAAAAATGACCGACTATGGTCGCAGACAAGTTTCAACAGATTTGGGTAACATCTCTTGCTTTCAGTCCTTAAACGTAAGAATCTTCAGTGAAATATCAAAGTCTAACGTGGGAATAATTAATTCATATTTAGTCGTATTTCCTTTGGTCTGCATGAAATTTTAATAATTATCATCTGCCAATTGGGAAAAATTGTATTTACTGTATAGTTGTTTGCTTTTTTTGTATAAGAAAAAAAATCGTTTTTCTGTTTGTTACGTTAGAACAAACTAGAATGTATCTAGGAATTTAATATTGATTATTTCTGAGCCTATCGTCGTATAACTGTCAGTTGCCAAAGGGGGCTATGTAAGATGTATAGGTCGACAACTAACAGTTTATACTAAAATAAGCTTAAAAAAATGCTAACTTTTATAATTCTTTATCATTTTGTTTATTTTTTGTATTATTTTGTTGTTTTTTGTTGAAGATATTTCCTTTTCCTTTCACTTTTAGAGCTTGTTTAAGCGTATAAATGCTACCTGACACTAGTCAGGTAGGGAATATCTAACTAAAAGTAATATATACAATATACAGCCATAAATATAAATTTAAAACATTAGATGAAATCATATAACAGGAGTTACAAAAATGTTTGATATACATTCTAATATAAAAATATAAATATGATGAATGTTTATCGTACGCTCGAGTAAAATTAAAATACTCCTTCAAAAAAATCTACACAGATCATCTAGCTTGTATCCTGGATAAACAAAAGCATTGGTTAAATATGTGTCCTGTTAAATTTCATTATATTTTGAAAATAAAACTTCAGTTTTATAAATCTGTAACTATATGTGAAATATTGAAGGGACGTAACGTTATAGAGTGAGAAAGTGCATTAAAACTTAGAGTAACTGGGACTACGTAATTCAGACATGCTAATCATATTCGGATCAAGTGTTTAAATAACGGTTCGATCCAGATTGATGTCATCAAAGGCACATCGACATCAGGCATGGAAATACCGCTTTAAGTGTTTATAAAGCACGATAATATTTTAGAACACAAAATACAACGTTACAGTGTAAAAAAATCAATATATACAATGCCAAAAGAGGGATTAGTTGTCAAATTAAAAAATTACACTGTGCAATTCAAAGTTAAGATGATCATTGTCGATGATTTTAAAAGTATGAACGTTTCGTGAAATTCTAATAGTGATATACAGTAATCAGATATGGTATTAACATTGTTGTTCATAGGCAATGCACCAACGCTGGGGAGCCGCTTCTATATATACGTTGGACTTTACGAGATCTAAAAACATTTCATAAGAATTAAATGTAACTCATTTACTGATGTATATTTTTAAAACGGGTTAGATAAAATTACAAAAATAGTGTGCGAGGAGTTAAGGATTAAACAAAGTAGAGCCCATGTTATTCGCAGAAGAAGAATGTGTTTTAATTACTATCCCAAGAAAAAGGTACAGATGCAAGAATTTTGGGTCATGGATAAATATTGTAAATCTTTAGCTGATTTGATAATGATAAGAAAGCAAATGCTTTATTATAATTTTTTTCTAGTACAAATTTACTGATCCTGAGTCATATTCTTCATAGTCTGTTCAAGCCATTCCAAAACCATTTACATTTAGGGCAATTTGCAGTCAACTGAAACTGTTGGATGTCTAATTTATGCATAATTTTGGACAAGACGTAAATTTGTACCCTTTATCAGATTTTATAGATTTGGGAAGGTCAAAAAGATTTTAAATTATTTATCAAAGCGTATATAATGTTTCAGATTTAATATTCCTCAAAGGAATTGTATCTGGAAATTTTGTGGAGGCACACATTTTGGTCAACATGGATTGGTTGCCTGAGTTGGCCTTAGGTAAGGGACCAACACAATCTACCATGATTCTGCTAAATTGTTCGTCAAATGCAGGATGCGTCATATGTATCTTCTGATTGGGTTTTCTTGCCATTTAACATGTAGGACAAGATTTACAATATTTACAAGTATGCACACAGAAATGGCTGCATATTTTTGAATGTTTAATGAATAGGTGATATCTGCCCCATAACCGCCAAAATAATATTAACACGGGCGAGAGGATGAATTATCAGCCTAAGTCTATACGACCACGATAATTAAATGATCAGATCATTGCAGTATATAAGTTTGCTATGCGTATGTTAATTCTTGTATAATTTGCAATCTAAAGCTAATCTAAATATTCTGGGATTGGAATCTGTGAATAAACAATTGCAGAAGTCAGAGAGCATATTGATGTGTTTATACTAAAATCGAACATTTTTATCCCACGTTAGTATTTGTATTAGATGCACAGAAATTATGAGTGTATGCCAATTTTCAGTAAAGGTATTTATCAGATAAGTTCAGCAAACATTGAATGCATTTACTCAACAAGTGAGAAAATATTGATTGACTTGAGAAATTATCTATAGTTCAGACAGAAAACAAGTGATCTCCTGAAAATCGTAGGACGATTTGCAGTCTAGGGAGTAGAACATGTATTTAATGCCTTGACATACTCTAGTAAACAACGAAAACATGACATGTATTTTTATTTCTTTTTGATGGTTTCTATTTTAAACGAAATCTTCTCTGAAAATTATATTTTGTGCCACTATTTTATATTTCAGTGTGCCACTGCATTGGCATACGAGACAAGTGTCAAAGGTGTTATAAAAGAGCATTATATAATTGTATTTGGCACCATTATCACAAATATACATTTGTCAACTTTTTCTCACTAATACTGAAAGCTCGCTATTAATATAATTAATTTCGTAGCAAGATTCCTCAGGAACATTCATACGTTATTTACTGACGGAAACTACCAACGTATCGGTGTAACGAAAATTTATCTTGGTATGTACCACCGGAAATAATAATAATAATAATAATAATAATAATAATAATAATAATAATAATAATAATAATAATAATAATAATAATAATAATAATAATAATCATAATAATAACGAGAATTATACGGCGCCTAATCTTTAGAAGCTCTAAGCGCTTTACAACATTTGACAACGCTTAAAAGAATAAAAACATATATAATGAATTGATTAAATAAATAAAAAGACCACAAAATTAGAAGCAAAGCACATGCTGTAAATTTTTAAGGTAGGGGTACGTTAAAAAGGATACATTATTAGGACATTATGGCTGTTCTTGCATTTGAAATACATGGATTTTAAGGGCGCTCTTCAATGAGATGACTGTGTCTTTGTGTCTAAGTTCAGTGGGAAATTCGTTCCACGTTGCTGGGCCCTGGTGTGCAAAATAACGTTGTCCATATGATTTCAACTTCATAGTGGTAATATTGATAATGGGAGTGTCAGAAGAGGAGCGTAAACATCTTGCAGGTGTGTACACATAGGTGATGTCAGAAAGGTAAGTTGGACTGGAACCCGTCAGTGAAACGTAGGACAGAGAACATATTTTGTGTTTAATTCTGTATTGTATGGATATCCAGAGTAGAGTATAAAGAGGGGAGAGGTGTGCCCTGTTCGTGGTACTCTAAGTGTGATCTGAACAGCAGTGTTTTGAACTTTATGAAGTTTCTGAAGTAGATATTGATATGAACCAGAGAGCATTGAATTACAATGGTCTAGTCTAGAAAGTACTAAGGAACACATAAGAGTTTTTGTGGCATCAACTGACAGATACCTGCCAATGGAACTCAAGATATGCAGCCCGGCATATTTTCATGACATGTTGATGCAATGAGAGAGTACTGTCAAGAGTGACACCGAGGTGTCGTACTGACTGCTTGAATTTAATGTTCGTGTTGCCAATATTTATTGTCTGAGATGAAGGATGTGAATGAGAAAGTCTTTGTTTTGTAATCAGGATGACCTCAGTTTTATCATCATTTATCTGCAGCTTGTTACATGTCATCCATGATTTCACATCAGATATGCACCTCTCTATGTATTAGATGGCAGCTTCAACTTCAGCTGGATGGCTAGATTTGTATATTTGGATGTCATCAGCATACAACTGGCTAGACACTGGATGATGGTCTATGACACTTGAGAGCGGCTGAGTGTACAGAATGAAGAGAACAGGTCCAAGAACAGACCCATGTGGAACACCACAGCATAAATCAACTGGAATGGAGTATATTCCATTTTGTTCTGTTGACCAAGTAGGACTAAAACCATAGTATTGCCGTATCGTGAATGCCAAATACATTCTGGATATGATGAAATAATATATCATGGACTATAGTGTCAATTGCTGCAGACAAGTCAAGGAGAGTGAGGACTGTAGTCTTTCCCTCATCCAAAGCAGAGAGAAGGTCGTTGACTAATTTTAGAAGAGCGATTTCAGTACTGTGGCGAATGCAATATGCAGATTGTTCATTGCTAAAAGACTGTTTGAACTTAGATGAGATACAAGTTGGGATAGAACACCTTTTTCTAAGATTTTTGACATGAATGGGAAATTCGAAACTGGGCAGTAGTTCTTTAGATCAATATGGTCATGTGTTGGTTTCTTCAGCAGAGGATATACAATGGCAGTTTTGTAAAATGATGGGAATTCCCCAGATGAGAGAGAGAGACGTATTAATAACATCAGTTAGTAAAGGCAATATTGGATCCAAGCACTCTAGCAGCAGTGACGTCGGAGTCGGATCCAGCTCACATGTACCTCGGTAAACCAGTATAGCAGTAATACCGCGCATACATTTTAATGTTATCTTGCAATCACGAATACTAATATTTAAAATATGATTACCAACCCTATAACCACCTTTATTGATATGTATTTCTAATTTAAAATTATTTTTAGTGAGATAGCACCACCCTAGCGTTTCATTTATTTAAATCAACTAAACATTCATATCCTCATGTTTTCCAATTCTTACCAAAACATCTATCTTACATATTGTGTTCGAAAATGCTAAATCTTTCACCTGATACTATAATAATGTAAATTCGTTACATAGCAAATTCATCTATGTTACTTATTTGTAAATCTCATACAAAATATAAATTAATTAGATCGATTATACAAGTAAATCTCAGTTGTATTTAATAAAACCAGGCCGAACACTTAAATAATGCAGATTGAGAAATTAGTTATATTCGTCTATTTATTTATTTATTTATTTATTTATTTATTTATTTATTTATTTATAGTATTAGTGTTTTATAACTTAATATTCATATTAATTCCGCATTGTATGCAATTGTAATAAACACCATTAATTTTGTTTGCAACACTTGCAGTATACAAGAATCAAATATCCCTTTCTTGAATCCAACATCAAATACTTGTCGATATTTGTTTCATATTTTATTCATTGTTAATTCATTACTAATCTATTAAGTAATGAGTCATTATTAAAATTAGTAAATTTATTCCATCCATGGAGAGGCAGCGTCTTTTCTTGTTTCATAGATAATAGACATTCACTTTTGCCTGCTGTTTCTTTTCATATATGTCCCACTGGCTGAATTTCATAAATATATACCTTTTTAGACAAATCGTCTTAAGTTTGCTTTTTTCCTCGGAGATATCTCTGTATCTACTCAAGACCTTTCCTAAAATTATTGGCCATGCGCGACACTGCTTCATGTCCTCCAAAAAGTAAATTACTCTATTTGGTTATGCCGTCTAATTATTCAGAAGCTTTCCGAAGACTAAAAGCTCAAAAAGAAAAGACAAGGTTGACATTCACGTTGAATAACTCAGAAACTTATAACCAATCGTTTTCACTGTTTGAGCTGATGGAATCTTTATATAAAGCCCTTTGGACCTCTTATATACATTTCCAGTTTTACCAACACCTTTCAGAAACATTATTAATAGATGTTCTGCAAATCTTCAATGATTTATGGATTACTGGATTAAAGTATACTAGTTATGTACCAAAGTTTTAGGGAAAAGCAGCAGTAATACCAGTTACCAACTAGGAAAAGATAACGCAGATGTTACCAAATATCGACCCATTGCAATGAGTGTGTAAAACAATGAAACGAATGATCAATTATCGGCTTGTATGATATTTGGAAACCAACAATGTCATATTTTCTTTCGAAAGTGGCTTTTGTTATGGTTGTAGCACCAGTGATCATCTGGTTCAATTGGAAACATCTATTCGAGACGCTTGTATCAAGAAGGAACATTTAGTGGCGGTTGTCTTAGATTTAGGAAATGTCTGTGAAACTACATGGAAGTACGGAATACTAAATGACCTGCATTATTTAGGGCTGTCTGCTCTCCTTCATATCAAACTTTCAGACAGAGAAATCAAGATACGAGAAGGCTCTACCCTCTCTGATATGCAGAGCAAGAGATGAGATAGGTGTGCCCCAGGGCAGTATTGTACTATTTTCAACATCAAAATCAATAGCATCACCAAGTGTTTGGCATCTGGTGGATTGCTCCTTATACATTGATGACTTTCTAATGTTATAGATGAAATCACATGCATACATTTGAGAGACAATTACAGCACAACATCAACAAGATTCAAACGTGGGCCAGTACTAATGGTTTTCAATTCTCGAAATCAAAAAGAATATGTATGCATTTCTGTAAGTTACGATGAAGATAAGCTCACTCTGGAAGGAACACCTATTTCAGTTGTTGAGGAAACAAAGATTTAGAGATTATCTGCGACAAATAAACTAACTTTTATTCCATACCTAAAAATTTAAAATCTAAATGCTTTAATTCGCTAGATCTACTTAAAGTAGTAGCACACTGACTTGGATGCTTATAGAAAAATCATTCTGAATTTATATAGCACGCCTATTGGCTCCCAACTTGACGATAGTTGCTTTGTTTATGGTTCAGCTAGAAAGATGTTTGACACTATTCGTCATCAAATGATAAAACTTTATCTCATTGTAGAGAATTGCTTTCCGCACATTATGCTCTCAAATTAAAAACAAACCCCCCTGAACCCTGCTTTTCGACTGTTTTTCAACCCAATTGCAAAATCTTTAATACAAGCAATAAAAGAACAAAAAGAGTATACTTTCATTTGGCATTAGAATATTAACTGCTTTGACAGTACCAAAATTGATCTTTCTAAAATTCAGAAAACGTCTTTCTCCGAAATACCTCCATGGCTACTTCAACAACCAAAACAAAAACTGTTAACCCTACACGATGGAATAAAATCGGAGACAAAACCTTCAATTTTATACAACCCTTGTCATAAACTTCTCAGCCAATTTGAAAACTGCACAATATTTTAAATTGATTGATGAAAGGATGTGAGAAGGCTTCTGCAGCCTTCGTTAGTGGAGAAGTTCTCTTACTAAATGATGCATGAATGTTCTTAGTCGAAATCAGAGCAATAAACCTTGCTCAGCAATATATCTAAAACAAACGTATTTTAAAAAGCATCATCTTCTCCGACTTGCTGTAAGTACTTCAATCACTACACTTTAGAAAACTGTAGAATCCATTGTTAACCAATATTATCGTCAAGAATAATGAGTTGAGTACGTCCCACAATATAGTATACTGTTCGTTACCCATCCATATTGGTATTTAAGGTAATAAAAAAGTAGATTGCTGCTAACATGTCCCTATCCCTCGAACAATCTAATTTTAAAATACCGTATATTGATTGATTTTAAACCTAGTATCAAAACATCTTTAATCGGAAGCGGCGGGCATCATGAAATGATGCAGTGAATAACAAACTTCACGCCATCAAGCCAATCTTAGTACAATGGACTCCTTCTTTCAGAACCATCCTTAGGGATGATGTAGTCATTGCAATAATTCGAATTGGTCATACTTCTATAACCCATTCCCACATACTAAAAGATCACCAGAGTGCCTTTCTTGCAATGAACTATTCACTGTCAAGCATTTTATGATGGAGCTTTACGATCTCCAACCGACGCGCGATCAATATTACAATCTGCATGACATGAAGGAACTCTTTCATACAATATACAAAACTTGATTATAGAATTCCTCCAAAACGTAAACATCTATTCTAAGCTATAACTTTTATGATATAACATTGAATACTTTTTATGTAATGTATATACCGTCCTTTTTTAAATACCTCTTCGTTTGTATTCCTTAACGAACACAATTTACATAAACCGTTGATCGGGAAATCTTTATTTATTATTATTTATTACCATTATCATTATATTACCATTATCATCTAATCATTTTATCTTAAACGCTACTTCTATATCGCTGTTCGATACGAAATCTACTTTTAAATGATTTTAAGTATAAACTTGTTAAGGTGCTAAATATTATAACAGTGCAGTTGTGCACAAAATTAAAATCAATCAGCCAATCACGGCCGCATTTCAAACTACACCACTAACAAACTTTTACACATTCTTAATTTACATAAAATAATTGAGACTTTAGTTTGTTACAGAATTAGGCAGAGACATTGGTCTAATGTTTATATGTATTATTATATCTATTTAAATATTTGTATTTATCCAAGATAGCGGCATTTGCGTTTTCCGTGGTCTGTTTAAATGTGTGCTTTGGGGATGAAGGTGGTTTAGTTTTGTGGGTGTTGGTAGGTTGTATTGGCTTAATTGTATTCAACATGTGTCAACAACATGTAATTCTTTCTTATAATTAAATGTTTACTTGAAACACATCACCATATATCTATCCTTCTCTCAAATACCACTCACAAGCATGGCTGCCCCTCCATGCCACGAGGGCAACAATTAAAACATGATATGGTCAAATTGTTATGTTGACATTGTTTCAAGCTCATGTAGCTATGTTGTCAATGTGATATTTGTCTTACTCCCATAAGCAGCTTTCAACACTCAACAGTATTAAAGACACAGACTTTGTCAGATTTCTGAGGACAGTTTTTGTTCAGTTCAGCATCAATTACACTTGTAATATTGTAGAATGTTAAACATTTGAGCTGTATTTGTGAATATATTTATGGGGATTTTTCAATGTACACGTCGATTTTGTTTAAGTGGGTCGATTTTACATTGTTAAAATAAACTGAATGTTTAAAATCAGACACAGAGCTTGTGTATCATCTTATTTTAATTATATTCTGTCTGAAAATGAATGACAAACACTAAAACATGTTATTCAAAGAAACATCAACCAAAATCCTGTGCTGTAATGTCTGATCTTACATATTGAAAACTCTTTTCGAACATGATCATGCTTAAGTGTAGTTTTATTGTCAGCTGTTTGCTTGTTACTCACTCGATACTCTGGACCAAATGTCCCATGCTTTTATGAAAACTAACGTGTACATATATAATTTGAATGTAACTTCACCATGTCAAACAAGGTAATGAAATCACTACGTATTGATAAAAACGTTTGCATTTTGATTTGTTCATTCCTTATATGCGCCCAGTCATGGGTACACCATCGCTTCGAAAAGTGACTTTTAAATACTTTTGAACAAAAATGATTTGACCGTATCAAAATACCGTGTGTATGTCCTATTTTGCACTCTTTTAGTTCAGTGAAGTCTCATGTGCATAGTCATTAACGAAACCAGCTAGGGTGACCGAGAGATCTAAAGAGCACGCCTTTACTAATAACGTCCATCTCACCTCTCTTCACATGGGTTCAAGTCTTGGATTCGGCCAGTGTAGATATGTGAGAAAGCATGTCATTAGCTTCCCTCTGGTTGGTGGTTCGTCCCAGGTTTTTCTCAGGTTCTTCCTCCCTGAGTTAAACTGGCTACAAGCTATGGCCTATCATGAGCTAAAAATGGTGCTATACCCAAAACTTCAAAATCAAACAAGCCAGCTGTAGCCATGATAATATGAAAATGCTGATCTATTTTGTACATACAATTTATGTTATAAAATATTCTCTTATATTCGCACGTGAATGTGTGTGTATATGTGTGGGATTTGGATTGCTCGTGTAACTTTATCATGGTGTCAGTCATATCACTGCGATGTCTACGATAGTGGCAGTTTATAATGATGTCTAGGATTGGGAATCATGCCGCAAACACGAAAAATTATTGCCCACTCAGTTACATTATCCTGATAATAGGCTGACCAATCCTAACACTATACCTTAATCCTTTAATAATGTGGGCTTAGTGAGGCAGCTGTGACAACCATTTTTTATAAATCTTTAGTATTACTCTGTAGGGGTTATAACCCACGACCTCCACATCCGAGGCGAACGCTCTAATCAATAGGCCACTGTAGCGGTCTGTAGTATTAAACGCTATAGCCATGAGATTGCAACATCTATTGCACATATTAGTGATTTGCTATAGTGATTTTGACAATCTGACATAACTAAAAGTTCAGAAAATACTTAAGTAGTGTAGAATATATATGAATAATAATATTTTAATTGTAACAAAGAATTTATATTGAAAAGAAAGGTCAAAGAAATAACGTATTAGGCAATTCCAGTTAACTGGAACATTTTATACACGTAAAGGAGACAAAGTGGTAGAGAAGAATTGGTCATCATTTCTCAAAGACCCCCGGCCTTGTAGGAGAAAATGTTTTCAGCAGCCTTTGTTAGCTCAAAATGATTAACATATTTTCTGAAGAAAATACGTTTTGGGGACGAGGTGTCTCTGAGCTAGGATACATCAATCCTCTCTATTACTAAGTACTTATCAGTCAAATCAAATAGAATCTTTCCAGCATTAAGATTGACAGATACATTGATACCGTTATGCTTGAATTTTTTAATTGCAGAAACAATGGGATTTATATTTCAAAATTCATCATATAATAAATATATATTTAATATAAAACAAGCAAAAATATGTAGTGCGAGGTGAAAATCGATCTACCATTCCATAGTTGATCAGATAAACCTAATGAGGTTCTTGTGCAGATATTTACTTTCCAGAGGACCCCTAAATGTCCGAAAGCGAAACTTTAGAGACTGAAAGGGTTTGTTTGTGCAGATGTACATTTATACCCCAACAAGAGTTCGTAGGACATCCGAAACAATAACTCTAGGAACTCAAAGGGTTGTTTATGCACGTGTAGTCTTTAGTGACCAATCAGATTATGTTTATGCCTTGCAAGAGTTCCTAGAACATCCGAAACCGTAACTCTAGAAACTCAAAGGCTGATGGTCTTTGTGACCTAATCTAATTAGGTTTATTTTTAGTTTTGCGATTGTGTCTTTAGGAATGGCACCTTGTGGGGATACCCCTTAAGTGAGGTCACAAGCTCGCAATCTCATATCACCCCCGTTACATGTTTTTGAAGAGATGATATGATGATGATGATGATGATGATGATGATGATGATGATGATGATGACGATGATGATGATGATATGAAAATGCCGTCTTCACACCTGCTCACCAACCCCTAATGATCAACCAATGGGTCAAAGACAAAAGTCAATCCACCACGTGTTGACGTAGTGAATTGGTGTGCTGACATGAAGATGAGGGTGGGGCAGAGCCCCAAAAGATAGTAAAATCGCCTCCCGAAGCATTTGCCTTTCTCGACAATCAAACCATGGGCGCCAAGATGAGAGTTTCCACACGCA
Source organism: Potamilus streckersoni (assembly GCA_016746295.1). Classification (NCBI taxonomy): domain Eukaryota; kingdom Metazoa; phylum Mollusca; class Bivalvia; order Unionida; family Unionidae; genus Potamilus; species Potamilus streckersoni. The sequence continues at coordinate 479,512 of JAEAOA010000727.1, forward strand.
ACTGATTGAACCACCAAGGCATTATAAAAATGTATTGAAGTAATTAATATATACTTGACAAGAACAGAATTATATTTTTCTGACTATTGAAACACGTAATTCTGCATTATATTTTCTGTTATAAAATCGATAAATTATAAATAATAAGAGAATACATGAATTTTTATTTCATATTGCATATAAAGAGAAATTTAATGATAGTAGTACACTCTAGCTATAAAAGTGAAGGCTAAACTAAGTGATGAAAAAAGTCAAGGCTAGACTAAGTCAAGGCTAAACTAAGTCAAGGCTAAACTAAGTGATGAAAAAATAGAAATATCTATTTTGAAAACATATTATATAAGTATATGATTTTATTTTGTGTAACGAATTTCTCGTTACAATCTATAAACATGACCCTATATTGCATAGCCAAGCGTAATTATAGTTGTTACAAAAGACAAAATGGACTTTCTTCAGTATTCTAATTTGTTTAATAAATACAGAACTGCACCAGAACTTGAAAGTTTCAAAAATGCTGTCATATATTTCCCTTTCACTAAGAAACAATAAACATTTGATTAATACTTAGGAACAGATATAAACAACATAACATATCTTTTACTGTCGACAACTCGCGAATGGTTGAAACTAAACCCTAGCGTGTTTATCTCCATTTTTTTAAACAAGTATACAGAAAACAACTAAATTTCTAATCCTATTGAAATGATATAAACATTTGCAATTAAGTATAGCATGTTTTCATAACTATATAGAAAAAAAAACTTGATTCTTCCATATATTTTTACGGTGACTTTCGAATATTGTTTTCATTGCTAATTTGAATAATAAATATTTGCTACCTTTTGCAAAAACATTTGACCTGTCCAAGTCTATATTAATGTTTTGTAACGAATTTGGTTTATTGGACTGTAGATTTTGATATTTCGATGAAAGAGCATCTATTAAATTTTAGAGATATGGAAAATACTTGCTATTGTCTGTTCTAATGAGAGAAAGTTTTATTCTATTAAATTTACTAAAAGAAATACCTGAACCTTCATCATTAAATTCAAATGATAAATATTGGTTATTTGTCATTAATTTTTATTTTACTATTAACACCATCAGCTAATGTTAAACTTTTTAAACATTTTATCTGATGCTTAGACAATATTACTTAAATAATGTGCAAGCATGAGCGTATTAATCCCGTCTTTGCAATACATTTTATGCTTAATCCACGTTTTATAATTGTATTCGTTTCCAGCTTATGATAGTTAGTCCTAATTAATTGGTTTTAATAAAGCTGGCGGTAATTTGTTAAGAGCCGTTTTGAAATCATCAAAAGTTTATCATCTTTTTTACATATCCTTTTGGGCTACCTTTAGCATTCTTTGTCAGTTTATTGTCGTCTAATATAACATCATACATTTTGCTTCTTAGTCCAACAAACACTCTCACAGGCACAAACATAAACTCGTCTTTCATTTTTCCTACCACGTTCTTGTTAGAATTATCATCCAATCCACTACAAGTTGGATAAACTGATAAATAAAATACAGATATTTATTATCGTAAATATCTTGGTATACATTATCCCATTTAATATTGTATACCAGAGAATCCGTATCAGTAAATAGCAACTCTGAATCTGGACACATTATTTTGGTAAAACTATAATGAAAATCTTACATCAGCCACATTGAAATATCAAGTACATCTGCACCGATATAGATTGGCTTATTTAACTTTAAATTTGTCTTTCGTCGTTGTATTGCGGCAAGATTTTCGTTAACTATTTTCATGCTAATAAAACCATCATCGCTAACTAATTTATTTCTGCGATTGATATCATTAACGATCTTAATCGAAACTCTCTTACGTATATTCTCCATAGTCTTACCAAACACTGAGTTGTTCATTAACTTGAAAACGTTTTTCTTAAATTCGGTTTTAGCTACGCCACGATGTTTTGTATTTAGGTCAATATAATTTGCCATCCATTGTGATTGACTAATTTTAACACGCGATGGACTTTTCTCAGAAGTTGTCCAACATCTACTGCTTGCTTTAGATTTTTATAATGCATGACGTAATATCTTTTTCTAACAAATTTGAAACTAACTTGTTAACGATAGAACATGTTGCTGTTGTCATAGCTTGTTGTTCAGGCGATAATAAACTGTATTTATTATCGTAAATATCTTGGTATACATTATCACATTTAATATTGAATACCAGAGAATCCGTATCAGTAAAGCGTTAAATAGTTGTTATGTAGATCGTATAACGAAATGAAGTAGAATAGATTAACTTCAACGTCATTGATTCTGCGCAAAATGATAGTCGTTATGTATATCATATAACAAAGTATGAAATATCTTATTTTCAATTTCTTTCATAAATTGGTTTGGAGTTTTCTAATGAAAGCCATCGAAAGGCACTGGCTGTCCAAATGCCCACCCATAAAAGTTCCATTTATCTAGATAAACAATGTAACTCGAGGGAAGATTTTTATCATAAATTTTTTAATATTTATTATTAGACGCTGCATATTTTTTGCTATGACGCTAATTCCGCCTCTGACGCCTTTTTCAATAAAGTTAAACATATGGACATCTTTTAGGAGATTTAAATCTATTTTGATAGTTTTAAGTAAAGCGTCCCAAGACATAATATTACCAACAGGGGTCTAATCCGTAATTTAAATGACTAACCTGACGAAAATTCTCGAAAACATCTGCTAGCAATAATACATCCGTTTTCAGATATAAATCGTAATGATCGCCAAATGTTATACAGGCGAATTTATTCCACATATCTTGTGGATATTTATACACATCGTCGCTGATGTTCTCATTCTTGAGCTGCAAGTTAAATTTATCTTTGTCAGGTAGAGAAGTTTCATTAAATCTGTTCCAATCGTCAAGGTACTCATGGTAAAGATACCTTCTTTTTGTCAGATGGACATAGTTTTGACCGAAAGAGCTACGCAGATTATTGACAATAATGCAACCTTTAACGAGCTCGTCTAATGATGCCGCACTAAATTGCATGATATCGATAAAGCGTAATTTGTCGAGGGTCACCGACATATACTTTTCAAAATTATCTGGAATACATTTTATCACTTTATTCAATTTATGTTTAGACTTAATGTTTTTATCACCAAACGCTTCTACAATGATGTGACTGTCGTAGCCACGAAAGTTATGCAATACTACTGGAATAAAATCTGGTGCATGAAATTTCACATTGTATCTGTTATGGGTTGCTCCGCGATATTGGCCGGTCAAATGACAGTGATGTCGCACCTTGGAGTCCGCCAGAGGTTGTTTAGATGTAATTCTGATCGGAGCTGTCCAAAGCAATCTGTTAGAAATTGTATTAACTTCGTCTATTAAATTTTTTATTTTTTATTTTTCGCTAGGCATAGTTATTCTTTTTTTAAAGTAGACGCAGAATTAGAAATGGACCTGCAGTCTGTCATCTCTAGTAAAGCCGTGCAGACATCCTTAACATAAACATTTCTTGTTTTTGTTTCTACTGTACTATTCGCCATCTAAGCTGTTAAAGTTTTTTTATCCATGAAAAAGTAATAAATGTATTGTCTTTTGCTAAGCATTTTATGAGATATAACCAGGGTAAACGTTTTCGCGTTCGTCTAGTACGAAAACATTTACTAAGATATCGTTTTGTTTTTCGAACTTTGGTATATGATTTTCTGCTACTGGAAAGTTGATGGCATCAAAATTGAGTTCGTTCTTGTGCGGAAAGTACTTGTTGACGCGATCGGAATTTTGTTCCTTGGGAAAAATTGCAGAAAAAATAGACCACTGGAAACATTTGTTATCATTGTTTTTGACATTTATACAGCACGTCTTGTTCTTAATTATTTTAGGAAGATCGACGTACAAATTGCCGCGAAGTACGTTTTATTTTGATGTGTGAAATAAAACTGCTTTTATTATTTAGAATTTTCAACCTGACCCAAACGAGGTAAATTCTTCTAGATTTTTGTTTATATCCTGATGTATTTCATCGGCTACCATGGCAATGTTTGTTCCAGTTAATATTTTTATAAATTTGCCTGTTAAATTGGGTTCTTAGATTTAGATCTCAAAATGTTTTGTTTCGTCAACTGCGTGTCACTTTGATAAAATCGTATTATATTGGACTATGAGTTTGATACTTTTATGAACTGCAAGTTTTCGAGCTATAACGGGTTGTAATATATGATATAAACTTGTTGAGGTAAAATTAGTTAATATGGTCTGATCGTCGAGTTTATAACTGTTGTCATGTCCTGAAAATGCTGAAGCAATTATTTGGATTTGATAATGTTCTTTTTAGCAATGTCTCGCAATTTCAGCATTATATGTATATAGTAATATTGTTTATTTAATTGAAATGTTTTTAAAACAAATTAATTAGATATATAACATATTGTATATATAAGATGACAGAAATCCTGAGATATCTGCCACTGACAGCGGAAGAGCAAGAGATGTATCATGTTCACCCAGAATACAACTTATATGCTGGAAATGCATCAGGTTCTGTTATTAACATAGCAACTGAAAAAGCAATTGGCGTACCAACACCGATTGGGAAGTTAATTTTAATAAAGGGTAACAATACAGATAGAATTAATAGGTTTAGAAAAGATTTTATTTATACTTCGTTTGTTGGTAATATTCCAGAGGGACAGCGAATACATAGAGCAAATAGTCAATTGCTGATAATAATATCGAAAATTTAGGATTACAAAGCGACTATCAACATCACCCAATCTTTGATTTATACGAAGCAAATGATAAGGATATTATTCAAAATATAAAAACTAAAAAAACTATTTGGAAATTTAGATAATGCAGTGTTGGTACGTGAAGCAAATACAAATCTTTTTGATATAGATCACATTCAAAACTTTTAACGGAATAATATATGATAATTTAAGTATCGACCACATTAACAAAATTAAAGCTGATAATCGTTTGGAAATCGTAGTAGAAGAGGAGATGCTGTTAATAGTAATAATTTTAAAAATCCAAAATCAGTTTTCTCAATAAATCTCGAAACTGGAGAGGAAATGAAAATTAAATCAATAACATCTGACGCAAAATATCATAAAATTGATCCACGTTAAATAAAATTTGTGGCCGATGATACAAGAAGATCGGCAGTGTCCATGTTGATATTTGATCAGTTTAGTTTTAAATACGATGACTAATAATATTTTCTATATCATTTTTGGTAAGACAATTATGACTAAATTCCATTATGTCATCGCTATTTAATCGTAACGTCATTTTTTTATTTGTCTCAAGTTTCTTTTCATCTGCTGCTGTTAACAAACATTTATCAGATTCGCCCAATGTTATCATAACGTCGACGAAATAAAAATAATATCCTAACAAGCAACGTCGAAGTGATTCGGCTAATTCTTTTTTGTTTAGAATATTATCTCGACTATGATATTATTTTTCCAATTTATATATTAATTTGATAAAAGATTATTATGAAAATGAGTTTAATCGAGAGACTGGCTCAGATATATTCGGAAGATTTTGTTCCAATTCCTAATGTCACATTAAAAATATCGACAGATTTGCTGGAGCTGATTTTATCAGCCGTACTGAAAATGATATTTTGTATAACTATGACAATGACGACGAAGATGATGTTGTTGTTAGTACGAAACATTTAAGTGACCACCAACTGGTCGATATGATGTTAACTCCCAAAAAATATTAAAATTTAATTTTAGCGATGCCGAGCACCAAATATTTTGGCAAATTATAAGACCATTTCGTAACGTAAAAGTACTGGGACACCAAATAAACATAAAATACGATTTTATTTTTATTAAAATATTTAATTTAATGCAGTCGATGACGCGAGAAAATTGCACTTAATTTCTTTATGTAAACCAGTAAAGTGTAATAAAAATACCAGCCAATTTATATTATTTTGTCGATAAAATTGCTACCCAACTATTAAATTTATCGCTTTATCCACGCCATTTAAGTAAACTTTTGTTGCCGTGTTTTCTAATAACTTTCAATAACAATTATATCTTGTTCTGTATTTTTAAGTTCCTGTTCGTTAAAACTGACAGTTATAGGTTCACCTAATAAATCTTTCAATGGGTAAGTAAATGGAATTGTTAAAAGTACTTTATCAACAACAAATACTTCTTCGCTCCAGTTAGGAGTAAATACTTTTTCAAAAGTTTTCTTAGTCAATGAAATTCTAACTTCAACGCCAACTCTAAATTTATGTCTGCGGTATATGATTTCGTTTGCTAATATTGGATTTGCAAGCGCGTCATTTGGTGACATTTTCCTTTTGCCTTGCGAAAGGGTTCGATGTTTCGTTCTATTATATTCGTCAACGATATTTTGCAAGTTGTCGATGGATTTATTCGTGTTTTTTGCAGTCAAATATTTATGATTTTTTTCATTAAGCAGGCGATTAAACCGTTTGTCGATAACACTTTATCCCTCATTTCCAGTAACGTATTTTTAAAGTAAAAAAAACCTGCTCAAACATTTTGCTAAAAAACTCTGCTCATTGATAGGTTCATATTTTGTTTGTCTTTCTTTCTGTTGTTGTTATTATGTGCTTTAACGCGTCAATCATTGAACTCCCTGTTTTATCCGAAACTGGTATACTAAGTGCATATTTGCTAAAAAAAACATCGACAACATTTAACAAGTATTTATTTGGAGCGCCAACCGCGCTAACGTTAACCTGAGCTAGATTTGACATCAGCTAAATCTATCGCCTAAATATCATCAACGGCATTTGCTACGACATTGCGTCGCGGAAACATTTTTTTACGTGTGTGTAGTTCGACTGCAAGCTACGTTGTCGCTGAGTCATCATAAAAGTCTCTACCTAGTCAGAGTTTATATTTTGCTCCAAAAAAACCTTGTACCAGCCTACGGTCAACACGCTCTCGCCAATAATGTGGTTATTGGAAGAAATGCACCTGTCTTTTTTTCGTCGCTTTTCTTTTCGTCGTTGTATTGTTTTCGCACAGATTTTCGTTTAGGTATTATATTTAATCTTTAGACAAAAATTTTCTTTATTCCAATACCTTTAACTGCCTTTTCTGATGCGCCATGTACTGCTCCAGACTCAGACTCCGCTGATATCCCTAGTGTACGTACCACTGGAAAAATTTTAGGCAGTAATGTTTTGGCTATTGCTGATTGCGCCGGACAGAAAAAAACCGCCATGTTTTGACATCGCGGTTATTTGCAAAGCTTAAAATTTTTTGGGATCGTATTTACTCGTTTTGTTTTTGGTTAACAATAATTGTGTTAAAGTCCCCAAAGCACTCGGGTTGATCTTCAATGAAACCGGCCTCCGTTTCTCAACAGCAGCTGTTAATTTTTTAACTTTTCCATCAGTTAAATGTATTTCTTTAATTATTTAGCTTTTTCATCTTATATAACAATCACAGATTAAACTTGCATTGTCATTTTACCTCCGACGGATTCAATTATGACAAATCTGTCGCTTACTACTAATTCAGATGCGTATAACAGCACTGCTGAAGTGGCACCGAGTGTCCAAGTATTCTCAATATCATCTGTGTTGTCCACAGCTAGTTGTTCTCTATGTTTGCTAACATCAAAGTAAAGTATTGGATAAAGTGTGCGAAGGTCTTCTACTGATATCAGAATCCCATCTCCAGCATCTTGATATTTCTGCATTGCGTCGAGAAGGTACATGTACGATCTAGTATAGTTTTTATTGTCGCCATCAGCAAAATTGCATTCGATCGTTCGATCTGGATATTGCTTTGAATTTATTCTGGCGTATATTCGTTTGACATCAGCGTTATCGAATATTGCATTATTTTGTTGTTGGTTATTAAGTCGAGCTTGTTGCTAAAATACAACAAATAACTGATGCGGCAGCTGATCACTGGATGTTGTTGCGACTCGCCATGTGTAGTCGGTGGTATTCGGAACCGCTGTTTGATATATATTTTATGTTGTTGAAAATGAATTTTATTCGTGCGTTTTTCCTGCATACTATTTAGTTGTAACATTTTTGTGACTGATGGAGTTATTTTTGGCATCCACAGCGCAAGTTTGTTTATGAAAAATTGTACATCAGTACCATCAAATCTAAAAAAACCCCAATCTTTTCGTTCTGCTCGATCTAAAATAAGCGTATATTTTACTCCACGAAATACTTTATTATAGTCTCTGCAAAAGCCAAATATCGAACTTAACGGTAACATCATCGCAATTTGACGTGATGCTGCTGCGAGTTCCTTTCTCTTTGCAAAACCTTCATTATAACGTTTATTTCTTACGTTAAGCGATCTGTTAACTAAACTTGGCATTACATTTCCATCATCACCTGCTGCTGATGCGGTTATAACAAAATTATTGCAAGCAGCAACAAGCGAAGACTTTTACAACGTTTGCATCAGAAGCTTCGTCTGGTGCGGCTATGACTAGCTCTTCAGAGTTTTCAACAAGAAAAGCTCTCACATTGTTAGCTCTTTCAGTTGCATTGGCTGCATTGTTCGCTCGCGATATTTCTAACGTCATTAGTGTCAAGTTCTGGAATTATACAAACCAACCAGTATTTCGCCTAATAAATCTGTCGACATTGTAATTTCCTTGAGCGAGATAAATAGAATTACATTTCTTATTTCACGACAGTGACAAATACAATCAAATTTTTTCATTTCCTCGTTGTTTAGCGGAATATGTTCGGACGAATCGAGTTGATTAACTGAAATAAGTTCTTCCGGTTCTTTGATAATAAAGAAATTGTTGCCAGATTCCAGATCGTCTCGAAGTTTGTCATTATAATTGTAAAGTAGCTCGTACTAAATCTTGTTGCGGATTAATTTTGTAAATATAAACGCGATCGTAGTTAAAATTATCTCCTAAAAGTAAATTCATAAGCAAATTTGTTTCGCCAGATCTATTTCTACCAGTAATAGGATAATGACAATCTGGAAGCTCATTGTTATATTTATGTTTCACCATACATTCTGTATCAAAGTTTATTATCGACGATTTTGCCATTAGTATTATAGTTTATAATTTTGTCAAGTTGTAAATAAAAAATGAGCTCTTATTGAATTTTTAGAACATTAGTAGGAGATCCAACGTATGCTCAGCAAGGTGACTTATCTAAATACGCAACTCTTGATCAGCTCAAAAATGAAATTACTAATTTATTAAATATCACAAGTGTTGATCAAAACGAAGTTGTTATTTTTCAAGATAAAGAAGGACGATTAACAACCAGTAATATACATCAGATGTAATTGTACGAATTTCCACCGCGGTTATTAATAATATCGTTACTTTTTCAAGGTAAAATACAGGATTCCGGTAAGTCGGTTAACGATTATGTCGATAAGATTGGCGATTCATTCAGTGGGAAAATTATTATGAATAGAAATTAAATTTCAAATCTCGGATCCCCAGTCGCAGAATCATATATATTTTGGGGCGTATAATGTTCACACACACACGGAAATATAAATACTAATCATTCACAAATACAAAGATAGCCATCAAAGTAGAGTTATGTTTATTATTGTTCATATTGCTCCAATAAACATGTATACATCTGTTTCCCACAATTGCTGGTTATATAAATATTTGACAGATAAAACTTTGGTTATTAGTACAGAGATTGTCGTTAGCCTTATATTGAATCACGCTCGCCATTTCTACACAAGACTCATTTCCACCGTCTGGTTGACCTGTATTCCAAAAGGAAGCAGAGTTTAAAACCGGGATGTCTCTCACCGTGACAAAATTGTTTCCAGGAGTTGTTGTACTAGCCCCCAACCAGTAACTTGGACGGCATTTTCCTGAAAATGAAGTAATGAAACATAGATTATACGTTCTGACATTTCAATGCAAAACGTTTATATGTTGTAATTAGTTACTGAACCTTGTCTAGCTAAATCACAAGAATGAAATTTTTCAACGAACTTGGTAAACAAACATTTACAGAACGAGTGTCTAAACTTATATTTTGTCTTTCTGGAGTTCTTTTCTTGGCATCACTGAGAAACGTTTGAGCTACACAAAACTGCAGATGATGAAAATATTGATTGAATTTCTAGTTGCATGAAGTTACTCCTAAAACCGCTTTTTCCATAAAAGTATTCACTTTCCCGATATTAAGATCTACGGTTAACTGAAGTTTAAATAATTTTATAAATACACATAAGTTACTGTAGGTTTATGTAAAACGGGTTATTCAAAAGAGACAAGAAACCGTATTGTGCGACTACTATAACTGTACATATGGCATTTACTACCAAAATAATTCAAGTGAGCTATCCATATCATTTTCAGCCGGTTTGCCTTAACGATAGCTGACCAGCAGTACATTTTTCGCTTTTTTGTACAGTTTGGTAATTACATCCGGTGAATATGTACTTTGGTCTTTTTCACTGCGGTCCCTTCTATTTATTTTGAGATAATTTTTCCTTTTACTTTTTACTATTCGAGGACCTGTTTATTCGATTACTAATAAATGGTACAATTTCAATAGGCCACAATGTGAAGAAGAATAACTTATGGACATTCGAACCACAATTGCTATTACGTCACATTTACTGATCATAATTGCACGTTGTATTAATAAATCATAGCCTAGACGTAAAGTTCCAGGAATAACTCCGTTTTCCTAGAGATTGCATGCTAGTCCTTGTCCGTCTCCTTTTCTAATTTTACTTTCTTATAGAACTTCGAACAAAGGCAACGTTTGCCGAATGACTCAATATAATAACATCCATGCTAGCTTGTTAATAATGAAAGTATTACAACATACTCAAACAGTTGGAATCTAGCACAAAAATGTAATAATTCCTGCATTAAATGACTCTCAAAGCTCTTACTAGATTTGATTTTCATCCAATAAATTATTCTTTGGTTATTTCTTTATAGTCATATAGACAGAAGTACAGTAGTGTTACCGACACCTTTCCGAGTTGTCGCGATAGTCAATCAATATGAAGAGCTTGAATATTGTCTGCGGATCGCTCTTTATTATGATATTTTCTAGTGTATAATACAGGTTGGATCATTTACCCTCATTTTGTTTCGCTTTGCCGCTGAAAAAATTGTAATAGCACTCAGAGGGCTCTAAGAGGTCTCCTCCTTCCGTTCGGCAGACTGTGCGTGCAGCAGACCAAACTTTGCAGTCTGAGGACTCGTATCGATAACAAAATCGCCCACACTCGGTTGAGTACAAGATATATGGTGCTGGACATCCTGAAGAAAACATGAACGTTAGTTGATTGTAAAAATATAATCCTAAGTCAGTCAACCATGATCCTGGCAAAGGAATTATTGGTGCAGTATCATCGTTGATGAGCAAGCATAACGTTAAAATCAGAGGAGGACAAGCTGAAATTCATCATGATCAGGTAATCATTGAACGATTTAATCGAACACTTGCAGAGCGGTTATTCGGATATCAATTTGCGAAATATCCATCGACTGTAAGACAAATGATAGATCTCGTAAATGGTTTGCAAGATTACCAAGTATGATATCGGCATTGACTAATGAAATTACTCGTGCAACTTCTATGAAACCTTTTGATGAAATCACAAAAATATATACCGATAAAACGTGAATCTTTTTTCACAACGAGTACTAGGTAATGTTACAGTTAGATATTTATATAAAACTTGCGAACATGAAGGTAGTATAAAAGCAACTGATACTATTTGGAGTGTGACCATACACAAAATTTTCAGCGTGGTAAGATCCACAAGTAGACATGCAATCTAGAGATTAGATTCAACTGCGCCTCAGCATGGATTTGCAGGCGAATAATTATAAATAATTCCTGCTGAAACGCAATTACCACCAAACACACTTTTATAAGCTTGCAACCCACCACGACATCGATTGCACTCAAGACAGGTCAGCGACATATTTGCTCGCGTGTGAACAAGACTACTATTAGTTATATCAACCGTAAATTATCTTAGGTTATTGGTCAAATACTGCTACAACATTATTGCTTCACAACTTGCGCAACAATTATATTATCATTGTTTTAACATCATAATAAAGTCAGCATCTATATCAAAATCGCGATTATGTTTCTTGTCACACTACTTATAGATGGCTAATTTTTTTTATTGATATCGGCTTAGTAATTTCTTCGTTTACGCAATCCATTATAACCCGTTTCAGTTGAAATATTCTTCTGACTAGAAACACCCGGATATAAACTAAATTTGACCACTCAATACGATCATCGACAATCCAGATACTAGTATCAGTGATAGTCCCTGCGATGAATAATTCGTTATGGCGATTTATCCATGTTTAACGCGCTCTCAACAGCATCAACAGCGACTACAAAATATCATTTAAGACAAGATTTTGTATTCGGACATCTTCAGTTTATTCACCAGGAATCTCAACATCAACATTGTGTTGTCTGGTATCTGCTGGGCGATAACATAAAGGTAGAAGTAACGTTGGAAACTTTTCATTATGTAACGAAAATAATTTCTTTTGCAGCTCATCGGGAAGTATTTTCTACTAACAACTATCAAATCAGCAGATCTCCATGAGGTCCAAAAATGTTTCAATGGTGTATATAGAATTTTGTTACGGATTATTTCACACTCTATTTTATCTGAATGTTATCTTATTATCTTCTTAACGCGTTCAGTGATTTATCAATAGCTCTGCGAATATCATATTTATTCGTAATAATCTACAAATTTTTAACCACTCATGTGGAGACGATCCAGGAAACGCTGGCGGTTGACCATGATCGCCACACATTATTACAGGAATATTCTTTCGTAACAGCCAATCAAGAAATATTTTAGTACCTCTAGTAACACCGTACATATCTCGTCCCAGATAATAGTTTTAGAAATATATTTTCCACCCATCCGCGATAGAGACCATGAATCTCCGCACCATCTAAATGAACTATAATATTTGCACAATTTTAACTTCGTTCTGAAGAGTTTGTGAGTCGGTGTCAAACAATCATATCTAAACTATTACTTATAAATAAGTGAATCGCATGAGTTGTTTTGCCTGAACCTGTCTAGCCACATGATCGTATATGGATGGTGTAGATAATTTTGGTACTTGATTATTTTTGGAGTATATCTCCGCTATTTCAACATTGGCAGATTCAGAATAACTAAGTATATATTCATGTTTTATCCTCCACGTTCTCCATTCACGATTACTGAGTAGGTTTTAAAATATCCTTATATTTTTTGTATATAAAACGAATCCGTAGCAACAGCTGGAGTTCCGAAACCAGGAAGGAAAAGGAATCATACTGGATACGCCGCCTTAGAACATTGAAAGCAAGCGGCCTAAACCAAGAAGACTAGAAAATGAAAACTATGCATTAGTAGAATTTAACATTTTCTAAATCTTCCTATTATCCTTCAATTTTTACTATAAGAATAACTGGTATAGAATCAAATATCCGGGACATAATCTGCGTTACATAAATGTACAAAAAGTAAAAATAGATGTCGCTTTGGCTTGTAAGACTTTTAGGGAATTATACACCGTTTTCAGTTTCCGCAACTAGTCTATACAAGCTGGTTGTATTTATAGTTTTAACACATGTGGAGACAGCCATGTAGAGGTTTACAAACACAAAGTTTTTGTGTTTAGATGTTTGTCGTATATATGTTTTGTATTTGCCTTTGAAAAAGACTCAATAAGAGTCGAAAGCGCTTAGGAGAGTTAGTTACTAGTTTCGTACTGTTCGTCGTCAGTTTATTTCATGTGGAGACAGAGTAGTATAGGGAAATGAGGGTTTTGACTCACTTCAATTTTTTACCCTCCAAACAAGTATAAATTAAATGAGGGTTTCCCAAAATAGGGAAATGAGGGTTTTGGCCCACCACCCCCTCCCACACCTATTAGAACGTTTCAGTTAACAAGGCGGAAATTAAACTAGCATTAGAATGAAAATGATATTATTTTAGTTATATTATATCTTAAGTTTAGATAAAATTTTATGTTACTCATATTTTTGTGATATTTATTTTCATACTTGCTAACCCTCATTGGTAGAGTATATGTTAACATATTGTCAATAATACGAAATTCACGTAATAAATCATCCATATTATATTTAACTCCTCGTAGGTAAGACCGGATCTGATCAAGTAGTTTCTTGTAAGTTTTAATTGATGCTAAACCACCGTGCATCTTTATCAAAAGTCTTGGTTCTACTTTTTTACACGCCGCTGTAAGTGAAACAACAATAGCGGATATGATTAACAAAAAAGGATTTAATGATACCCCACTTGAAATTATACCAGAACTGGTCATTAACAAGGGTAGATAAGATATTACTCGAAGGATCTTGTTGTAGTATTTGTAACATTTTTTCACACACCAAAGTTTTTTTTATGATAATATTTATAGTATTGTATTAATGCGTCTACATCTTGTTTTGGAATATCTTTTGAAATATGATTGAAATCAACTATACTTCTTTTCATTATAATATTAGTTCACATAGTCCTATGTTTGGGTAATCAAAATAAGAGTTGATTGTTCAGCTATAAATTCCAAACACCAGAGAAAAATTTCTGATTTTAAAGTTTTATCAACTGGTTCAAGTACAAATTCTTCTTCAGAAGTTTTGTTTATTATTACAGATAATACTCCAAATAAGTCATCATTTAGATGATGAGATAGATATTTGGTAGATATTCTAAACTTTGCACTGCTAAGCACTGACAATCTATACACACCGGTAACTTCTGCAATATATTTAATAGAATTATTTTTTGGTGTCCACCTAGTATAACCGGATGCAACAGTATACACAATATTTTTAATCTGTTTGTGAGGCATTTTAATCATATTAGTTTTCTCAACAATATTAGGAATTCCACTAATAATATCATTGAGTTTTATGTTAATATCAGTGAGATTTGTGTTAATATTAGCGAGTGTAATGCTAACATTTGATGGATTTCCAAAAAATTCATCTCTAATTTTGTTTATGTTTCTGCGAAAACTTAAAAATGTGTTCACGTGACTGGTAAAATCAGTTTTGAGCGCTGTGATTTCATTATTAATTGAAGCGTCCCAATCATTGACGTATTTTTTAGTGACAGCATCCCCATCCTCAGTTAGGTTTCCAAGATCTGTAATCTTGTTTTGTTTCATAACAATATTCCCATTTGGATTTCGTACAACTATGTCTGGCAGTTTTACATCACTCGTTTTTAATCGCCCTTCTTTGTCCTGGAAAATGACGACTTCATCTGGATCTACGCTGGTAAGATTTATTAAATTATTGATTTCTTTTTTGAGCTGATCAAGAGTTGCATATTTAGATAAGTCACCTGTGGATAAATCTCCTAATAGTGTTCCAAATTTTGTATAGTAGTTCATTATTTACTATCCTAGATAAAATTATCAACACTAGTTGAATATTATATAAAATGACAAAATCGTCGATATTAAACTTTGATACAGAGAGACTAGTGAAGCATAAACATAACAATGAACTTCCTGATTGTCATTATCTTATTGTTGGGCGAACTGGATCAGGAAAAACAAATTTGCTAATGAACTTGCTTCTTGGTGATAATTTTAACTACGACAGAGTTTATATTTACACAATCAATCCACAACAAGATAAGTATGAGTTATTAAGCGAATATAATAACAAGCTTCGTGATGATCTTAAAGCTGGTGAAGATTTTTTTATAATTAGGCAGCCAGAAGATCTTATTCCAGTTAATCAACTTGACATAAGATAGTAGTTTTTGACGATATTCTTCTAAATAACATGGAGATGAATAAAATAAGATCATATTTCTCACTGTCACGTAACAAACAGTGTAATTCTGTTTATCTCGCTCTAGGATTTTATAATCTTGATAGATTTATTAGGCGAAATACGGGTTGTTTTATTTTATTTCCAGGACTGGATAATGTTGATGTTAGAAATATTGCAAGCGAGCAATGCGGTGGTGTGACAAAAGATAAGTTTATTGAACTTTACCGTAATGCTACAAAAGATAAATTTAACTTTTTCTTGTTTGATAAACTTACAAATGATCCAACTAAAATGTTTCGCTGTTGTATTGACACTTACTTACAGTAAAGCGTTTCAATTTTATAAAATTTATAACTATAATAATGGACAAACGAGCAAGATACAGACAACACATAGAAGATCTAAAAAAAACTTGCTCAATCTCAGGCATCACTTAAGCAAAAAGTACAACAAGCACGACGTGGGCAAGTAACTGCTACAGAAGCAACAGCTAAAATTTTCAAGCCGGTTACTGAAGCATTATTAGGTAAACAACCTGAAACTAAACCACTGTCAGAAGAAGAACTTAAACAACTACAGGAAAAAGGTTTGGTTGGAATTGTTAGAGAACAACAGGAAGCAGCTGCTGCAAAACTTGTTACTAGATCTGATGAAGAAAAAAGAAAACTAATTGAGGCACTTACAGCAAATATAGCTGATCCTGCGGCTAGACAAGCTGAAACAGATCGATTGATAAACAATCCGCTGGAACTTGAGCGAAGATTAGCAGAGTTAACAACGCAAGGAATAACAAATATTATAACAAATTTATCAGGAGACATAAAAGATATCAAAGAGGAGCAACAAAGAGTCGGTGAGCTTACTGTAAAGTTTATGGAAGTTGGAGATCAAAGATTTTATTTTACAAAAAGAGCAAATGATGAGATAAAAGGTAGTGAATATGATGATTTTTTAAACAAAGAAAATATAAGGGGTATTGATGATATAAGCAAGGGGACTGATGTAGAAAATCAAACATTACTCGATAGATTAGATGTAATATTTAAAGACGGAGCTGCTGCTAAGATGAATTAAACACGGTTACAGAAATTGATGATATGCTTCCAGTTTATGATAGAATGAGAAACGGTGTCATTGCTCTCACGTTTAAAAAAACAGCAGAAAATAGTAGAGCAAAACCTTTTGGTAGTGGGTGGAGTTTTAGAAGGAAATTTTTTACTTTTGATAAATCTCGTATACAAAAAAGTAGAGTAAGAACAGGAACTGGTGTAAAAGTATTTACTTCAAATACTGAAATGATAGGTAGATTAATGTTATTAATATCAACAAAGGAAGCTGGGAATGTTAGTGTTGAACTTGATAATGAAATCATTGACATACTTGATCATCTAAGATCGAGTGAATTATTAACATCTGACGAATATGAAACTTTACACCGCGACTTAATTTTGTAAAATGATATAATATTAAAGGAATGCAAACAACATTATTACTAAACTCTAGTGAGTCTGCGATAGATAGCGCAAATTTTTCAGTAAATTATATTCCACCTATCCAACTAGATCCTACAAAACAATATGAAATTGGATTAATTTCTTCTACTTGCTGAATGCTATACCTAACGTGAAAAATGATGTTAACGATTAAATGTATTTTACTATGATTACAACATCTCCAATATCTACAACAAAAAAAATAAAAATTCCGCAAGGAGCTTATAATATTGAAGATCTAAACAAGACGATCAAAGAGCTCATAACAAAAGCTGGCGGTGTGGCTGATGATTTTGGATTAGCTGCTAATTATAACACATTGCGAACTAGGATAACTTTGAAAAATATAGTAATCAGTCTTGAACCAAAAGAAAGAAGTATTGCACAACTGTTAGGATTTACTGAAAAAAACTTACACTGCACTTGATCAGCCTATTACATATGACAGTGAACTGCCAGCAAATATAACAGAAGTAAATACAATATTAGTAAATTGCTCTATTGCTTCTGGCTCTTATACATCAAAAGGTAGCAAAGGTCAAACGATTTACAGTTTCTCACCAGAAGTCCCGCCAGGTTCTCTCATGCAAATAACTCCACGACATATTATATATTATACTTTAAACGTTGAAGATCAAATATCAAGTATAAGGATGCAGTTGACAGATCAATCAGGAAATTAGTTACATGTTAGTAATGAAGTTGTAACTTATTATTTACATCTACGCGAGCAAAAGTACAAATTATGCAACATCAAATATAATGAAACAAAGAAAAAAGTTTATCGAAGAAAAATAGTAGGAGGATTTTTTGGAAATATATTCACTAAAGTTTTTGAAAATATTCCAGGTATAGCACGTAAAGTTGCACCAATTGCTATTGACGCTGGTAAAGGTTTTGCAACTGGGGCTGCATCTGCCGCTGGGACTGCGGTGGGACAAAAAATAGCAAATAAAATAAAAGGAGATCCACCGACTGCATCTGAAATAAAACAAGCTATCTCAGAAATCGCTCCAACAAAAGAAACTCAAAAAGCTATGATAACAACAACAAAAAAGTTATTATCACCAAAGGGCGAGCAGATCATACAAAAATTAATATCTAAAGTAACAGTACCGCAATAAAATTTTATATAATCTAATAAAATAAAATGTCTGCTAAAAATTATCTCGACTTAACAGAAACTTATGACATCTACAACGATGTGACAGAATTCGAGTTTGTTGAGTACCTTGATGAAAATTCTAACGAACCAAATAAAACTGGTATTAGAACCTTTAACACCAGAGACGAAGATGTATTTCTACTGCCACATAAGGCTATGTTAGAAGTTCGTGGTCAGATTATGACAGTAGCCAATCCACCTGCTGCAATTGCAGTTGGAACAGAAGTAGCTCTTATAAATAACGGCTGGTGTTTATTCAAAAGTGCTAGATATCAACTGGCCAATCAAATTATAGAAGATATTTCAGGTCATCTACAAGTTGCAAGTACAATTTTAAATAATATTTCGTTTTCCGACGATTACTCAAGATCAACTGCAAGTAACATAATGTGGTTTAAAGATACTGGACGGTGTATAGCTGAATCAACAGAATTTCTAAAGAGAGGCGCTATAGTACATGGAGCTGATGCTGATGCAAATACTGTAATTGTGAGAAATTTTCTCATTGCTAATGCAGACGCGCTAGGTATTGACGCACCAGGTGCAGCTGCTAATGCAGACGCTACAAGAGTTTCTCTTATAGCAGCTTTTAATAATCTAAATATAACACTACCAGCTGCAGATGCAAAGGGTACTGCGATGTTAAATTTACTTCTTAACACACTTGACGTGAGAAATCCACGTTATAACGAAGGCTTTGCTAGGCGAAGAAAACTTGCAGCAGGATCACGTCAAATTACAATGATGCTTCCGCTAAGTATGATTTTCGGCTTTTGTCGCGATTATGATAAAGTATTTGGCGGAGTAAAACATACTCTTATTTTAGATCGAGCAGACCAAAAAGATTGCTTGTTTAGATCTGGAGGGGATGATGTACAGTTTATCATAAACAAACTTGCTTTGTGGATGCCACGTATAACACCATCAATCACTAAAATGTCCGAACTAAATAGTACGCTTGATAAACATACAAACAGAATTTACTTTAAGCAGCATAAGGCATATCAGACAGCGGTTCTAAATACTACTGACTACACATGGAGGGTCACAACAACATCAAGCGAACAACTGCCGAGAAATATCTTTGTCGTATTTCAACAGCAAAACCGACGAGGTAACCAACAACAAAATAATGCAATATTTGATCACTCTAATGTCAGACGAATATACGCTAGATTAAATTCAAAGCAATATCCAGAACGAGCTATCGAGTGCAATTTTGCTGATGATGCTAATAAAAATATTTCTCGACCGTACATGTACCTGCTTGACGCAATGCAAAAATATCAAGATGTTGAAGATGGAACTCAATTATCAGCAGAGGAATTTCGTACGCTTTATCCTATATTTCATTTTGATGTTAGTAAACATAACGAGCGAGTTGTAGACAGCACAGCGGATATTGAAATTACCTGGACACTTGGGGCGGTTCCAGTAGCGCCGTTATACGTATACGCATTAGTGATTAGTGATAGATTTATCACGGTAGATTCTATTGGAGGTAAAATGACAGTTCAAGTTTAATCTACAGTTGTTATATAAAATGGCAAGGTATATTGTAAAAGAAGTGTATTTGACTGATGGCCAAGTTAAAAGATTAGTAGCTGCTATTGCAAAGCGAGAACAGGTATCATTAAAAATCAATTCTAATATTTCTGATGGTGTTTTAACAAAATTAATGCTAACAAAAAATCAAGTAAAAATGTATGATCGTGAAAAGACTTTTGTTTTAAATTTGAGTGCTGCACAAAAGACAGCGATGGCAAAAGAAGGTGGTTTTCTTGGTCCAGCATTATCAGTATTAGCTAGCACAATAATACCTAAACTTTTTCCGGTGTTGGGAACATTAGGACTAGCAGCAGCGTCTGGAGCCATATCTGGCGCAACGAAGAAAGCAGTCGCAGGTAATGGTATCATTCGTGGAAGTGGAATAAAAAAATTGTAAATTTTATGTAAATAATATATTACAATGCCACAAAAGAAAAAGAAATCGCCAACAACAAAAAAAAAAAATAACAAAAACAAAATCGCCAACACCAAAATGCAAATGCATATGCAATCAACAAAAACAAGGAGGATTTATTCCGATCGCTCCACTTTTGGCGGGACTAGCGGGAAGTCTGCTGCCAAATCTTTTAGGAATCGGACGTGGTCTAACATTACCAGGAACTCGTCGACCCCGTTGAGTAATTTTGATATCATTGATAGATTAAAAGCTGTTCCTGGATTTCACGGAGCTTTTTCTAAAGATGAACTCGCAGCAATAAAATCGCCGTCAGCTGTAAGTTCGTGTGTTATTAATATACAAGATTTTAATGACGGATCCGGCACGCATTGAGTAGCAGTTTATAATAATAATTATTTTGACTCGTTTGGACTTCCTCCAAGCGATGTAATAAAAAAGTATATGAAGAAAAAATTTTAAAAGATATATTATTCATCAAATCAACTCCAACCTGTTGGTACGTCTGCTTGTGGATATTATTGTATAATGTTTATCCAACAGATGAGCAGAAATGTTAATTTCTTAAAATTTATTTTACAGTTTGACAAGCATCCTTCTCACGCTAATGATGAGATCGCAATTAATTATATCTAAACTTACAAGTATAATAATGTCAACATACTGTCTCAAGTGTAGAACTAAAACAGAAAATATTAATGAAACAACAGAAAAAACAAAACACAACAGGATAATATTAAAAAGTTTTTTTGGAGTCTGCGGAAAAAGAAAAAATATGTTTTTAAAGAGAACGTCTCTAGCGACAGTATCCTCAGAGATGTGGCCAGCGAAAAATTCGCTCGGATCTGGTTATCCTGATATTATTTTAGTCGACGACTAAAAATATAGAATGATATGTAACTGTGATTCTGACAGAGATTTATGTCTTGAACAAAATAAAATTGTCGCATACTGTCAATGTTGTAACAACAGAGAAATAATAGGGTCAGGTATAGATATGCATAAAATTATTGGAAAATTACCAAAACCAAAAGGCGGTTGGACATTGCCAGGTCATCGGTATACTGGTCCGTGGAATCCGCTAGATCAACAACTAGATGAAAACGACAATCCGTTGCCAGGCCAAGAGCCTTATAATCAAGTGGATGCAATAGCAATGCGTCATGATATCTGTTATCGTGATCATGAAAACTCAAAATCAGATTGTGATAAAGTAATGTTAGACGAATTACGTGATATGGAGCCAACAAATCTACGAGAACGTTTTGATAGAAAATTTGTTCAGGGAATGATTGGAGCAAAATATAAACTTGGACTCGGCGAGTCTCGACTCGGAAAAAAGTATACGATGATCTTGCAGTCGAGCTGCACAGACCTAAAAAAAAGTCTCTACGACGTAAAGTTGTCGCTAATGGTGTAGATGATATCTGGGCAATAAATTTGGTGGATGTATCTAATCTGGCTCAGTTTAATGTTGGCGCTGATGGCGCTCCAAAAAGGTATTTGTTTAATGTTATAGATGTTTTTAGCAAATACGCTTTCAGTGTACCTGTTTCGGATAAGACAGGGACTTCAATGACTGATGCGTTAAGACAAATATTAACGAGTGTAGAAAGAAAGCCAAACAAAATCTGGACTGATCACGGATCCGAATTTTGTAGCAAAAAGTTTGAACAGTTTCTAGAACAAAATAATATAAAAAGGTATGTTACAGGAAACGAAGGTAAAAGCGTTGTTGTAGAGAGATTTAATCGCACGCTAAACGAAAAATTACACAAACATATGACAGCTAAAAACACTAACAGGTACATCGATGACCTTTCTCAAATTGTAGGTGAATATAATAACACGAAACATCGAACCATCACAATGACACCTAAAAAGCTGTTAAAAATCCAATATTAGCAAATGAAAACATGTACCGCAGACATAAATTTAAGGCTGGTGATAAAGTTAGAATTTCTTTGATGAAAAAGGTATTTGCAAAAGGATTTACTCCAAACTGGAGCGAAGAAGTATTTGTGATTGATAAGGTACATTTAACAGTACCTGTAACGTACGTTTTAAAAGATCTGGCAGGGGAACCGATCGTAGGTAGTTTTTATGAACAAGAACTACAGAAAACTGAGCAGGATGTTTTGTTATCGAGAAAGTGATTAGAAAAAAAAGGGGATAAAAATTTAGTCAAATGGCGTGGGTATAGCGATAAATTTAACAGTTGGATCCCAACTAAGCAGTTTATGATATAATGCTATTATAAATTAACTCATACTTTTGTTTGACAGATTTACATTT
The DNA here is from genome assembly GCA_016746295.1 of Potamilus streckersoni. NCBI lineage: Eukaryota > Metazoa > Mollusca > Bivalvia > Unionida > Unionidae > Potamilus > Potamilus streckersoni. Next base: position 502,226 of record JAEAOA010000727.1, read on the forward strand.
TACTGGTTTACATAACGATATTAGATACTGCTTACGATCGTTAGAGATCGTCATTAGATTAAAAATTTTAACGAATATGAAATCGAATTTGATATTTTTCTGTCGGCCTGGAATCTTGATATTTAAGAAAGGTTTGATTAGCTGCCAAAACAGATGTTGTTCGGCAACGGTAAAATTAAATTTTATTATTTGTTTAGCAATGTGATACTTGACATTATACCGTTTAGTTGTTGATCTGCTGTAATTTGATCTGTCAGCAACAGTGACTTCACCATCATCATCAGATTCATTGTTATACAAAATATCATCTTCACTATAACCAATAGATTTGTCTATAAAATCTTTGGAAAATGTGACCTTATCGCTGACGACCTTATCGCTGGCGACTTTGTCGCTAGTATCTTCTTCGTAGAGTTCAGCAAGTCGTTTCATCAAGTCCATTATTATAATATATTTTTATCTAATTTATTATTATAAGATGACTGATGAGATAAAATATCACCAAAAAGTTAATATAGTAAATTACAACGAACTAGCCGAAGCGGTAAGAAAATGTTTGTTGGGTTATAGTGTTGATGTTATTGTAATGCAAGGTGATTCTCATAAAATATTACTAATAGATGCAGAAAAAAATAAAATTAATGAAAGTGCAGTAACGACGCTAAAATTTAATCACGATGATATCAGCATTTGCTCATCATTGCTTGACTAAAACCGAATTACAAAATATTATTGATCATCATATCTAAAACGAATCCTATCATTGTATTCGCTTGAAAAAGTTGATTTTATTACTCCATCAGCTACAAATTTTACGACTGCGGTATTTATCTTATAATATTTCGCCGCAGCTGTAATCAATTTGAATTCGATCTCCTCATCCGTTTCGAGGTTTTTTGAAATAACAAGTTTTGCTGGACATCTAAAATTAATACCACCACCTTGTCCTTTTCTTAAATTTTCCTGTTGGGTAACTAGTTCTAGATTTTCCAATCGATTATCAATTTTTACGTTATTAATATGATTAATAACCAAATCATTAGGTATAGATCCGTTAAACACCTCGTAAATAAAACGATGACCATATTAACGAACTTGATTTGGCGATGTTCCTCTAACAGTTACCCTAATATATCCCATATTGCTAATAGTACCAAGAATTTTTTTAGTTTTTCTGTTTCTAATAATACCGCGATCGTTAGCCTCGTATAAATCAAAGACTGGATGCGGCTGAAACTCATCTTCTAAGGATAAATTTTCAATGTTGTCATCAGTGACTTTACCGTTATAATGATATACACGCTGTCCCTCTGGAATATCATCGCAAAACAAAGTGTAAATAAAATCTTTTCTAAACATTGCAATCCTCTCGGTATTATCTCCCTTTACACTAATCGTATAACCCGCTGACGTTAATTTGCCAACAAGTATTCTAGTTTTGATGTTAATAACTGAACCTAATACATTTCCAGCGTATAAGTTGTATTTTGGGTGAACATGATAAATCTCTTGCTCACGTGCGCTTGTCAGATTTACTGTCATTATATTATAAGCGATTTTTTTATCTTCAATTGATTTTTAGCGCATGCGCAGTGTGAGATAAAGTTATACTTTGGGTGAATTTGATATGCTTCTTGCTCACATGTGTTTGTTAGATTTGCTGTCATTATATTATAGGAGATTTTTTATCTTCAATTGATTTTTAGCGCATGCGCAGTGTGAAAAAATTATTAATTAGATATTACATTATAATATAATAATGCTAAAATTGCGTGATATAGCTAAGAAAAGCCTTATGGGAGAACCTAATAAAATAGCGACTGCTTTTGCAGGTTTTGATAATAGTTATCAGTTTGATAATCAAATTGTTTTAGTAAATTTTAATGCAACGAATCTTTACTACCTACTACAGACAACTGTAAAACGTGAGCTCGAAAAACACAAAAGTATTAGATTATTTGTGCAATATCATGTTATATTTTCAAAGTTAGTTATAACGGAAGAATTAACTAACAAAGAAATTGCAGAACCTTATATTAACGCAAAATCAAGACGTGCTTTGCTTGGGACTGATCTGTTATCACTATCTGATGAAATACACCAAGAAATCTGGAAAAAAATAGAGGAATTCGCTCAATTAGGTTCGGGTTGGAAGTTTGAAATGATTAAAGGAATATTGTTTCACACGATGAAATATAATGTATTACGAGGTAGTTCATACGTCGACCTGCCACCAAAAATAAAAAGTAAAAGATGTTGTATAAACATCAAAAACGTAGATAATAAATGTTTCCAATGGGCTGCTCTTTCCGCACTATTTCCAGCAGAAAAAAAAACGCTACTCGTGTTGAAAAATATATCAGTCACGTGTCTAGATTAAATTTTAAAGATATTAACTTTCCTGTGGCAGAAAATCAAATACCAAAATTTGAAAAGATAAATAATGTTTCAATTAACATTTTCAGACTAGATGAAAAAGAGGATGTATACCCGAGATTTATTTCAGAAAAAGCTTCACAATCGACTATAAATTTACTGTTTTACAAAAATCATTACGTTTGGATTAAAAACTTTAACGGACTAGTTGGTAAACAGTACAATAAAAATTTAAACAAAAAGTTCTTTTGTTACCGCTGCTTGCATGGTTGTGCTAACAATGAAACATTACAAAAGCATTTGCAGTACTGTAGTGATGAGCAAAGAATAACAATGCCATCTAAAAAAGATAGTGTGTTACAGTTTGTCCATCATAATCACAAACTAAAAATTCCTTTCGTTATATACGCTGATTTTGAGTGTTTACTTCAACCTGTACTTGGCGTAGAAAATAATCCTAATCAATCGAGTACAAGAAAAGTTCAAAATCATGTTCCGTGTGGAGTAGCGTACAAGGTAGTTTGTTGTACTGATTCTAGATTATCTAATCCAATCAAATTATATCGTGGTAAAAATCTAGCTCTCTACCTTCTCAAGCAGTTGATTAATGAAGTTGATAATATTACTTATCGTTTGAAAAAAGTAACGCCAATGTTAAAATTAACACCTCAACAAGAATCCGATCACGAGCAAGCAGAAATTTGTCATATTTGTGAAAAAGCTTTTGATACTGACAACAAAAAAGTACATGACCATTGCCATTTGACTGGACAGTACCGTGGAGCGGCATATAATCAGTGTAATTTAAAATTTCATGCTCCAGATTTTATTCCGGTTATTCTTCACAATTTTCGAGGATATGATAGCCATATTATAGTAGAAGCTTTTGGTGATCCTGATATAAAATCTCGTCTAAAACTCGATAACGTCATCAAATGCATCCCAAATAATTTTGAAAAGTACATGTCAGTTACGTTAGGTAAATTGCGTTTTATTGACAGCCTGCAGTTTATGGCAGCTTCGTTAGATGAGTTAGTGAAAGGTTGTAGTAAATTTGATTACCTAAGAGACTGTTTTGGAGATAAATTTAATATACTAGCTAAATAAAGGAGTCTTTCCATACGAATACCTCGAGGACTGGAGTAAATTTGATGAAATATCTTTACCTGACAAAGACAAATTTTACTCACAACTTAAAAATGAAAATATAACTGATGATGAGTACAGGTGTGCACAAGATATCTGGAAAGAGTTTGATTGTGAGACTTTTGGTGATTATCATGATTTATACCTGAAAACTGACGTGTTATTATTAGCAGATGATTTTGAAGATTTTCGTGAAGTGAGTTATAATAATTATGGACTAGATCCTTGCTGGTATTATTCTGCCCCTGGGTTGTCATGGGATGCTTTGCTAAAGTTTAGTAAGGTAAGGTTAGAATTACTGACTGATGTTGATATGTTCAATTTTATCGAAAAAGATATCCGAGGTGGTATTAGCGTGATAACAAAAAATATGCTGAAGCAAACAACAAATACCTGAAACAGTATAACCCTGACCTTCCTTCGAAGTATATAATTTATCTAGATTGTAATAATCTTTACGGTGCTTCGATGGCAGAACCAATGCCTTTTAGCGGATTTCATTGGATCACGGTTGATCAATTTCTATCAAAGACAGAATAAAAGATACCCGAAGATGTTTCCTATTTCGTTGAAGTTGATCTTGATTATCCAAATTCGCTACACAATTACATAATGATTACCCTTTCTGTGCGGAATCGATGGTCATAGATTATAGTTTGTTATCAATAGAACAACAAGCGTTAGCATCACCAAGGCAACAATCCATGGTCAAGAAACTAGTACCAAATTTGCTTGATAAGAAAAATTACGTTTCGCATTACAAAGTTTTAAAACAAGCAGTCGATGCTGGTCTTGTGTTGAGAAAAGTTCATCGTGTACTAAAATTTAATCAGTCGCCGTGGATGAGATGTTATATTAACTCAAACACTTCAAAAAGGGCTGCAGCAAAAACAGAGTTTGAGAAAAACTTTTTTAAACTGATGAACAATTCCGTTTTTGGTAAGACGATGGAGAATATTAGGAAACGCGTAAATATTGAAATAGTTAATGATGTCAATCGCAGAAACAAACTTGTGTCAGACGATGATTTTGTGAGCATGAAAATATTTAATGATAATCTTGTTGCGATACAAAGAAGAAAAACAAATCTAAAACTAAACAAGCCGATCTATGTTGGAGCTGCCGTGTTAGATTTATCAAAGTGGCTGATGTACGATTTTCATTATAATTTTGTTAAAAATCAGTGGCCGGCTAGTAGATTATTGTTTACTGATACTGATTCGCTCGTATATGAAATCGAATGCGAGGACATCTATCAGGACATGTACAATAATCGACATCTGTTTGATCTTTCCGATTATCCACGTGACAGTAAATTTCATGACGACACAAATAAAAAGGTTATTGGTAAGTTTAAAGATGAAATGAACTCGAGCGCTATCAAATACTTTATCGGATTACGCAGCAAAATGTATGCCGTATTGCTAGATAATAATAAAATAACGAAAAAAGCAAAAGGTCTGCCTCGTGATTTTGTTAAAAAGTTTATGAAATTTGATGACTACAGGTATGCACTTGATGGTGGTGTTAGTTTTATGAGAGCTATGGCAATTCGAACTAATCATCATAAA
>JAEAOA010000728.1:0-32972 GCA_016746295.1 Potamilus streckersoni
GATAAATAATGATCTTTCATTACTGCTAGTATCTCTAAGATCCGGTTCTCTCACTAAAGACGAATTCATCAGCGTGGTAGCTACATGTAATAAAATTATCGATGACGCAGAAAAATATCATTCTCGAAACATTCAAGAAATAGCAGATGATCCTGAATTAAGTAAATTTTTTGCAGAGAAATATAAAATTCCCGTTGAAGATATTCCAACGTTTAAACTACCAGGATATAACATACCAGAATTGAAGAAAAATCTCAGAGCGGCCATCGACGAGGGATTCAGAATAATTCATGACGAATGGGAAAAAAAACAACCCAAACCAACTATATTAACTCACAATAATTCTCAAAACGGCGACGGTAGACATATCGCACCGAACAATGTGAATATTTCATCAGTGATTGCACTTAATTTAACGTGTGATGTAATCGAAGGAAGTTATCAAATTAATATGGAACAATCAAATCAAGCCCGACAAGGTTACATTCTTTATTCATTTTCACCAACAGCACCCCCCGGATTTTTAATTGTTGAGAATCCGACTAATCCAGTCTATATGCAATGTCAAAATGATTCACTAACCAGAATTAATTTTACACTCACCGATCAGTCAAATAATTTAATTGATCTACGTGGTGAAGTATTATCGATTAGTCTGTTTGTGAAAAGCTAACAAATAATTTGTATTAATCAGCAGCAGAGAGGGTGAAATGACAACATATTTGCGACCGTAGATGGCAGCAATTTGAGTGTGGTTATGACAATGTATTTGCGACAAAATCGCTAAGATGGGGTCTTTATTTTTTTTTGGTTGAAATATTGAGATTTCGTAGGAAGGTTCCATTGGCATTCTGAGGCTTTAATCGATTCTGTCGCAAAAATTTGTAGACGTAGATGGCAGCAATTTGAGTGTGGTTATGACAATGTATTCACGACAAAATCGCTAAGATGGGACCTTTAATTTTTTTTTGGTTAAAATGAGATTTCGTAGGAAGGCTCCATTGGCATTCTGAGGCTTTAATCGATTTTGTCGCAAATATATTGTTGTAGGGTTCACCCTCTCTGCTGCTGAGAGAGAGAGAGAGAGAGAGAGAGAGAGAGAGAGCGTTTCATGCTTATCACAGCTTCTTTCGATGGAAGCGAGATGAGTGGATTCAAGCGAGAATCGGCGAAAGATATATTCCCAGAATTATTATTTGGGATTAGATATGTGACGTATCTAAAGATACTTTAAAATGTTTCTTGATTGGCTATCGACGAAGCGAATGTAGATTATGTTCAACTATCACCTTTTATCGGAGAATCTCCACATTGTTGATCGATTATTACGAAGCATTATTAGATGACTACAAGACTGTCGATGATTCATTGAAGAAAGTAAAAGTGAATGTGAGACTTAAATCCAACTAGACTGAATGCACGATGATGCGCGAGGCAATCTCCAACACGACGATTGATAACTTTTTGAACTTACGGCCACCCAATAATCTCATAATTGTGACTCACTTCAGAGTAAATAATTTTCGCTTCATAAAGATACATTTACAGATCTAGGCGTGCCATTGTTTTATCGTCCAGCAGATACCCATAAAAAATAATGATGTTGAAATTCCCAGGTGAAACGAAAAAAAACTCGTTCTTCATGATATTGTTGTTCCTGTGGATGTTGCTGGACTTTAGGATAAGCACTAGCAATTCATTCATCACATGGAATGACATGGTATTGATACCAAGATTTGGAGAGTCGACGATTGTATCGGATTGTCAAATCTAGAGCATTTGGCAGTATTGAGAGTTACAAAAAGATCTTAACTATACAGGATGGTTTATGCTGCCAACGTTAACTTCGGCGAAGATAATCAGCTTCAAAACCTTAACGTCACTAAGTCTGACACGATAAAGAAGAAAATCGCTGTTTATCAGCGAAATGACAGAAAGCATAAAAGCAAGTTGGATACTGACGTTGAATTTATCATGACGCTGAAGCAATGACAAAAAATCACTGTGCTTTCTGTACTGATGCGGTGATATCCTCCTAATGACACACGACAATTTATCGTGGACCGAATTAATAGTAGTTTAGGTCACACACGTATCAATCTGATGTTGGCCTGTTTTGAATGTAACAAAAGGAGCTTGATTTGCGAGCGAATCTATGCTGGTGGTAATTGTATATTTTCAGGAATTATTTGTAATTGTTCACAGAGAAATCCACGCTTTCAATCTAGTCTGTAGATTGCAGACTTGCCACACTGGAAACGTTATGTGTTGTTACAAACCAAATAGGATTAGTTGCTCTTTATTTTACCACCTAAAAAGTTTATATGAATACCTGAGTCACATTACCGAATAATGGATGTTGTTAAGCCGACTTTAAGGTCTGTCGCTTAAATGGCATGTGTATCAGCGAGATTACATTGATGGGTTTCATAGAAATTCAACGAGTAGTTTCATTGTTTAGCGTGGATATCACACTTGATAGCCTTACAATCCATTCTCGAGATTTCTTGTTCCTGACATTAATGTCGATGGAAATGTTCTTGGCATTCTGATATCCAAACAAATAGCTCAACAAGTGTTCGACTAAATCTCTCAAAGATTTGCCTGATCGCGATGAGTTAGGGTGTGTCCTCTTATAATTTTGACATTTTGTTGTTTCATCATAGATATTACTGTACCAGGAAATTCTTTGCCAGGATCAACCTGTAGCAACTGTGGCCATCGCAGGCTGCCAGACGGACCCCATCCACATTGATAAATTCGTTCTAATGCGGCCGTAACTTTAGGTACTGTTTTATTTGATAGCGGCTATGATTCTTTTTATCTAATAGCATTCGACGACTGTCAACAGGTACTTTTATGTGCGTGAACGACTTTGTCGTTTGCGTTTACTTTTACCAGTAGTGTTATGGGGTAAAAACGAAATATTTGCCTGATGAACTTCGTTGGTTGTGCTAACATTCAACCGTTCGTATCGAATTCTTTTGGGTGGCAGTAGATAAATTTGCCATATTGCCTGTTGGCTAACCAATCTAAAGCAACACTACGCGAGACACTTGCAGAACAAGCGAACCAGCTAATCGCTGATCTACCCCTCCAGTATCTTCTTGGACTATAAAAAATTGGCGCCATTATTATAATTATAGACAATTAGTTGCCTGTCCATACGGCTAACTTACCACACATCGCCTATCGATTCAGCCAACTGGTTAGTGAGTCTCTTTCATATTTATTTTTTTTACAGACTTTAACGTGTGAATAAACTTGACGTCTGTAATATGTCGTTGTTCTAGATGTTGATTTTTATACGCGACATCATGAACATTTCACGCTTATTCAATCACATTAACTGGATATTCTCCTGGTTTTACTTGATTTTTTTTGTCGTGTCTAATATCAAGTTGAGTTCCAGGACCACAATAATTATATTTCGGAGGATGTTTCTCACAAAGATACTTATCCCATGGAGTTAATGGTAATTTTCCGAGTGCCTTAGCGATATCACCACCCAGGACTTATGGTTGGACGATACAAATATTTAATGGGTTGTCTTTTTTGCACCACATTTTACGCGAGTACTGTAAGTGCCTGGCTACTGACGACCGATAGACAATTCTTCGCCATTTCAAATAAAACGGTTGTTGTTTTTAGACCACGTTTGCATCGAACACAAAATAAACTCATATTCTTATCATACTAATGTAACTGTTTTCTCAGCAACGCGAGAACAGAAGCCAGTAACTCATCATCCTGCAGTACTGAACTCTATTCGTGCCATTATCATTGGTCCATCTGGGTCTAGTAAAACTCAATTGCTACTCAACCTGATAATGAGTGGCTCAAATAGAATATACTTTATTTAGTGGCACCATCCGTACATGACTAACGATACTATAATGTTCTTAAGGAATTCAAGGAAACTGCAATTGGTCTGAAAAACAACGACGACGGCCGTGGCGATGTAATTGAATTTTACACCGACATCGGTGATCTTGACGGTAGAATTACCAATCTAGCGATATACGTTGATGTTATACTCGACAAACAAACAAATCTAGTCAGAATATTTTCACGAAACAGGTACAAAAACACGGACGTCATCTACTTCACGGAACGATACGTTCAGATTCCTATAGTGATCAGAACTAACTGTAATCATTTGGTTGTCTTTAATGCCGTTCATACACAGACGTTGAGGAACATCCATAAGAGATGGTGTACCGGTAATATGGATATGACTAGGTTTAAAAACTTCTTTGCTAATGCTCAGAAAACCCCGTAAGGATTTATCACGACAAATTTACAGGTTCTAAGAACACGATATCACGTTGGTCTGGATACAATCGTTGGTTTAGAGACCTATCACCTGACAGCACTACTTTTTTAAACCCCGACATTAACATCGGAGCAGGATGAGGACCACGACACCCGGTCGGCATTAATGCCAGTGTCCACGGAAATTTGACACATAAGGTCAAGGGTGATAATGTCTTGAGTAACTGACACATTCTAGTCCTCGGTTTCTCTTTCTAGACCTTATGTCATTTTTGTAGAAGCGTTGATTTCGCAAATGGGACCTTTCTCATAATGGTCTGCTCACCCTCCCTGCTGCTTTAATACTTCATGTTCTTTAAGATTCTGTCAGATGCGGATTCGCATACGAACCTGACCATTGTGATAATCTTGTACATTCGTTCCTATGAAACAATTTACTGTGAAATAGTTAACTCCAGGTATACGCATGCGTAACACGTCATTGTCTTTTATACATTTCTTTATACATCCCAGTGCCGCCATTGGGGTGTTGTCACATTGAGTAAAAATTTCAGACTTACGGTGGTGATGGGTATTGACAAACCATATTATGAGCGAGCATATCCTGTGACGGCATTTGTTTATGCTATATATCCACTAAACGATGAACCTGATACTGACGCTCTTTGACCGATGAAAATGAATGTTAGTTTAAATCGTGTTGCCGAAAGAATCACAGAATATTTTACAATTATGTTACGAGGAAATTATCTAACAGATCTGCGACGCAAAAAAGGAAATGGATTGAAGGTGAAATAGAAAATGGAACCACAATAAAAATATAGATGAACTTTGGAAAGGAAATAAAATTTTCCAATACAAGTGCAGGCAATAACCAATAAAATCTTACATACGGCAAAGAATATTTATCGAGAGGAACTCAAGTAATAAAAATTTATCAAAACTGATCATAATGCACATGCATGGACGTAGAGTGTAACAATATTTAAGCGAGCAAAAAAGTTAACTGCTCTGATGCTGATAACATTTTAGTGTATTCTAAATATTGGTAATGATGATCCCGTAATTGTATGGCTGTTTCAAAGTCATCCTATTCGTAGATCTGATCAATTTGTACCGCCATTTGGTCAGATTTATCGTAAAAGAATTTCTTCATGAACAAATGACTGAAGTTGCGCTGAAGTACAGCGATGATATGAATGTGATACACGATTTGTTAAATAACTGTTTTACAGTTTCATCTGTTGTTGCTCGTTTCTCCGCATAAAAAAAACTAATGGAAGAGAACAAGAGCAGAAATTTCTTGAGGATATTCAACGATTATGTATCGTATACGGACCTAGTGAAATACAGCGATGTAATTTCGGTTGATATGGTTGCATGTTATCCTGGAAGTTTTTATGGAATAGGATCGTGTAAGCCTTATTTTGAAAGATTTGGACAGCCTACACATGAAATGCTTAGAGTGTCAATAAATGATGTATTGCCCTAAAATCTTAATGATCTTACAGGATTTGCAGAGATTGAATCGTTTGAATTTGAATTTGCTGAGAAAATTCATCCGATCATTCCTGCTTGGTTTAGTCGTCGTTCTAGTATACTGAATACTGACGAATATGCAAAATATAAATATGGTTGGACTCTCAATAGATTTAATACGATAATGCTAGATCCAAGAATATTGCTGTCTCTGACGGTAAATGAGACAGTAATTTCTTATAAAAGTCAGACCGATGTTTGGATAGCAAGACCTGAAAGCGGAGCTAACTCCACCGGAGTGAACTCCTGAGATATATCATTTGCAGAAAACATAGGTCGAAAAATAATTAGTACATTTACTAATGGATTATCATCTGATAAAAAGCACAGCTGTACACGATTGATGATAGACGATGCAGAATTAGATTTTAGATTTTATAATCGCCAATTCAAGGAAAAAAGGCACATTTGTGCGGAAATAACTTGTGAATACCCCAGATGGAATAAAAAGGTTCAATTCTCAGCTATGTTGATGGTGATTCATCACAGTATACTCATTAAGATCTTCAATGCTTGCGTACGTTTCGATAAACTTATTATTGATGGTAAATAGATTTCCTAGGAAAGCTCTCAGAATTTCATCAGATTCATTTTATATACGCAAGTCTAGCATATGGCTGCTAGAAGAATTACCGATCAGCGTTGGCGATGTACCAAGGGGTGGAAAAAAACCCAAGCGGATAATTGATTTTTCTGAAGCTGCAGATTATACACCTTGCATCGAGTATTAATAAAATCACAATTGTCAAAACTATCTATATATGATCCATTTAAAAAACATAAAACAGTTTATCCAAATGGCCCTGGAGGATCTGGACAGGTTTAAACGAGCGATATCATTTTTAAGACTAAAACCATGGTAGTATTAACTGAGAGAGAGAGAGAGAGAGAGAGAGAGAGAGAGAGAGAGAGAGAGAGAGAGAGAGAGAGAGAGAGAGAGAGAGAGAGAGAGCGTTTCATGCTTATCACAGCTTCTTTCGATGGAAGCGAGATGAGTGGATTCAAGCGAGAATCGGCGAAAGATATATTCCCAGAATTATTATTTGGGATTAGATATGTGACGTATCTAAAGATACTTTAAAATGTTTCTTGATTGGCTATCGACGAAGCGAATGTAGATTATGTTCAACTATCACCTTTTATCGGAGAATCTCCACATTGTTGATCGATTATTACGAAGCATTATTAGATGACTACAAGACTGTCGATGATTCATTGAAGAAAGTAAAAGTGAATGTGAGACTTAAATCCAACTAGACTGAATGCACGATGATGCGCGAGGCAATCTCCAACACGACGATTGATAACTTTTTGAACTTACGGCCACCCAATAATCTCATAATTGTGACTCACTTCAGAGTAAATAATTTTCGCTTCATAAAGATACATTTACAGATCTAGGCGTGCCATTGTTTTATCGTCCAGCAGATACCCATAAAAAATAATGATGTTGAAATTCCCAGGTGAAACGAAAAAAAACTCGTTCTTCATGATATTGTTGTTCCTGTGGATGTTGCTGGACTTTAGGATAAGCACTAGCAATTCATTCATCACAGGGAATGACATGGTATTGATACCAAGATTTGGAGAGTCGACGATTGTATCGGATTGTCAAATCTAGAGCATTTGGCAGTATTGAGAGTTACAAAAAGATCTTAACTATACAGGATGGTTTATGCTGCCAACGTTAACTTCGGCGAAGATAATCAGCTTCAAAACCTTAACGTCACTAAGTCTGACACGATAAAGAAGAAAATCGCTGTTTATCAGCGAAATGACAGAAAGCATAAAAGCAAGTTGGATACTGACGTTGAATTTATCATGACGCTGAAGCAATGACAAAAAATCACTGTGCTTTCTGTACTGATGCGGTGATATCCTCCTAATGACACACGACAATTTATCGTGGACCGAATTAATAGTAGTTTAGGTCACACACGTATCAATCTGATGTTGGCCTGTTTTGAATGTAACAAAAGGAGCTTGATTTGCGAGCGAATCTATGCTGGTGGTAATTGTATATTTTCAGGAATTATTTGTAATTGTTCACAGAGAAATCCACGCTTTCAATCTAGTCTGTAGATTGCAGACTTGCCACACTGGAAACGTTATGTGTTGTTACAAACCAAATAGGATTAGTTGCTCTTTATTTTACCACCTAAAAAGTTTATATGAATACCTGAGTCACATTACCGAATAATGGATGTTGTTAAGCCGACTTTAAGGTCTGTCGCTTAAATGGCATGTGTATCAGCGAGATTACATTGATGGGTTTCATAGAAATTCAACGAGTAGTTTCATTGTTTAGCGTGGATATCACACTTGATAGCCTTACAATCCATTCTCGAGATTTCTTGTTCCTGACATTAATGTCGATGGAAATGTTCTTGGCATTCTGATATCCAAACAAATAGCTCAACAAGTGTTCGACTAAATCTCTCAAAGATTTGCCTGATCGCGATGAGTTAGGGTGTGTCCTCTTATAATTTTGACATTTTGTTGTTTCATCATAGATATTACTGTACCAGGAAATTCTTTGCCAGGATCAACCTGTAGCAACTGTGGCCATCGCAGGCTGCCAGACGGACCCCATCCACATTGATAAATTCGTTCTAATGCGGCCGTAACTTTAGGTACTGTTTTATTTGATAGCGGCTATGATTCTTTTTATCTAATAGCATTCGACGACTGTCAACAGGTACTTTTATGTGCGTGAACGACTTTGTCGTTTGCGTTTACTTTTACCAGTAGTGTTATGGGGTAAAAACGAAATATTTGCCTGATGAACTTCGTTGGTTGTGCTAACATTCAACCGTTCGTATCGAATTCTTTTGGGTGGCAGTAGATAAATTTGCCATATTGCCTGTTGGCTAACCAATCTAAAGCAACACTACGCGAGACACTTGCAGAACAAGCGAACCAGCTAATCGCTGATCTACCCCTCCAGTATCTTCTTGGACTATAAAAAATTGGCGCCATTATTATAATTATAGACAATTAGTTGCCTGTCCATACGGCTAACTTACCACACATCGCCTATCGATTCAGCCAACTGGTTAGTGAGTCTCTTTCATATTTATTTTTTTTACAGACTTTAACGTGTGAATAAACTTGACGTCTGTAATATGTCGTTGTTCTAGATGTTGATTTTTATACGCGACATCATGAACATTTCACGCTTATTCAATCACATTAACTGGATATTCTCCTGGTTTTACTTGATTTTTTTTGTCGTGTCTAATATCAAGTTGAGTTCCAGGACCACAATAATTATATTTCGGAGGATGTTTCTCACAAAGATACTTATCCCATGGAGTTAATGGTAATTTTCCGAGTGCCTTAGCGATATCACCACCCAGGACTTATGGTTGGACGATACAAATATTTAATGGGTTGTCTTTTTTGCACCACATTTTACGCGAGTACTGTAAGTGCCTGGCTACTGACGACCGATAGACAATTCTTCGCCATTTCAAATAAAACGGTTGTTGTTTTTAGACCACGTTTGCATCGAACACAAAATAAACTCATATTCTTATCATACTAATGTAACTGTTTTCTCAGCAACGCGAGAACAGAAGCCAGTAACTCATCATCCTGCAGTACTGAACTCTATTCGTGCCATTATCATTGGTCCATCTGGGTCTAGTAAAACTCAATTGCTACTCAACCTGATAATGAGTGGCTCAAATAGAATATACTTTATTTAGTGGCACCATCCGTACATGACTAACGATACTATAATGTTCTTAAGGAATTCAAGGAAACTGCAATTGGTCTGAAAAACAACGACGACGGCCGTGGCGATGTAATTGAATTTTACACCGACATCGGTGATCTTGACGGTAGAATTACCAATCTAGCGATATACGTTGATGTTATACTCGACAAACAAACAAATCTAGTCAGAATATTTTCACGAAACAGGTACAAAAACACGGACGTCATCTACTTCACGGAACGATACGTTCAGATTCCTATAGTGATCAGAACTAACTGTAATCATTTGGTTGTCTTTAATGCCGTTCATACACAGACGTTGAGGAACATCCATAAGAGATGGTGTACCGGTAATATGGATATGACTAGGTTTAAAAACTTCTTTGCTAATGCTCAGAAAACCCCGTAAGGATTTATCACGACAAATTTACAGGTTCTAAGAACACGATATCACGTTGGTCTGGATACAATCGTTGGTTTAGAGACCTATCACCTGACAGCACTACTTTTTTAAACCCCGACATTAACATCGGAGCAGGATGAGGACCACGACACCCGGTCGGCATTAATGCCAGTGTCCACGGAAATTTGACACATAAGGTCAAGGGTGATAATGTCTTGAGTAACTGACACATTCTAGTCCTCGGTTTCTCTTTCTAGACCTTATGTCATTTTTGTAGAAGCGTTGATTTCGCAAATGGGACCTTTCTCATAATGGTCTGCTCACCCTCCCTGCTGCTTTAATACTTCATGTTCTTTAAGATTCTGTCAGATGCGGATTCGCATACGAACCTGACCATTGTGATAATCTTGTACATTCGTTCCTATGAAACAATTTACTGTGAAATAGTTAACTCCAGGTATACGCATGCGTAACACGTCATTGTCTTTTATACATTTCTTTGTCGCATGTGCTACAAGGCTTAAGGCATATTTAAGCTGTTTCGGGCAGCCATCGTTTGACTGAGTGGAGACGATGTTTGTCAGATACAATCGAGTCTGAGCTGCTTCTTTTTGTGCAGTGTGGCAGCTGTACAGCCGTTGATGTTATTAGCCTGTGTTGATGAGATGTTTCTGAGCAGTGCTGTCTGCGATGCGATGGAGATGTTGTGAAAGCCATTGATGTCCGTGTTCGATATGTGGTGTGCGTGTGTGTACGTGTGTGTGTTTGTGTGTTGGGATACTGTATGCAATTGGTGTTGTCAGCTGTGTAGCTATGTGTTGGAGGGGTAGTCTTAGCCATTGTGCTGGCTTGTATGTTGTTGTTCTGTGTGAATGTAGTTGGTGTGATGCTGTCGGTGGTAACGTTGGCTCGGAAAAAAGATAGTGGTTATTTCGTGTTGCGGGACCAAAGCTCCCGGACCAACGGGTCTGCTGTGGACAATGGAGTCAAAGGCATCCTTAGGCAGGCTGGGAGGGGCGGGCCATTCGTGGTAGCTCCTTAACTTAACCATCCGACAGTGGTGGAACTGAAGATACCTTGTAGTTGTCATCTGGACACTATACGTTATCTCTAACCTTATGGTTACGTGCAATTATCACTATTCGAGGAGAAAAACTACCATTATTGAAATTAGGGCAGAAATAATATTATCGCTGTTTGTATGAAAACAGTCAAGAGAACCGCCATTATTTATTTGAAACATCATTATACATATTTGTGAAAAAACCGTTAATGTCATTTGTGTGAAAATCGTTATCATTATTTAATTGAAAATCATTATCATTATGTGATCATCATTATTACTATTCAATGGAAACATTCCATTTATGAAACTTTTCGTCACTATTCGAGTGAAACATTATTGTTTTCATTTTTAGATTTACGTATCACTAAGTGATCAATTATTGGGGAGCGGTCGACTTTAGATTTTGTTTAATTTCATTTCATTTATTATTGTTGACAATTCGTTTTAAATTCCATCTTAAAATTCATTCCAACTAGGAATCATATCAATTTTAGCTATATTAGCTATTGAATAATTAACTCAGTGCGCATCTTTGTGTTAAAAATCCAGTGTTGGAATTTATGCGCACGAGTTTTCTGTATGAGTTTCAACCTTTAATTACACATAAATAAATATTTTACGAAACATTCTTCACCAACTTGTACGAAAATGTTTTCGTACACACTTAGCAATGTTCTATTCCATAGCCAGAAGGAAATATAGAGAAGAGAAGCTCGGACTCTTTCAAACATAATGTATCACGCATAACGGTGTAGATACGGTTACATTTCTTGGGGTAAAGCTCTGGCAATGCGAGGGTACGGGATGTACAAACGATACACGCGTCTTTTAAGTACTGGCGGAATAAACTGATCTTACCAAGTAATTTCCCTGTCATCTTATACAGTTCTCTCAAGACGCAGCCAAATATAGTTATACGTTTGTGTCAGTGCTTGGGTTCCGCCAGATTCTTAACATGGAGCTACATCATTTCTTACAGGCTACTGTCTGGGTCCATACGTTATCAAACAGATTTTTCCATGAACACGTGAAACGCTTGTGATAAAAGGGAATTTCTTATACTGTAGCTACAGACTTGTAAATTTGTCAACTTAAGTGCTATAGTGTTATACAATATATAGGATCGCACATAGAGAAACATACTCTTTATTGAAATAGTACACACTTATACTACAAGAATAAAAAATTAATACTATTTACTGAAAAATTCCATCCTAACAATATATTTTAGTTGTTATTCTTAGTGTATTCGTTGAATTAGTCGGACCTTAACTTGTCAACCATGGACAACCAAACTATTTTGACCCGGTATAACACGGAGGTCCTATAAACAGCTTTGTCAATGCACTTCTCTGCTAATATATTTATGTTCATCTTTAGCACTGATTTCAATGATTTTATTTTGTTTGCAGAATCAATTCGTAGTCTGCATCTCACTTAATGCTTAATGCAATACAATAATATGCAAATAACGAAAATTAGCTTTTCTTGTGCATTGGCGATCATTAAGAATTATTCAGAATACGTATTATCAATATTCCAATAATTATCAAATATTTTTCAAGTTATATACCTTCTTTGCACACTCTACACATCTAACAGAGTTGTCTTTCCTGCTACTTTTTGTCATCAATAACATGAGTAGAATTAACAATTAATGGCGAGGTAAATTCAGCTTCCTTATAACAAAATAAAAACCCGATGAAATTCTGCATAAAGAAAAATATACTCTAAAAATCAATAAATATCAACACATAGGTTATATACCTGTTGATGTATCTTATCATTGGCGTACTAATGGTAAATGGCATCCGGGCGTACTAAGGGTAAATGGCGTCCGGGGCGATAATGATGGTCACGCCAACGATTTTCTTGCAATTTAATTTTTATCAGCTATTTTGGCGTCTCAAGACCTCCGGCATCCGGGACGACCTGCCCCTTTCTACCTTCCCCGACCGCCTCCCCCCCCCCATTCATCCAGCACCCGTTAATACGCTACTGTATCTCATATTTCTTTAGATAAAATCGTTTTTAAATAACAGTTTATTTTTACAGTTAAGTAAAGTTTTAAAACGTCTTTGCATGTTGTTGTTTATCTTTTTTTCCAAATATTTGCCATAAGTATATAAACGATATATATTTTTAATGACCTTTATGCATCAATATTAAAAGAATATGAGACAAAGGATAAGATTCAATTTCATTGAAAAAAGAAATTTTAGTATTTATAATAATTCGTTACTATGCTGTGTACTAATATACATTAATAAAGAAAATAAAGGTGTCTTAATAAAATGACTTCCAAGGGTACCAACTTTGACCTAAATTAAAATGGTGCGAATCTGATGATCATTATATCCACCACAATCTTGTTAGCTCTGAAGAATATTAAACACTCGGAAGTTATGAGGAAGAAATAGTCTGAACTTCAGTCCCCGAAATTCTTTTTGTCCAGTAGACCATGTCTTTTGAAGGATGTTTATTATGTATACAACAATGTTTATTCATGAGGATCAAGGGTATGGGCAAATCTTTATATTTCTGTCACACTTGTGCACTGTAACATTTACCGAACTGTTGTAACTTGGCATGCTGATTTGCATGCCAGACTGTATGACCAGAACTGATGATGAACCTCAGAACAATATTCATGTAGAAGTGTACTTTCCTTAAAATGCTGCGACAAAGTGGTATTGATTGACAAGCTAATATGCACTTGTTATAGTAAAAATGTTTTCCCTGGAAGACAGGCATTCTAACACAACATTAATCTGTATTCCATATCCATGACTCAATCATTAAAGCAAGTTTCCTGTCAGGTATCTCCCATGACAAGTTAGTAGTTAAAGGGGGCGATATACTGGCAACGGGAATTAACAATATAGACATACCATGGAAGGATATACGAACACGATTTATACTGACAAAATATCACCCTGGGGTGTTATAAGGACAATGGGTATTTTGTATATCGACCAGAGGAACAGATAGATAACTTCACGGTACTGGACACTTGCAACAATGTACAGTGACGCAATGCTACCTATTTCATTTCTATACAAGGTTTTATGCATTCGCGGTAATATCAGTGGATAGTATAGTATGTTTTATGCAATCACGTTAGTGTACGTTTTGTGCATTCACTTTTCTATCTATAGACAGTAAAGCATGTTTTATGCATTCGTCTTCTTGTCTTCTCATACCCAAATTATACAACCGACTAAACAAACTTTAGGTAAGAAAATAATGTTTGTGGGAGTTAAACAAAAAATAAACAATCGAATAACATTTTTATGCAAGAGAAAATAAATCTTTTTTAGGCAAATGCGTTATCTATTACCCATTAAATATGTTGTCGATTTAAAACTTTTTGCACAAGAAAGAATAAATCTTTTCAAGGTATACGAAGGAGCTCTGAAAAGGGCTTTTGAGTTCTTTTTCTGTTGTTTCCACTTCTTCCACCACGTTCTCACTTTCTCTGTAATTCTTTTTCTTCCTCTTCTTTTCCTTTTCTGTCATCCAGTCAGGAGGTCTCATAGCTCTCAATTTTTCCTGTACCTTTATCAAGTTATTATTCAGTCTCTCCTCTTCACTTCTTCTTCCATTACATTTCTCATCATGTCTTCTGCTTTTTTATATAAAAAAAACTGGTTAAACCCCAAATGGACAAATGACCACTCGGTGAAATTGACTATGTCTTGCAAAAAAGCATCTTTTCTTCTTCTTTTTCTCATCCTTCCATCTATTCTCAGCTACATTTTATGGTAAACTCCTTTGGAAAGCCCACTAGCATTCCTGCTTAAAAACCATTGTATATATTTATATCTACAACCGGTTGAAAAACCCAATTCTATAATATAGTCTCAAACTTTCCAGCTTCAAAGACGTCACTGTACTCCATTCTAGGGAAATAATGGCAACAGTATTACAAGTGGCTGACCTGAATACGCGCTGCTGTACGTAGGTAGGTGACATGAATGGGATATGGATAAAGCGAGTTTTATAGGGACAAAGACCAATGCACACACAACATAAAGGGAGAAAGAAAAATCACAGTACCTTTTATTCACATAAGCGAAAGCGAATGGGCAAAATACATAATACCTACTATCCACATAGACAAACGCGAATGCATAAAACACATAACTACTATTCACACAAACGGAAGGAGAAGAAAAGAAAAAAAAGCCATACCGACTATCGACACAAACGTACGTGAACGCATAAAACACACCATACCTACTATCAACACAAACGTACGTGAACGTATACAACACGTCATATATACTATCCACACAAACGAACGCGAACATATAAAACACACCACATGTACTATCCATACAAACGTAAGCGAACGCACACAAACACATTCTATAATCCTATCAACACAAAGGGGGAGAAAAAAACTACAAATTACTTACTATCAACACATAAAAGAATGGGAAAAAAACACGTTATATAATATCCATATAGTGTAGGGACAAAATCTTTTTGAGATTAAACACACACACACAAACACACACATATGCACACAAACATATGAGCTCACACAAACACACAATGGGTACGAGGGCAGACAAATACACAAAAACATGCACATTTTTGTTCATGGATAAGCTTTTGTTAAGGGAAAGAAACACGCAATCATTCTATTACATCAGTGTATGCGTGTGTGAAAATTTATCTAAAGTGTTAGAAAAAAAAACAACAAACAATCAAGACATAACAATGATGGATGGACAGACTAACAAATTGTATCTCACTTGCATGCTTGAAGTGCGTACCTGAAGGAAAACATCACTTCCATTTCAATTCAATTTAAAACATGATCCAGAGGGATAGAGATGAAGGAGCCTATATTCGTGCAGCGACAATACAAAAACAATATACACCATTTTTATTATAAAAATCAAGACCAAGAAAAACTTACGTTTTATTTCCAGCTCCCGTTTGAGGCTAAATTTTAACATATTTCCTCAAATAGTCCATTTTATCCTTTCCATCTCTTCACTGGCACAAGTTCTTCCTCATCAACACGTTCTTCTTCTGAACCCCCCTCTACTTTCTCCTCTTAGTTCTTTTCTTTTTCTTAAGGCATTATGAAGACTGGTGTCCTTTCTCCTTACAACGATAACAGGTATCTTTACTTTTGTCTCTTTATTGGACGAAACAGACATGTTGGAGACAAATGTCCATGTACCATACAGATATAGCAAACTTCATCAGATCTTGTACACTTTTCTATGACTCATCAAATCATAGATCAGATGGGTAAGGTTTGTTGACTCTTTCGGCTGTGAATTACGCTTTCGTATGACTCGTAGCAAATCTTTGACCAGCAGGTCGACCTGTGTTGACTCGTCCATCTTCTTAACTGAGAACTTAATGAATACACTAAAACACTAAGAAACTAATCTTACATAGTGACCTGCTGCGTGAGAAACCTAGTCAAATGAAATATTTGCAATCAAGAGGAAATGGTTTCGGTGAGAAATTAGAAAAAGTAAGAGGCAACATCTCTCTCTCTCTCTCTCTCTCTCTCTCTCTCTCTCTCTCTCTCTCTCTCTCTCTCACACACACACACACACACACACACATACAAACACACACACAGAGTAGATAAAGGGTTAGTTTGTAATCCATTCGAAGACAACATGAGCGAGCCTTTATAAATTCAGCAACAAAAAAAATCGTTACTACCCTGAAATCATTGTGACATTTGAGTGACGAATAGGCGCACTTCAAGAAAATTGGGAACGAGAGATGTAAATAGCTCAAGTAGTGTGTAAAACTTAGTCAAAGTTTGTATTCAAAATGAAACGATGACACATTTCCAAGGAGAAAGTAGACACCAAGCGGCAATGACGATCTGTGTCACACAATACTTTTCAAAAGGTGTTGGTAGAATTTTTTTTACTATCGATCTTGAAGATATAATAGTCTCATACATATCCAGTACAATTTTCATTACAGAGCGAAACTAAGAGACTGAGAGAAGAAAAAAAAAACGGCGGTAATCTGATAAAATGTCAGAACCAACAAGACTAACGAAGAAAGAAATTCGTTTGGTATCTTATGAGGGTTATTTTTTTTCCCAATGTAGTAGCTCCAAAAGTGACTTGCAGGAAATTTGAGAACGATGACATACACCTGGACGGTAAAATTAAATGGTTTATATCAATGGTTGCTATTTCTTACATATATGTGTAAGCGAAAGATAACACACATGCACACAAGTGTTACTCTATTGGGTGACAGTAAGTCTTGTGACTAGTTTTTTTAAAGATGGGCAGACAAAATTAGCATTACGGAAAGAAATAAATTATGGTAAAGAGAAAAGCAGAAAAGAAGCACACTAGTTATGGTTATGTTAGTTTTCGCGGTAATATAGAGAAGGTTATTAAGACAACCACACATTATATGTGAGAAATGTTCCTTGTTTTTATTCATCCATAAGCTTTATAAAGAAAGTTAGTGTGATATTTATTGTCGACTGACTGCTTAACATTTGCTGTATATTTCAAATTTAAGAGATGTATAGATTCGCAGTACACGCTACCAACAATGTTGCAAAGTTTTCACAAATATAAGGGAAGGGAAAAAGCAGTATCAATACGCGCCTTGTTCTATCGACAGTCTTAACTGAGAGAAAATAGATCGAACATTATTGCTTTTTTTCCTGAACGCATGTTTTGGTTTTAGAATTAATTCAGAGTTAACCATAGGCAGGGTTACACAGTACAATGTCACTTCAGTCTCTTTTGAAAAAGTCGTGCGTTTGTTTCCTTTCTGAAACAAATGCTAAATCTTATGTTATACATTTTTTTTCGTGACCCATTGCAGTGGCAAAATAAATATAAAGCTTAAATACCTGATTTGTACAAGCTCGTCAACTCAAGATTTTACTTCATCCAACGATTTACTGATATGCAATTTGTAAGGGTGCAAGATTTTGAGAAAGAAAAAAAAAAACATACATGACAAACGGAGCAGTTCTCATAATTATGGGGACTACTGATCACAATTATGGAGAGGTATCTTCAAAATGGAGCAAGTACTATTAGTATTTCAATCAAAACTATTATGGCAGAGAGAGAGAGAGAGAGAGAGAGAGAGAGAGAGAGAGAGAGAGAGAGAGAGAGAGAGAGAGAGAGAGAGAGAGAGAGAGAGAGAGAGAGAGAGAGATTTTCCAACTGCAAACAAATATCAAGACACGTTTGTTTTTAGAATATATTTTCCTTAAGAAAGATTCAAAGAAACACATTCCACTTAGATAATCACATCCATAAAAATAATACGCCATTATTAAATATCACAAGAGTGATCTGAAGATGTAGGCAGCTAAAACTTCCTCTTTTTTGATAACGTGGATTTTAAGTTCTCACAGAATATTCCATCGAAATATGTTGTGATGTATGTTACTTATACAACTGACACAACTTCCGTAGGATCGCCCAGAGTACGATTGTTCTAGCGTTAGTTTTACTCTTTTTATTTTATTTAATTTTGTAAATTACCTAGTGGTGAAACACGACTTATCTAGACACTGACTGAAGAGCTGCTGAAGTCAATTCAAAGCGAACGCGGTGATAAAACATGTCTTGCCAATGAAATCGTCTTCCATATGAGTGATGCATTGTTTTGTTCCAAGGTAGTTTGGCAAAATAATGCCTATGCTCTTTACGTTGTTACTATTGAAGTGCAGACAAACTGGAATGTGAACTTACAATTCCTCTGTATTGTATTGTACCATTTCTTCTTACTACATCAACTACTGGACAGTCTCAGTACTGGTTCACGTTTTGAAAAACTGACAATTTCATTTTATTTCACTTAAACATTCTGACATACTTACATCGGTAGAGTTAGAAGTGTTACAGTATTAACTGGCATGGTTTGTTTGTTGTTGTTGTTTCCCACCTCCCCTAAAAATTGTGAATCTGGAATTTGTATGAAATACAGAAGATAAAGTTCAGTGACGAGCTTGTAGAATTAAAGTATCTTAACTTTATCCTTATTTTGGCACTGCAATGTGTCACGGAAAAAAATTCTAACACAAGATCTACCGTTTGGGGGTTTTTTTTCTTCAGAAAGGAAACAAACGCACAACTTTTTGAAGACGCGAGTTACATTGCACTGTATAACCCTGTTTAGGGTTAGCTATCAATTACAAAACCAAAACATGTGTTCAGAAAAAAAGTAATAATATTCGACCTATTTTCTCTCAGTTTAGACTGTCGATAGAACAAGGCGCGTATTGGCGCTTCTGGTATCAAGGTTCCAATTGTTTTTCCATAGACCGCAATGTTAATGTTTTGCGAAATAAATATACTTTCTATCCTACCTCAGCATGCATGTCACACACTGTCATAGAGAACAATGTTAGATTGTCAATTTGATAACAACGAAAACAGGTACTACATTGCATTTAAGAGAGATAACTCTGCTGGAACTAGACAGGGGTAAGAGTTATCTAGATACACCAAATACATTTTCAGTCATGTGCACCACATTAAAAAAAACAAAAAATACAAAATGTGAACTAGACATGAATTAACATAATCTCACATGTTGCCAAGAGGCTCAACTTTTTTTTAAAAGCCTAACTGAAAGTACAACTCTTATAGAATGCACCAATCACAGCTAGTTTTGTTGTTTATTTCTGAATGCAATGTTCCCTTCACCTTAAGCTTTACCCACCTGGGGTTGAACAATTGGCACTGTTATACCTTCTTTTTTTTTCCCCCGCCCTTAGATTTGTGAAAACATTGTTTGTAGCGTGTGCTGCGAACACACGACATTTCTTAAATTTGGAATATACAGCTAATGTTAAACAGTTAGTCGACAATAAATTTCACATTAACTTTCATTATAAAACTGATGGATGAATGAATACTGACCATTTTTCACATATAACGAGTGGTTGTTTTAACCACCATTCTACTATAATACCGTGCACAATAACAGTACCAGAACTAGTGTGCATCTTTTCTGTTTTCTTTTAATTTTATTTTCTTTGCCATTCTTTATTTCTGTAATGCCAATTCTGTCTGGCCATCTGTCAAATAAGGTCCCCAGACTTACTGTCACCAAATACAGTAACACTTTGTGTGCGTGTGTGTTAGCTTTGATTTGCACACATGTCGTTTGTACAAAATTAATTTAAACTATTAAATTTCACCGTGTGTCATCGTTCTCAAATTTCCCGCTAGTCACTTTTGGGGCTTCTAAATTGTAATTAAAAAAATCTTCAAAAGGTACCAAACGAATTTCTTTCTTCGTTGGTCTTGTTGGTTCTGTCATTTTATCAGATTACCACCGTTGTTTCTCTCTGTCTCTTAGTCTCGCTCTGTAATGCATATGGTACTAGATATGAGACAGTCATATCTTCAAGATCGCTAGTAAAAAAATTTACCAACACATTTTGAAAAGTATTGTGTGACACAGATCGTCATTGTCGCTTGGTGTCTGCTTTCTCCTTGGAAATGTGTTTCATATTGAATACATACCTTGACTAAGTTTTATACACTACTTGAACTCTTTACATCTCACGATGCAGGTGTTAGCCATCGTTCTCAATTTTCTTGAAGTACGTTTATTCGTCTCTTCAATGTCACAATAATTTTACGGGACGAACGATTTTTTTGGGGGCTGAATGAGGACACTCTTCTGTTACGTGTAGCCTCGTACAATAATAACGAGAAAATAGTGAATATAACAAATTTTGTATATTTTAACAAAATAATTTATTTCCCTGGAAAACAATGCAAAAATTTAAAAATAGGTTTCACGGTTTTTGAATAAAACCAAAAAGTAATCCTAAGAATGAAAAATACAAGTCCTTTCACTATATAGTTTTATTATAATCCAGGTTCGAATCTCGACGACGTTCCTATATGAAAGGCGATGACGTCATATGTGGTCAACGTACAAATAGCAACAATTCCTCAATTGAATCACTGTATATGTTTCCGAATAATTACACAATAAATTTCCACTGATCTTTCTCTCAGAATTTATAAAACAGTACACTAGCTTGGTTTTCTAGAGAATAAATTATTAAATTCCCAAAAAACAAACGAACTTTAACAATAATCTGGTTTCAACAATAAAATACCTATCCGGCCTTCAAGGTTTCCAAAATATAACTTACTGGCGAGTGCTCAGAAAGGGTTATTATAACCGACAAATTATCATCCCGTTCCTGCGAGATAAATTAAGTAGTCTCTTAACACTCGAACAACGCAATAGCAAAATTGCAATCTGCCACATAGGAAGAACCCCTATCTATTCTAACACTGAAATAATTTTTTTTTAAAATTGTTTATTCTGACAAGACGAAATCACCTTGGTATTAGCCAATTGCTTTCGCGTAGCGCTTACACTACCAAGGACCAAGGTAAGTAAAAATATTGCTAATGTAACACACTTTACGTTTTAGATAAAGATAATTAATGAAACTGATTTTCGAATCCCGTGAAAATAATCATTACAATAAAATGTAATGAAATAAACATAAAACAAAAAAGAAATTTAAAACTAACGCACAATCAATATATATATATATATATATATATATATATATATATATATATATATATATATATATATATATATATATATATATATATATATATATATATATATGTCTAACACTTTCCCATAAAGTTAAAAGAAAGATTTATAGAATAAAGCTTTCTTTGTACCATATGTAAATTATACATGAGGTAAACAAAATTGCGTAAGAAAATTCTTATAAATTATATGAAGTGTATATAAAATATTTATATGCAGGGGAAAGTGCACATGCAATCAAATTGTCTTATTCTTTGATGTGCCTGATGTTGAGAATATGCTCTTTCAAAAAAAAAATTCCACCTTAATAATATTTCGTTTTTATTTATCATCTTATCGATGAAAGTAAGGAGGTTAGATCACTATACACAGCAACCGGAGAAGGAGCTGAACTGATGTAAACTTCAAAATGTTGTAATGCCAGTATTAAAGCCAAACATTCCTTCTCAATTGATGAGTAATTTCTTTGTTGTTCTTTTAATTTCTTAAAGAAATAGCACACTGGGTGACCAAAACTATTTCTGTCTTCTTGAATTTATACTACTCCGTCCCCAACATCACTTGCATCCATAGATAATTTAAAAGATTGATTGAAATTTGGAGCATTTAGAACCGGTGCATTCTTGAGTATAGCTTTTAATCTGTCAAAAACTTCCTGACATGTCTGGTCCAAAGAAATTTGTTTCTCTTACTTAACAAATTTGTCCGAGGTTCAGCGATATTGGAAAAATTAGATCAAAACTTTCGATAGTATCCGGCCATACCCAAAAATTACATCAGTTACTTTTCACTGACAGGTACAGGAAAATTAGAGATAATCTTAACCATTGGCATCTATAGGTTTAACCTGACCATGTCCCACAATAGGTCATAGAAAAGCACGACAGAATTCACTTTAGATAAATTCATTGTCAAATCAGCATCAGTGATTCGTTCAAAGAATTTTCGAATTGTTGCTAGATGTTCTTCCCAGCTGTCGTTGTAGATGATGATATCATCAATGTAATCATCACAATTATCTAGACCAGAGGTAATCATATTCATCAAGCTTTGAAATATATTTGGGGAACCCTTCATCCAGAACGGCATTACTTTATATTGATAGATTCTATCTAGAGTCACAAATGTCGAAATATTTTTTCGCTTTTTCCGTAAGTGAAGTTTGCAAAAATCCTTTCAGAAGGTCAAATTTGGTGACGTACTTGGAACTTCCAATTTTATCAATACAAGCATCAGTTCTTGGTAATGGAAATGAATGTTTTTTGTTCACCTTCCTATAATCAGTGCACGTACGGAAAGTTTTATCCGGTTTCGGAACAAGTATGCATAGTGAACTCCAAACACTTTTATCGGGTTCAATAAAATGCTGAATTTCCTTTATCAAGTGTTCCTGTTTGAGATGGTTCATCCTGTATGGGTGGTGTTTAACAGGTTTTGAATCCACAATTTCAACATCATGACATTTTGTTTTTGTCATCGTAGGAATATCCGGAAACAAATGCTCATATTAAAATAATAACTGTTTATGTTCATTTTCATTCTTGTTGTTACAAAGGTAATAATTTCTGGTCTAGATCTTTCATAATTTCTGAATTCCGATGATTGTTGATCCACTATAAACGGTGTTTAATTAAACTTTTTCACTTAAATCCTCAGTTTGTGGGATATGTACAACTAAATTAATTGCGCACTTTACTTGGATATCTCGTTCAATATACTCCTTTAACATGATAAAGTGGCAAAGTTATCCTTTTTTTTCGCCTACTAGTAGTATTTATGATGTAATTTAAATCATATGATTTCTTTTCAACCGCGTATAGACCATAATATCTGGCCTGAAGGGGTTTTGTGGAAAGAATAAGACAGCTAGAACTCTATTGCCAGGCTGAAAACTCCTATCCCTTGAGTTTTCTCATATCTTGACTTCATTGTAGACTGAGTAGAGCATATATTTGCTCTTGCGATCTCACAAACCTTTGATAATTTGTACTTAAAATCAGAAACATAATCAAGAAGATTGAGCTCGGTATCTTTATTTGAAAGTTTGAAAGAAGTTTCTCTTTCAACAACTTGAAAGGTCCACACACATTATGACCGAAAACTAGTTCAAAGGGACCAAATCCTAAAGATTCTTAAACCGACTCATTTACAGCAAACATAAGTATATGCCTTCATTCCAATTTTTGCTCGTATCAATCGTATCAATGCAAAATGATCGAATCAAAATCTTTAAAGTCTGATTAAATCCTTTTAAGGCCCCTTGGCTCTCATGGTGATACGCATAAGATTTCAATTGTTTAATGCCTAACTCATGCTTTTAATACATGACCTTGACCTCTTAGAAATAAGAGGATTTGAGATAGGTCTATCTTGATTCTGATGCCTATATTTCAATTTAAAGCAATAAGAAATGACGTGTCCTTTTTTCTTCCAATAGGTACACGTATGAAGACACAAGGATTTTTAATCAAGTTTATCAAAATATTTATTTTTAGGAGGAGTTGTATTAGGCTGGATACCTTTCTACCAGTGGACTGTTGATTAACTGATTTACTTACAACAGGAACTTTGAATTAAAGAATAGTTATCAGGAGCACGAATTTTTCCCGATATGTATCTGGGACTAACACACAACCCCTTATGATACAGGCCTTAACCAAATCATAGTCAGAATGCTATTGTACAAACAGGGATGCATGGGTATTTAGACCATTGACACAAAGTACACATTGCAATTACTGAGTCCAATGCTCCCTTTGCCATTTCAAACCTCCAGCACCTTTCTCAAAATAAGGAAAATATATACTTCTTTTTCTCTTAAAGAGGGCACTAGATTGATATTCTATAAACATTAATAGTAGTGGAATTTCTGTTTGCATTTGTATATCTATTTTTTCTTTCTCAAATTGTGTTAGTCTTTCTGTCTATCTTCCTTTTAATTGTATATTGTCTTTCCTTCTGTCTTTCCTGATATTGCCTTTGCATTTTTCCCCTTCTTTCTTTAAACTGAAACGCCATTATTTCCATTTCACTTTCTCTTTGTGTTTTCTATCTGAAACTGAACCTGTCTTATCTTTCATTCAAGCTTTTATTTTAGCTTGATTGTCATTTTCAAAAAGATATTAAAACTCCTACATAGCATTTTAAATAATTTTCTACTTTTAATTATATTGTGAATGAAAGCCTATCGTTTTCACTAAAAATATCAAACTAAATGTACAATACTTCTTAGGATTTAGAAACTAGTTGAATTTAAATTTTTTAAAGCAAAAACAATTTTCTGAAATACTGAACCAAAATGCATATATATATATATATATATATATATATATATATATATCTATATATATATATATATATATATATATATATATATATATATATATATCAAAGATGTGAGACCCAATTTGATTCTGTTATGTGTAGGCTCATACAATAATAACAAGATAAAAGAGTGAAGATGACAAGCTTTGTATATTTTGACAAAATAATTTATTTTCTTAAAAGACAATGTAAATATTGGAAAATAGGACTTAAGGTTTGTGAATATAGTCCAAAATTTAATTCTAAGAATAAAAAATACAAGTTCTATTAGAATCCAGGTTGGAATCTCGACGACATTCCAATATGGAAGGCGATGACGTCATACATGGTCATGTACAAATAGTAACAATTCCTCAATTTAATCACACTATATGTTTCCAAATAATTTCAAAATGTATTTCCACTGAATTTTTTTTCTCTCAGAAGTTATAAAGTAGTACACTAGTTTGGTTTTCTAAAGAATAAATTATTAAATTTCAAAAACAAATCAACTTCAAAAATAATCTGGTTTCAACAATAAAATACCTATCCGGCCTTCGAGGTTTCCGAAATACAACTCACTGACGAGCGCTAAGAAACGATTATTTTAGCCGATAAATTATCATCCCGTTCTCGCTAGATAGATTACGTAGTCTCTAAAACAACGCAATAGCAAAATTGCAATTTGTCACTTAGGAAGAACCCCTATATATTCTAACTCTGAAAAAAAAATTAAAAATAAAACATTGTTTATTCTGACTAGACGAAATGATATTGGCAATAGCCAATTGTATTCGGTAGTGCTAACACTACCGCGGACCAAGGTAAACAAAAATATTGCTAATGTAACTCATTTTATATCTTTGATATACAGAATTATTGAATTGAATTTCTAATCCCATGACAATAATTATAAACAATAAAATGTAATGAAACAAAAGTAAAAAATAGTTTTCTTTATAAAACTAACACACAAACAATTTAATAACAAACACGTAACACTTGGTTTTGTGACAGAGATGGAAAACGTTGATTAAGGCTCGCTCATGTCCTCTTCGAATGGATTAGAACTAAGGTTTCAGCTCCTCGAGATGTGTGTGTGTGTGTGTGTGTGTGTGTGTGAGAGAGAGAGAGAGAGAGAGAGAGAGAGAGAGAGAGAGAGAGAGAGAGAGAGAGAGAGAGAGTATGGTATTAAGTTATCTTTTACTTTCTTCTAGTTTCTCACCGGAACCGTTTCTTCTTTGTTGCAAATATTACGCTTGACTAGGTTTCTCACCCGGCAGGTCGCTATATAAGATTAGTTCCTTAGAAAGTTTAACGTATTCATTAAGTTCTCAGTCAAGAAGATTGACGAGTCATCACCGGTCGACCTGCGGAGTCAAGGATTTGCTGCGGTTCATACGAAAACATAATTTACATACGAAAGTGTCAACAAAACTTTCCCTTCTGGTCTATGATGTGATGAAGGTCATAGAAAAGTGTATAAAACCTGGTGGAGTCTGCTATATCTTTAAGCTATATGGGCAATTGTCTCCAACATGTCCGTCACAAAGAAAAAAAGAAAATAAACATGAGGAGAAAGTGGAAAGGGGTCCAAATTGTTGATGAGGAAGAATTTGTGCCAATGAAGAGATGGAAAGGAAATAAATGAACTATTTGAGGAAATGTGTTGGCCTGTAGCCACATATGAACTGGTAAGAAAGCGGAAGTTTCTCTTGGTCTTGATTTTTATAATAAGAATGGTGTATATTGTTTTTGTATTTTCACTGTACGACTATATGCTCTTTCACCTCTCTCTATTCATCTGGATCATGTTTTAAACTGAATTGAAATGGAAGTGATGTTTTTCTTTACGTACGCACTTCAAGCATGCAAGAGAGATAACATTTGTCAGTCTGTCTATCCATTATTGTTATGTCTTGATTTTTTCTAAACATTTTATAATAAGTTTCACACACGCATACACTGATGCAATATAATGATTGTGTGATTGTTTCTTTCCATTCATAGAAAGCTTATCCCCGAACAAACATGTGCATGTGTTTGTGTTTGTCTGCCCTCGTACGCTTTATCCATATAAAATTCAGGTCATCTGCCTACCTATAGCAGCCCGTATTTAGGTCAGCCACTTGCATTATTGTTGACATTATTTCCCTAGTGTGGAGTACAGTGACGTCATAGAAGCTGGATAGTTTGAGACTATTACTATGAACTTGGGTTTTTCAACTGGCTGTATATATAAATAGATACAATGAATTTTAAACAAGAAAGTTAAAAATGTTGATGCTTAGAATAAATAGTTTTTTTTTTAAGCAGGAGCGTTAGTGTGCTTTCCAAAGGAATTTACCACAAGTTGTAAAGAAGGAAAGGAAAAAGAAAACATTAAGAGAAAAAAAAGAGTTTGATAAAAACTCAATAATAACTTGATAAAGGTACATGACACGTTTAAAGCTATGAGACATCATGACTGGATAAAAGAAAAGGAAAAGAAGAGGAATAAAGGAATGATGGAGAAAGTGAGAACGTGGTGGAAGATGTGGAGACAATAGAAGAAGAACCCAAAGTCCATCTTCAGGTCACTTCATATACCATATACCTCGAAGATTTATTCTTTCTTGCATAAAAAGGTTTCAATTGACAATATATTTAATGAGTAATAGATGACCCATTTGCCTAGAAAAGATTTATTTTCTCTTGCCTACAAATTTTATTCGATTGTATAATTTATGTTTAACTTCCAAAAACATTATTCTCTTACCTATTTTTCTTAATCGGTTGTATAATTTGGATATGATAATATACTATCCACAGACACCAACACGAATGCATACAACATACTTTACTATGCCCTGACATGAATAAGAATGTATTTTTTGTACAGAAGTAAAACAGGTGGCATTACGTCACGGTACTTGCTATATTGTTGCAAGTGTCCATCACTGTGACCTCATCCTACCTTTTCCATTCCTCTTGTCGCTATACAAAACTCCCACTGTCCGTATATCGCCCAAGGGTGATATTTTGTCCGTATAAATCGTGTCCGTTTATACACCAGGTGGCGTGTCTGTAGTGTTAATTCTCATTGTCCGTATATCGCCCCCACTAAGTACTCAAGTTGTATAAAGTGAACATACATGTGAGCAGACAAAAAGTAATGTTATAAGTTTAGGTTTTTGACCTCTTTGTTCCTCCCTTAGTCTGAACATATACACGTTGGATTCGTAGGATTTTATCATCATTTAATATTCCTAATTTCGAGACTGTACGCAGTCTCTGAATGATACTGTGAAAAATATAATATGAATAAAGGTATGGGGAAAACAACACGTCAGCAGCACAAATGAGATTACTTTTTGAGATTCATCTGAAGGAATGTAAATGTGAACCTTTCCCACACCGAAGTATAAGGTGGTTTTGGCCATTAAGTAAAGATCTCTGGAATCGTTTTGCTTTGGCCGCCAAGCAACTGGAGCACGTCAGTGCTGATTAGGTAAATATTAGGAACAAAATGCATAGAAACGCGTAACAAAATTAATGAATAAGCTACATATGTACCACTGTCATAAACATGTGATTCAGCTAATCCTTTTTTATGCAAATACCAGAAAAAATTAGAGAAAACTATAAAAAAATAAATAAATAAATAAATAAATAAATAAATACAAACACACACACACACACAAACACACGAAGATAAACATATTCAGCTCCGCTGTCTTGATCGAATCTCCACAGTATGTGGTTCACATCGACTAGAGCAGCAGGGGGGTAATAGTGAACAGAGGAATATGAGGGTAAAGGGATTATTTTCCCTGTGAACAATATACGAGGCCCCAGTAGTAGGAGAAAGTAAGAATCCGAGCTCAACAACCCCCTCCAGACCTCCAAACAAATACAAAATACCTAGGTAACGTAATAGATCACCTGTTGCAATCAATAATTGCGTTAAGAATCCGAGCTCAACAACCCCTCTAGACCTCCAAACAAATACAATAGAACACCTGTTGCAAAATACCTAGGTAACAGGTAAAATTTAATTACGTGATCTTCCAAAATAGGCAAAATGATATGTCAGACTCAATCTTCCAAATCATTACGATTTAGCAGAACGTGGCGATTGTGGACTAAATTACGAATTAGAATTCCAGTAAGGTAAGTGGTATTATATAAAATTTTATGTTATATCATACTTCTTTTGATAATCTTTCTCATATTTGCTGATCCTCATGGGAAGAATATCTGTTAACATGTTGTCAATAATACGAAATTCACGTATTAAATCGTCCATACTATATTTTACTCCTCGTAGGTAAGATCTTATTTGATCAAGTAGTTTTTTGTAAGTTATAATTGATGTTAAGCAGCCGTGCTTTTTTATCGAAATTTTAGGTTCAACTTTTTTACAAGCTGCTGTAAGAGAAACACCAACACCGGATATGATTAACAAAAACGGGTTTAATGATATACCACTTGAAATTATGCCAGAACTAGTCATTAACAAGGGTAGATATGATATTACTCGAAGTATTTTGTTATAATATTTGTAGCATTTTTTAACGCACCAAAGTTTTTTATGATAATATTTGTAGTATTGTATTAGTGCGTCAACATCCTGTCCTGGAATATCTTTTGAAATATGATTGAAATCAACTATACTTTTTTTCATTATAATATTTGTTCACATAATCTCAGGCTTGATTAAGTAACTAGTTGAGGTGTGTCAGCCACAAATTCCAGACAATACCAATATGACGCAGCAGTTAATTTTTTGTCATCTGCTATTAGCATAAAAGTTTCTTCAACATCTTTGTTTAACACAATAGACACGGTTCCAGAGAAATTATCAGTCGAGTGACGCCATGGAAATAATGTAAATATATTAAACTTTGCACTGCTCAACACGGACAATCTATACACACCAGTGACCTCTGCAGTATGTTTGAGAGTGTTATTTTGCGGCGACCAAGTAGACATTCCAGAAGCAACAGTATAGACAATATTTTTAATCTGCTTGTGAGGAATTTTAATCATACTTGTTTTCTCAATAATACTAGGAATTCCACTAATAATATCGTTGAGTTTTGTGTTAATATTATCGAGTGTAATATCAACAGACGGTGGACTTCCAAAAAATTCGTTATTGGTTTTGTTTATGTTTCTACGAAAATTTAAAAACGTGGTGATGTGATTAGTAAAATCAGTTTTGAACTTGGTGATTTCATTGTTGATATCATCAACATATTTCTTTGTTACAGCATCAAAATCAGATTCTGGTGTTCTAAGATTATTGATGCCATTATTGTTCATGTTGAGAAAAGCACGCATTATACCGCCATGCGCCGACACGTACTTTGATTCCTGATCATCAACATATTTCTTAGTAGCAGCGTCATTATCCTCAGTTGGGTTTCCAAGGTATGTGATCTTGTTCTGGTTCATAGCAATGTTTCCCGTAAATAAATCACCTGCTTTTCTAACATAATCGTTAACTGACCTACCCGAATCTTCTATCTTACCTTGATTGTTAAAAGTAACAATATTATTAGCAACTGCAGTAGGATTTCGTACTAGTACATCTGATAGTTGTACATTACTCGTCTTTAATCGTCCTTGTTTGTCCTGGAAAACTACAACTTCATTTGGATCTACACTTGCAACGTTTAACAAATTGTTGATTTCATTTTTGAGCTTATCAAGAGTCGCATACTTGGATAAGTCACCCTGGTAACCTTCTGTTAATAAATCTACTGCTAATGTTCCAAATTTTGTATAGTAGCTCATTATACATACCGTTCTACACAAAATTGTTGGTTTAATATAACATAAAATTATACGATGGCGAAGATAATAAACTTTGACACCGAGCGATTGGTGAAGCATAAACATAACAATGAACTTCCAGACTGTCATTATCTTATTGTTGGGCGAACTGGATCTGGTAAAACAAATTTGTTATTAAATCTTTTACTCAATAATAACTTTAACTATGATAAGGTGTATATTTACACCATTAACCCCCAACAAGACAAATACGAGTTACTAAGTGAGTATAATGATAAACTTCGTGATGACCTTGGCATTGGTGATGATATATTTTTGATAAAACAACCAGAAGAACTCGTTCCAGTGAATGAACTCGATTCGTCAGAGCAGAAGATAATCGTCTTTGATGATATTCCGCTAAACAATGAGGAAATGAACAAGATTAGATCATATTTTTCACTATCACGTAATAAAAGATGTAATTCTGTTTATCTTGCCCAAGGTTTTTATAATGTTGATAGGTTTATTAGGCGAAATACGGGTTGTTTCATATTATTTCCCGGACTAGATAATGTGGATGTGAGAAATATTGCAAACGAACAATGTGGTGATGTTACAAAAGATAGATTTATCGAATTATATCATCGAGCAACTAAAGATAGATATAGTTTCTTTTTATTTGACAAGCTAGCGCGTGATCCAACCAAGATGTTTCGTTGTTGCCTTGAGACGTTTCTAT
Organism: Potamilus streckersoni; assembly: GCA_016746295.1. Lineage (NCBI taxonomy): Eukaryota > Metazoa > Mollusca > Bivalvia > Unionida > Unionidae > Potamilus > Potamilus streckersoni. The sequence continues at coordinate 31,384 of JAEAOA010000728.1, forward strand.
GATATAATTTTGTAAAGCGTATAAAAATAATGGACAAACATCAACAGAAAATCGAATTACTAAAAAAGTTTCTAACAAAAGCTGGTGGGAATGCTGATAATTTCGAATTAGCGGCGAATTATAACACCTTACGAGCTAGGATAACAGTGAAAAGAAATATGAAAGTCCTCTTTGAAGAAAGAAGTTTTGGAAAGATGTTAGGTTTTACTAGAGTTTTATACTATACCACCGGTGAAGATAAATCTTTGACATTTGATGGAGAACTACCAGTAGATATCACAGAAGTAAATACAATACTCATCAATTGCTCTATCGCATCTGGATCTTATACGTCAAAAGGCAACCGCGGGCAAACGATCTACAGTTTCTCACCAGAAGTCCCACCGGGTTCTCTCATGCAAATCAATCCGCGACAGATTATCTACTATCCAATAACACCGGAGAATCAAATTACAAGCATTACAATGCAACTCACAGACCAATCTGGACGACAAATAGACGTGAACAACGAGATAGTCACGTATTACTTACACCTACGCACTGCTTAGGCATGTGATTTTGTGTACATAATTTTATAAAATGAGACGAAGAAAAGTTTATCGAAGAAAAATTGTAGGTGGATTTTTTGGAAATATATTTACAACAATTGCAGAGAATATTCCAGGAATCGCGCGTAAAGTAGCGCCCATTGCACTTGACGCTGGTAAAGCTTTCGCTACAGGGGCGGCATCTTCAGCAGGCACTGCAGTAGGGCAAAAGATTGCTGATAAGATTAAAGGACCTTCAACAACACCTACGGTGTCTGAAATAAAACGAGTAATATCAGATATTGCGCCAACAGAAGAAACAAAACGAGCTATGATAGCTACAACAAAAAAATTATTGTCGCCGAGTGGTGAAGAAATAGTACGTAAACTTGTAAAGAAAACAAAACCGATGACCCCTGCTGCCTTTTAATTTTGTGTAACGATTATAAAATAAATGTCAGCTGAAAACTATCTCGACTTTGCAGAAGAAATTGATACTGACGATGCTGTAACAGAATTAGAGTATGTCGAGTATCTCGATGAGAACTCGAACGAACCGAATAAAACTGGGGTTAGAACTTTTAACACAAGAGACGAGGACGTGTTTCTACTACCCCATAAGGCAATGTTAGAAGTGCGTGGTCAAATATTAACTGTGATAGGTGGTGATATTGCAGCTGATGCAGAAATCGCTCTCGTCAATAATGGTTGGAGCTTGTTTAAGAGTGCACGATACCAACTGGCCAATCAAACCGTAGAAGATATTTCGATGCACTTACCCATAGCGAGTACAATACTAAACATCGTTTCGTTTAGCGATGACTATTCCAGATCAATAGCCACAAACATGATGTGGTTCAAAGATACCTCATTAGGTACAGCTGTTTCGAGTGAGTTTCGTACTGTGCTGGTAATCCTGCTGCAAATAACAATAATCTCATCGCCAATCCTGATGCTAATGATTGCCGCTGCTATAGTTATTTCTATAAGATTAGCCTTAAAAAATATAACACAACAACAATATAACGAGGGATTTACCAAACGAAAAGCATTTGCCGCAGA
>JAEAOA010000073.1:0-7500 GCA_016746295.1 Potamilus streckersoni
GAACAAACAGTTTACCTTCGATCGCTTTGCGATTGAGTTTTGTTATTTCCTGCTACATGAACATTACTTTCATTTCTGTACCTGTTGTTAATGACGATATCGTTTAAAAGAATTTGCAAGGCGTTTGGCAACTGCGGTTGCCAATATTTTAATTTGTCCTTGAGCCAAGTATGTATTGTTATATTATATTTCGTTGTCATTGTTTTATATGACTTTGCTAGACAATATCACACTTGGACAGTCATTCCGCCTTTAGTTGCGTCAACTGTCAAGAATCGATCATTGACAACTGGGACATAACCATTATGTTGGACAGCTGGAGCCACGCAAAGCGAGCAAGTAACTTCAACATCTGCGGTTGATCCAATAGCTCGTTTCTAATGCTTCGACAAGTCAAAGTCAAATAATTTCATACAACGTTCGAAATTTTTAAATTGATATTTGAGACCAGCTATCCGCATCTTTGTTTTTTGCATTGCTTCCATGAAATATATGTACGGCCGATACACATTTCTGTTAACGTCCGCGGCAAAATTACATTCAATTGTCCATTCTGGATATTGTTTTAAATTTATCCTTCGAAATATTATTTTAACATTAACGTTATCAAATACATCGTTGTTTTGTAATTGACTATCACGCCGTGCTTGTTATTGAAAAAAAAACAAACAATTATCAATGCAATTGTTTGCTAGGCGCTCTTGTGATATGCCATGTATAGTCGGTTGTATTTAGTATTTTTGGTATATATTATTTTGTTGAAAATATATCATTTTGAGTATAACGTAAGCATCGACTAAAGTTCTATTGATTTCCTGATTCACGGTATGACTCCTAGCATCCACAGCGCGAGTATGTAAATTACAAAATTGTGCGTTAGCAACTCCAAATCAATTGTTCTGCTAGATCAAAAACAAGTGTATGTTTCAGAACACGAAATAAGTTGTAATCGCGACAAAATCCAAAGATTGTGCTTAGCGGCAACATAATTGTTATTTGAGGAGATTCTGCGGCAAGTGTTTTTGGCTTGGTGTTACCTTCATTTTATCGTTGGTTGCATATATTTTCAGCAGCTAATCTTATTGAATCTCCAATATTACCTTGCAGCATTACCTGTTTGATTAGCGATTAAATTATTATTATCCGCTAAGACAGCATCAACACTAGTACGAAACTCGTCCGCGATAGCAATTCCGCTTCCAATGTCATTGAACCACATCATGTTTGTAGCAACAGATCTCGAGTAATCATCGCTGAACGAGAAAATATTGAGAATTGTGCTTGCAGCATGTAAGTAGATTGAAACATATTTTACAGTCTGATTTGCTAATTGGTATCGTGCTCTTTTAAACATGCTCGATCCGTTGTTGACAAGTGCAATTTAAGGGTCAGCTGCAATATCGACACCAGCTGCGTTTAATATCTGACCACGTACTTCAAGTTTGGCCTTGTGCGGCAACAAAAAGTCATCATCATCTTCGGTGTTAAATGTTCGAATGCCAGCTTTATTCGGTTCGTTTAAATTTTCTTCCAGGTATTCAAATTCATTGGCGACATCTTCGGATTCAAATTCTTCAATAAGATCAAGATCATTTTAACTGATTTGTATTTATCATTGCCATAAAATTACTAAAAAGTTGCAATATCTGACTGAATAGGTCTTGTTTTCTTTATTAATCTTCGTATTACATCTTCGCCACGTGGTAACAGCAATTTCTTTGTAGTGACTATCATGGCATTTTTGGTATCTAAAGTTGGAGCTATAGTTGATATTACTTGTGCAAACTCAGCTGCTGTCGGTGCAGTTTTGCCCCTAATTTTGTCGGTTATCTTTTGTCCGTTTGCTGGGTCTGCTGCAGATGATGCCTCTGTAGCAAATGCTTTTGACACGTCTATGGCAACTGGTGCAATTTCAAGTGCGATTTCTGTTATATTTTCCACAATTTTTATGAATATATCTCCAAAATAACCACCGACGATATTTCTTCTATAAATCTTTCTTTTTCATCGTGTATATAGCTGTGTCTTACAAATTAATTTGACAACTGATTTGTCTGAAATCTTTTGGTGTTTCGAAACACTGTTTTCATTGAACCAATCTCCAGTGCAGGTAGTAAGTAACAATTTCGTTGCTAAGATTAAGTTATCGTCCATTGATCATTCAGCATCATATTTAAACTTGATATCTTCATATCTGATTTTCAGGATTAATCGGAGAGTATATTATCTGACGAGGAGTAACTTACATCAGCGATCCAGGTGGAACGTCTGGAGAAAAACTGTATATTTGTTTCCTTGGCAATCCTTGGACAATTCAGAACCAGATGCAATTGAACAATTAATCGTATTTATTTGCGTACTATTTACCAGAACATCGCCATCGTAAGATATAGTTTGTTTTAAATTAGGACGTATCGTTGATTGTTGAAGCCTAAAACAGATGCAATATGTGTTGCCGGTGAAACATCAATTAACAAATTATTTTTAACGTGATTTTTTCACGTATTGTCTTATAATTTGGGGACAATTCAAAATTGTCTGCGTTGGTGGTGCTGAAGCTGTCTTTTGTAATTAATTCCTTTATTGTCTTCTTGAGATTTGCTAGGTTATACGCGCCCTGTGGTATTTTGCATGACGTCCATGCACCAGGTTAAAATGTAAACTCGTCGTTTATACATGTTTTAATATATGATATTTAATGCCAAGACGTAGCAGAAAATAATCCGATTTCGTATTATCGATTAGGTTTGAGTTGTATTAGCGGATTATAATTGACAGAAAAGTTTGCGCTGTCTCCGTTGTCAACTAACAATCTTGTTCATATCATCTTACTTTTATCGTTGGTGTTAAACTGTGGTAATACAGCCTGATCAAAAAATAAGATATCCATGTAACATTTCGTATTCAGCTGATGTTAGTGATTCGTTTTCGCGGAGATGATCAAGTATATCTACTATTTCGTTGTCGATTTATGTACTAACATGTCCTACTTTTTTTAATGATATCAACAGCATTAGTCGGTCAACCATATCGTGTCTGTGGTAAAAGCCTAACACCATATCCAAGTTTTTCATCAACTTTAGTTTCATCACGCCATTTTCATAATAATTTAACAACGTATTAAAACTAAATTTGTATGGATCTTTTCGCGATCGATATTGATAAGGTACTTTAAGCACAACATAAGCAATTACTCCGTTAAGCATTTTAGCAAATTTTTCAAAAGGTAGGGATTTTCGTAAATATATCCCAAATTAATTTTGTGGTATATGTTATGTTAATAATTCTCTTTTTTAATTATCTGTAATCTTCCTCTGACCATTTTCTAATATTATTGATATCATCAAATTCTTCCTTAAAATAAAAGTCAATAAAATCATCATACTCTCATTTAATTGCCTATATGTTTAATTTAGCCAAAGGTTTTCTGAATCTTTTTTCTCAAATAGATCCGCAAATTCTTTACAATATTCTTCCGGAATCTTTCTGATTTCTAATGTGATTGATTCTTTATTGTATTTTACTTTTTCCTCCACTTTTTCACTTATTGTTGTAACAGATTCCTCCTCCTTGAGGACTCTTTTAGTTGTTTTTTAATTGCCCTATCAAACCATTTTTTGTTAATATTTTACGATCGTCGGCAGATAACGTTGATGTATTGTATCTGGATGCTTACCAAGTAACGCTTCGGTTACTGGTCTGAAAAATTTGGTAGTTTCTTCTCCTGCTTGAACTTGTACTTGACGTTCTTCTTGTACTTTTTCTTAAACACCGCTCTGGACTAGGCACATTTCTTGAGTAAATCAAGTTTTCGTTTGTCCATTGTTATACAGTATGGAAATGAAGTCCCCATCAGATAAATCTGTCAATACAACATCGGAACATCTTTTCATGATTTCGTGTAAGTTTATCAAAAAAGAAAATGTTATACCTGCTTGCAGTTGCCTTATGGTAAGCTCGATAAGCTCATCTTTGTTCACATCACTACATTGCTCATTTGCTATATTCCACATATCAACCATGTCAAGTTATGGCAATAGTATAAAACATCTTGTAATTCGTCATATAAATATGTCAACATTATAAAATCCCTGGGCAAAATAAACCTCATTACATTTTCTGTTTCTAGACAATGAAAAAGCTCGTATTTTATTTTTTTTCCTGTTATTTAACGGAATATCGTCAAATAAAATTATTTATGCTTGCTCGAATCAAGTTTGTTTACCGGAATCAAATCTTCTGGCTGCTTGATTAAAAATATATCCTCTACAGAACCAAACTCATTGGACAATCTGTCGTCGTAGTCGTTAAGTAATTCATATTTATCCTGCTGTTGTTTTATTGTGTGAATATAAACTCGGTCGTAATTAAAATTAACGTTAAGCAAAAGATTCGTTATCAAGTTTGTTTTCCAGATCCAGTATGATTAACAATAAGATAATGAGAATCGGGCAATTCGTTATTGTCTTCATTTTTGTATGATCGCTCAGTATCAAAGTTTAATATTGACATTATTATAGTTCAGGTCAAACAAATGCTTGCACGCGGTAATAATAAACAATGAGCTATTACACGAAATTCGGAACAGCACTAACCGGGTCGGTTTCTACCGACAGAACAACTCTGATTACAAACTGTAAACTTGATCTATCATGGTATCTATTTTAAAAAATCCAGCGAAACAAAGAGCGGAAACTTTTCAACGTCTAATCAGCGAGTGTTCTATCTTTAAACAACATATCCACCAATAAATGTGAATAACACACAAGCGGTAAGTTACTTCCAATTAAAAGCTGTCGACGATAACAAAATCGATAAGACCTGTGGAACAATAACCGGCAATTTGTCAATGGCAGGTAAAAAAAATAACATAATTAACTGGTAACCGCATATTTACCAGAGAATTTAAATCAAACTCAAGTAGTAAACTTGTTTCAGTTAAAATACGACATCAACGACATTAAACGAGACTGAACAGGTGGTTTTATTACCGGAAACATTAATATGTCCGGTAAAAAGATTATTGGACTCGAACAAGATTTCCTACCAGCAAATGCACATATAAGTCAAGTAGCAAGTTATAACCAAGTAAATTATGCCAATGAAAATGTGGTAAAGAAAACTGGAGATATAATTACCTGTACATTTGTGATGAGCAATAACGCAAAGGTAACTGGGCTATCAATAAACTTGCCTCCAGCTAATGAAAAAGACGCAGTGAGTTATGCTTAGTTACCAGGCACATCTACTCCGCATTTAAAACTAGCTGGCTGATTAATGACAGGTTCGATTGATATGGGCGATATGTAGATATACTTGACAACACAGTATTGGCCAACGATGATTGGCTAACCAATGTAAGATTTGTCAAAAAGTAATTTCTTAAAGTTGACTGGCGACACAATGTCCGGTGACTTAAACATATACTTTAACAAAAAAGCAACAAATTATACTCCAGTTAATCTATCTGCCCTAACAAATAAATTTGACGTTGATTATATCTCCGTGGGTGGTGTAAAACGAACAAAAAAAACAATTTTTGATATATTCCAACACTTGTTGAAGCATCTAATAACAGAGTTTGATTTGTTGCATGTGTTTCAGTACAATACTCCAGCAATAAGCATAATCAAGCTTTCTGGTCAAGAGTGGACAACCAACGGGGAAGCTAACAACTTTTGGTTGAAAATTAAATGTTCTGTTGCGTTATCCTTTTGGCAGTTTCATTTGCAAGATCGACTAAATTCTAGTGTCGTACGCATTTATAACTGGCGTCTGGAAGGATCGAATGATAATATCACCTGGGTAACGTTGTATAGTACAACATACACGTATATTTCAACACTGCAATAGTTTACTATTCCAGCTACAAACCTTGTCGTTGATGGGGTTTACGTAAAATACTTGTATTTTTAGATTTGACGTTGTCTCAGGTGAAAATCTTTCTCCTGGTCTAACCGCGTTTCAAATATACACACTCGATGATCAAGTGCGGTCATTGCGATTAAATATAGTCAGACGTTGCAGAATAAAATGATAGAACCAGTAATTATAACTATCACAAAAAATTTTATGATAATATTTCTACCCCAACAATATTATATTTAAAGCAGAAGACGGCAGTGATAAATCACAAGTGATAAACCAAATTAGCCGTATGAGAAATTTAAGATTAAAGTTCATATATCGGGACGTAATAATACATTGGCAGAAAACAAAAATAATTTTGTTCGTGTCATGAACATGCGAGGACCTCAAGTAGAAGACGCAATAAAAATCTTAGTATAATAAGCAAATAGGGTCACCCTGATGATTACCTCGAATAACAAGAGCAAGTTAAAATCTTGCCTAACAAAGTATTGCTCGAACGTAATAAGGAAAATACAGATGCAATAATTCAATCTGATTGGATTAAAGCACGAGTTCATGGTGGAAGAAAAGAAGAAAATCAAATAGGTAATGTTCCCAATTGTCTTAACAAATTGACGGAATCAAAGACACGATTGATCAGGAGAAAAGACTGATTATAATTTTGGCGATATATCGGCATATGAAGATTTGATGATCAAAGCGTACTCAAACGAGATTATGTCAATACTACCTGAAATACCCGAATTTAATACGATTATTGTTAATAAATCAATAAATATAATTGAAAACCTTAACGCGGAATTTGACAATTACGATAATGCTGAGCAAGAAGCATGTTTCAACTAAGTCGAATCAATAAATATGCAAAGTTTTTTTCTTATTATGACATCAGGGAAGCAGATGATGTTCGATTGCCAACATTACAAGACCCAATACAATTGTCTCTGTTAAATTACTACGATAAAATTGAGAAAATGTACACGCAACCCTACAGCAAGATATTGGGACATGTGAGTAGTTTTATTGCACAAGACATTACGAATAAGAACTAGCTCCGGCGAGTAATGCTGTCAAATTGTGATACGGAGTGATCAGATAACATCGTGTTCTTAAAATATTATACGTTGAATGAAATCGCCATAGTAATTAAATTTTTTCGATGAAACAGCAACTACGCCAGTTTGGAAAATGAAAGTAATCTTTGTGTTCGTGATGGATAAACCTATGACAGATTTAAATCATGCAGCTGGTTAAAGACAACGAAGTCCTAACAGACAAAAAATACAAAGATTCTTCATCCGTTGCTTATCATTAGTATATAACTTTTCTAGTTGATCCCGATAATAATAAGTTTCGTGAATTTCGTGATTAAGTTGTTGTTACTACAAATTTTACTGTGGTGCAAAAATTTATTTATAGTTTGCAGATTTTTACTGTAACATGAAAAGATAAATGAAAACAAATAACAAGATATTCCGAAATCAAAACTTGATGCACTAATTAATGCAATATTACAAGTTTTTTCACAAAAAAAATATATGGTGTGTAAAGGAATGTTACAAGTATTAAAGTAGAATACTTCCGGTAATTTCTTATTTACCTTGGCTAATGATCGATCGGCTCTGATTT
>JAEAOA010000073.1:12500-32500 GCA_016746295.1 Potamilus streckersoni
ATTTTGCAATTCAGTTTATGTACTTAATAATAATAATAATAATAATAATAATAATAATAATAATAATAATAATAATAATAATAATAATAATAATAATAATAATAATAATGACTTTTTCTATAGAAGAAGCTCATTTGGTTAATTTACAATGACATTGGTACTAACTTTAGTAGTCTTAGAGAGACAAGAGATTTTGCTGTTCAGTTTATCTAATACCAATACAAGACTTTAGCAATCTGATTTTGCTATTCAGTGTATATACCGTATACCAAGACAAGAACGTAGACATCTTAGTTTAATAATGGATTTTGCTATTTAGTGTATATACTAAATACCAATATAAGTCTTTAACAATCTTGAAGAGACAACAATTTTGCTATTAAGTGTATATACCCTATACCAATACAAGAATACAGACATCTTAGTTTGATAATGGATTTTGCTATTTAGTGTATATACTTAATGCCAATAAAAAAATTTAGACATTATAGTTTTTGAAAAATGATTTTGATACTAATTTTTTGTAGGTGATACACCTTTTCAGCAAGTGTTGTTGACCCCTCCCTGGAATGAACTCTTCAGTGCATTTGTTGCACATGCGTTAATCACAGCTTTGACTTCTGTAGACTACATATTTTCAGCCATTACAGAATGCATGTGGATGAATAAGATTAAAAGACAATGTAAATGTCATAAAGCAGTTGTGTACAATTAACAGCACAGTTTAAAAGAAATAAGACAAAATAGATAAAAAAAATAACAAAGTATGTACCATCTTAGTAAATTCAATAAGTCTTCATTTGCCAAAAGTATCCACTATCATAATAGTACAAAATAGCATCCTTCAATTCAAACAGTAACTTATTTAATTGAACAATCTCATTTAATATCTTTTATTTTGGAATTTACAAATATTTAAATAATTCAAGAAAAAAACAGGATGATGCAAATTAATAATAAATAATAATAAACGGGGAAAAGAATCTTAGGGATTTTTCTGAAAATTAACATTTTGGTCTTGGGCCTGATATTAAGTTTGAATAAAACAAGTATCAAAACACCTTGCACATGCATAATCCTATGAGGAATTAAATATGGCTAACATTGAAAAATCAAAATAAAAGAATCATAAATTATTCTCTCTCTCTCTCTCTCTCTCTCTCTCTCTCTCTCTCTCTCTCTCTCTCTCTCTCTCTCTCTCTCTCTCTCTCTCTCTCTCTCTCTCTCTCTCTCTCTCTCTCTCTCTCTCTCTCTCTCTTGTGTAGCATGGGTGGTCTTTCAAAACAGATTTTACTGTAGCTCAGTAACATTAAAGGAAAGAACTAAAACATTAAAATATTAATAACAGGCTGTAACTCTTAATTATTTTCCAATATTATTGGGTTTAATAAAAACATAGTTTAGAAGAATCCAGTATGACTTACTAGACTAAAAATAAAATAAATGTCAAAGTAAAAGAATAATATAATTTTGCAGGTTAAACTGGTTTGGACATTTTTTTCCCTCATGCAATAAAGATTGGGACAACAAATTTAATATTCTGAACATGGGTGGGGGCTGGAATAGTTTACTCTCATAATTGTGGAGATAAACACATATCTCATTTAGTTTAAAAGAATAAACTGTCCACTTTATACATTTTAACTGCTAGGATGCACAGGAAATTGATAAAAATTATGACACTTAGATTGCTAAGAAGGATATATTTAAAGCACCCAAAATGTGACATATGATGCAACTTTAAGAACTAAGGGTACTAATATTGATTCCATACTAAACCTATGCAAACATCATTAAAAAGTCAATAACTTTAAACTTATGAGTGCAAATGATCAAACCTATATTTATCTGTATAGATGAAACTTGGATGACAGTTTTAATGTAGAGAAAGAATATATGCTGTGGCATTTTCTGGACCTACATGTGTTTATAACATGTGTTTTCAAGTCAGCTACAAAGTGTCAGGTCTCAATTTCAGTAATGAGTGTTCCAAACTCAAGATTGTTAAAGGACTAAAATTCCATCAATAAAACAATGTCTCTATTTTTTTTTAAATTACAACTGGAATGAGCTGTCAAAAGATTCTTTTTCCCAGAAAATAACTTTCTTTATCAACCAATCCTAGCCAGCCAAACCAATATGTCCTCTATTAGTTCACCAATTTCCAGAATGGTTCCCATTTGTCCTTAAGTAATAAGAATACCACACAGTACATCTATGTACATCTCCATCCCTTTTACCTACAAAGTAACTTGACCTTAAAGCTGTAACAAACCTGACAGCTGTATGACAAACTGTGGAACTCTATAAAATGTCATTAAATATATTAAGTGCTTAAAACGTGACAGACTCAGTAAGGAAAGAGGACAGTGACTTCCCTAGTGTTTGATCTTATTCTATGGAGCAGAGGATATGACTATTATAACATGAGACACAAGAAAGTTAGCGGATTACAATTGCATTAAAATACCTTTATTGGTTGAAATGTAGTACCTAAACATGGACAGAAATCACTGATTGATTTGTTCACAGCTGTGACCTTAACCTTGAGACCTTAGTCATTATTACAGTATCTCTAATACTGATATATTACTTTTTCAAGCTTCGTTAAAATGTCTTCTGTAGTTTAAAGTTATCATTCAGATTTTGGAAAAATGACAAACAAAAATCACATTTTCCCTTGTCTTGCTGTGAACTTAGAGGGGGGACTATACATGGTATTTGACACACCATCTAACCACGATATCTAAATGGGCAGAATTTCATTTGATCTCTCCAGCTGTCACAAAGTAATAGACTTTTATTCCAGCCACCATTCTCTCTCTCTCTCTCTCTCTCTCTCTCTCTCTCTCTCTCTCTCTCTCTCTCTCTCTCTCTCTCTCTCTCTCTCTCTCTCTCTCTCTCTCTCTATATATATATATATATATATATATATATATATATATATATATATATATATATAAAATATGTTACATTCGATTCATTTTACTACAAATTGCATTCATAGGTGATCATGAAGTATAATGATTTACAAAGATCAGAGGTTACACGTTTCAGTTAGGAATGATATGATTGTACAGCATCGTGAAAGATAACCAAGAAAGTTCGGAACATATAAGATGTAGAAAGTATTGGTCCTTTCAGGAATATCTTTTACAGGTTAGACTATGATTTGACGAATAATAACCAATCGTTGTTCACTTTATCTTTGTGCATTCCCATGTGATTCACGTAACTCTTTCAAACTCCTCACAAGTGATAAAAGGTGATAACTTAGACTGCAAAGTGAGAAACATTTGTCTGGAATATAATTCATTTGATTCGCAGTCAATTGTTCAATCCCTAGAAGAGTAATGAAGAAATAGAATTGTTTTCCTGTAAATCACAAAAACTATGAAGATGATCCTCGGCATGGCTTCCAATACAGTTTTGTCACACACCGTGCTTGATTCTCTTAGAAATAGTATTGAATGTGTTTTGATACAGTTCAAAAGAGCGGAGAAAGTTAGACCATCAAGTTCGACAATTCGGTTATAGAGACAAACCTCAGTGACTATATAAATCCTGCCAGATATGATCTTTTTTCAAGGTTTTCAGTGATATTTGGCAGAAGCTACAGAGCACTGTTTTGTACAGTAACAAAAGCAAGAAAAATCAGTAACACAAGTGTTAGCAAACTATATATTGACAATCATTACACACGACTTGAGCTAATGATAACACGTTATTAAACATTATGTACTTGCTGGTTTTAAATTGACTAAGTTTCAGCAAGTCATCAACATGCAAATCAACCGAAAATAAAATGCTACAGCTCACAAATAAAACTTGTGCTCAAGCAAACAGTATAAATAACTAGCCAGTCATTTAAATGTTTAAATGTATTATTAAATGTAACCAAAGAGCTGCACAAATATTTTTTACATAAATAGCATATAGGATGTTAATATTTTGGAGTGACTAATTCGCAAGGGATCACGCATCCATTTAACAAAATAGAAACGGACGATGGAACCGTCCTGATTAAATCGTTATCATCTGTCAAACTTTTATATTTAACTGCTTAAAATAGAAGACGGTCACTCAGAAAGAAAAAATAGTTTGTAACAGATCCTGAGGAATAATTACACAATTGGTTCGAATTGCTGGTTGATACGTAAGGAAAAATAAATACATTGTTCCTTATGAATAATTTTGGGAATTTTCTCGACGTAAAAATGGAATGAATTATCTCAACCACATTAACCTTTGATGCCAAATATCAGCATGGATGACAATATAAAGTTCAGAAATATTATTAAATCTGTTTTGAAGTTTTCGGCTACAGTGTTATGAACTTCATTCTCCGTGTTTGATGGAATTTTTCTTTGTTTCAAAATATTGTATTTTACATTGATTAGTCTTTTTTCACGAATGAAGATGTGCTTCCTGTTATTTTCTGGTTTGGAACATGGAATTAAATATCCAATATCTTGGTCTATATAATGCTGAATCTTAAAAAAAGAAATAAAAACACTCCAGACATTCATATAAAAATTAATATGATAAACCAGCAAATTAATATTCAGGTTATGAACGTTTATCAAACAAATCTTCTATGTGCATCTTGTTCAGTTTTGAACATAGCTGTATTTAATGATTTAGATTTATATAGTGAATGACATATTTCTACATGAATCTATATGTACATAATTGACTTGATAAAGTTTTGTAAAGGTTGTTGAGACAAACACAAGCCATAACGTTTTATGCATATAATAACCCAATATTCGTGCTCATCAATACTTTTATATGATCATGTTTACCTAGACAGTAGTTGCTGGTCAGCTTGGCTTTATTTATGGTATCATTCTAATATAAACTCTTATTACACTCTCAGTTTCCAGGGATATGTTTGGGTGTGTCAAATTCAACACTGATATCGTAAATTTGGAAGGATGCGCTAATACAGATGTACTGTAATAGTGATCGAGGTCTAGTTTGTAATGTTTGTTTTATGAAAGTTTCTTAATGCCGCAAAACATCACATAGCAACAATGTATCTTTTACACGTGATAGACGTGACGAGATCCAAGTGTTCTCGGAATCAAAGGACATCTGAAGCACATTGATATTCGTCATTTATTATGACTGAATCATTGGGTGTGAGTTAAACGTTTCTTTTGGATGTACAACTGTTTTGTTAAGCTTTTAAAACTATCCATATATTTTTTATTTGGATAAGAGTCTCTCCTCAAATATTTAGACTAAGTATTTTTAATATGTCTGTAAGCTTTTCATCAGCAAACATTGAACAGTATATTATGTGCCCAATGAGTCAAAAGCTAGATGTAAACTTGAGTGTTCTTTCCACTGTTATATATTTGTCATTTATCAAGGACCTGCAAACCCTAAACTATTTGCTAGGTCATTTTTTTTAATTCTTCTATCTTTACGGTATACTTGTTTAAACATTAGAAAATTATATTATATTTGTTTCTTGATCAACAAATGATGTCCTTAACCGGACAGGTCATAAATAAACAGTGGTGTGCATTTTACATGTGTAATGGTACTTGACAAAGGCTCGTACTCAGTAACAAAGAAAAGAGTGAAAACCATCAAGCTTTTTATATTTTAACAAAACAATTTATTTCCCAAGACAACAATGTTAAAATTGGTAAATAGGACTTACAGTTTGTGAATTAAATCCAAAATTTGATCCCAAGAACTAAAACACAAGTCCTATCTCTAAATAGTCCTATTAAAATCCAGGTTCGAGTCCTGACGACGTACAAATATGGAAGGCGATGACGTCAAATGTGGTCCAATGTACGAATATCATCAATTCATCACTTGAATCATAGTCTTTGTTTCCGAACAAATCAAGAATAAATTTCCATGAATATCTTTCAGAATTTTTTTTATAAAAAAGTCAACTTGTTGAGCTTCCAGGAGAACAAATTGTTTATTCCAAAAATCAGATGAAAAATAAACAATCTGGCAGCAAAAAAATACACATTGTTCCTTCAAGATGTTAGAATGACTGCCCGAAGAATATTATAAATGCGTATTAAAAACTCCAAAACATCATTTCAATTCTCGCGAGATTGGTCATGTGGTCTCTTACTTCACTATAGTTAGCACGTACGCCAATTTGTCTCCACTTAAGAACCAATCATACAAAACGTTGTTTACACATAGTGAAAACGCAAAAAAAAGCATTTCCCTGATACTGACCAATCATTTCAACTTCCTGTTGATAATGTTGCCAGCCCAAGACGAACTACGGTAACTATAATTAATTCTCACGCAATACTTCTTCGTCTTAAATAAACAAACTTTATTAAAAAAAATATCTCATTACTGAAAAAGAATCTCGAAACCGACAAAAATATTCATTGCAATAAAATATAATGAAACAAAAATGAAATAAAATGAATTTAAAACTTACACACAGGCATTTTAATCACATATACGTAACGGTAATTTAAAACTGCATACGATCTGTGCTGGACCCCATATTAAACTTTTGAGTTATTGCGGTCATTAACATTTACTTTTCTCTCACAAGTGTAACAAATATTTCTTAAACAAAACTGTACTTTTTTGTGAACACCATAGAATTTTAATTTCTCTGACATAATTCTTGTATAATAATGTGCGAATTTACTCAGATAGATGAATATGATCTATATCTCTGAAGTATTTGTTTATGTTTCAAGCTGATTAATTTAAAATGCAAACAGGACTCTGATGGAATGTAATAGCTGTGTTAATTGTCAATGATATGTCACTTTGTTACATAACACTGTTAAATTGGTGTGCCTATGGAACTGTCAAAATATAAATATATAGCATGTGAAATTTGTATATGGATTTTGAATTTTTTCCGTATTTCAGCAGAATGCTTTTTTTATTCATTATAAATTTTGATAAATCTATTTACCACTCCCTCAAAATACCCCACCCCCACTTATTAGAACACTCGTCTCTTTTCATATGTATCGTTATTTGAACCAGCTTATTAGGACCTATTCATACTTAATGCCTATGATAGAAAAAAAAAATGTCTCCTTTCGTCTGTTTCCAGTGTGGAGACCAAGTTGGTGGTCTTAGGCAGCCTTGAAGATGTCATTCTCATCGCATGTTCACACCATCTCAATTTCCATCATGTGATCACTTTGATCATAGTTTAGTTATATTAATTTGTACCATAACTTCTAAAAGGATAGTTAAGGCTTGGCAACGTTTACTTCAGCAGCGTTGTGAATTCACGGTGAGGTATCTGGAAAAGTCAATGTCCTCCGATGAATTAATTATATACATACATATATACACATATATACGTGTTGTTGTTTATTATTATTATTATTATTATATATATATATATATATATATATATATATATATATATATATATATATATATATATATATATATATATATATATATATACACACGTTGCTGACTTTTAAAAGCCGTTGTATGTCAACGGTGGGATGGTATCGTTGATTCAAAAAAATGTTCATACAATAAATGGATCAGCAGTAGCCAGTTTTAAGAATAGGATTTTGCGGTGCTTCAGCTCCATAAATGACCAAAATATATCTGGAACGTCTAACTGATGGAAGATCAATAAATCTGTATAGTCCTTAGAGCGTTTAACAGAAGATAATCTCTTTATCCTCAATAAAATAAAGAATAAGAAAATCCGTTTAGTAATCAAACTCTCTATACATCTCTCTTCCGTATCAACAAAATTTGGGAAATTGTGAGGTTTTCACGTTTCTATGGAACTAGAGGGACAAAGCCTTTAAAAAGCTGTTTGAGAGATGAAAGTTAGGCAACTGTCAAAGACATTATTTTGGATTATTTCACAAGCTTTTGCCGACAGCTTGCTAGTTTATTGATTTACTGTTACTTCCTGTTGGGTCTTGAATTATTTGCTCACATGTCTCTTCGAGCACTTCACTCTTGAAATCATGTGCAAGATTGTAACTGACAATGGCGCCTACCAAATAAGGAAATAAACGAGTAGAAGAGAAAGGAATTATTGTGCAAAAAAATGGAGTACGATACGTTGCTTTTTATTATCAAATAGTTCTCCCTCGGTCCAAAAGAAAAACGTCCTCTGATTAATTTAATTTACGTTAAAGTCACTTTACATTCCTACTGGAACTGTAACAGTATATTAGCTGGAACAAATATAATGTCATTTATACCAATTGTTCAATCTATCTGTGCATATATATCCAGATACATACATACATTCTTAATTACATACATGGATACAAAAATGAACACAAAGTGTAACCTGCTCTAGCACCTGCAGATAGGATATTGTATAAGTACCTTAATGTTATACATAAATCTGAAGTATGTTTAAATAGTGAACCGGCAGTCAGAAAGAGCCAGCTTTGTGTTTATCAATTTGGGCACCGTATTTAAATTACCAGACACTTCCTTCCATGCTATCCGTTAGACTACACGTCAATAAACCTACACAACACCATCAAACAATTCTGTCTTGAAGTATACAATGAAATAACGACCGCGCAGGGATAATTTAAAACATGAATACAGACAAGGAAAAAAGGTCCAAGATCTCGAGAATTACGTACGCTTATATCCCGAAATAACAAATGTTTCTTTAACAAAATTACCAGCAACAGCAACGCCATAAATACACCCAGTTGACAATGACAATGACAACGACGAAATCTTTATTACATTTAGGTTGCAATATACAACAGATGAGGTGAAATATTAATATCTCACATTCCATTCGTGAACGTCAAGCATGAACACTATAATATTTTGGCATTAATTGCAATTTTATTTAGGTTGACGACATACATTACAATTAATACTCCAATGCAATACGACCAAGTATAAACTTCAATACATGGACGCTGACATATTATGGAAAGACTGGATGTAAATTAAGATAAACTGAACACAAAACAAACTGAAGCAAACTCATTACTTTATGATGAACCTATTATACTTTTCTCTTACTAAAACAATATTAAAATATTTTTTAAAAATTAAATGATAAACACAATGGAAAGAAAAACAAACACATCGAGTAAATATGATTAGAAAAAAAAAACAAAATTTTTATAAGTAATATCAATCATTTTAAATATATTTCTTAAAGCACAAACTTCCCAGAAGTCCGTAAGTCTTTAAACTGGTAGATTTTGTATGATATAAGAGTGTTTGAATAATAGATGCTGTCTTTACTGCCAGAAAAAGCTAAAGTTTCTCTCCATATAAACAGATAAACTGATATTCTCGAGGAGAAAAGTATTGAAATATTTATCTGCTGTGGCTAGAACTAAGCAATGAAGAAGACAGCAGACTAGAGAATAGATTATATTTATCGGAGAAAAAAAAACAACAGTGCTTTAGACTAAAGAGACAAAACATTGCGAGGCGTTATCCATTTGTGAAATTCCCGTGCAACTTGTGCAAGTGTAGGCATCAAGCAAGGCATGGCAGGAACAGAGAGGCACGGAAATAACAGAGAAATATCTGAATTAGAGCACTACTACAAGACGATTATGATAGAAACAGATGAGGGACCATTTTTAGAGTGGTCTTATCCAAAAGGAACGCAGGAAATTGACATGAAGGATATTCCATTGGAGAGAAAACCATCTATGGTGACGATAATGGTAGCCTAGAAACAAGGAAATTCATCTAAATAGATTCTAAACTGGAATGGGAAAAAAGGATACATCCTAAGACCAAAAGGAACAGAATCCATAAACCCGTACGGACGCGTTGAGGTAGCATGAGAACCAGTCACTGTTAAAGAACCATCACCCATTCCGATGAAAATAAATTTTAAATGATCGGAGGAACTACATCTATCAGAGCTGACATACTAAATCCTCTAACAACCCCGAAAGGTTCGAACAAAATTCAAGATTATGGTCTACAACGCGAGAATATGGACACTTAAAGGAAGCCCAGTAAAAAACGGAGCAAGTATTCTAGAAAGATAAACAGCAGATAAGACAAATGAAAATATTTTTTAGATGGATTTCTAGTGAAGAAGTAGTACAAGAGATGTATTTACTACCGAAACTCTAAGCTTTTGGAACAATTCATGCGCCGAAAAATTGCCCAAAAACAAAAGTGGACAGGAACACGGAGAAGAGGAAACAAACCCACATCAGTGAAACTTGATTTATTCCAAATTGAACGCCAAAGAATCGGAAAAGACAGGAAAGCAAATAAGTAACCCTAACACAAAGAGAGAGAGGGAAGAAAGACAACACACACACACACACAAACACACACACACACACACACACACACACACCAAATACAACAAGGAAGACAACCAGGATAAATTTGGAAAAAGTCCAATTTAAATTTAAGCACAGATATAAAAATTAAGATTTATAGCGTACTAACAGCACAAACTGACCCCAGAGCAGAGGTCAGTCTTCTAATTTAACTTGCGCGAATAAGGGAAGGAAACCCGACTAACAAACAATTGTCTGAAGGGACGGAAGTACAGAAGTGTGACCGCATGACCTCTAGCTTTGGCTAAATAGGAAACATGAAACAACCTCCACAAAATTACCTACTCTTTAAAATCATACAATAACGCTCTCAGTAATTCAGAACGTTTAAAGTGGGCAACATGTGAAGTTCTAACCAGCGATATATGCTGGTATGGACTGAGATTTGCACACACATATATTGCATGCGCAAGGCCGCATTGCCAAGCCAATTTTGCACGAGATATTCTAATATCTACAAAAAAGTGTAATGATTTGGTTGCGTCATTCTAGTGATTCACAGTATGAAATTTGTAAGTAGACCTAAATGTTATGGGGTTTAACGTCATTTTTCAGCACAAGATCGGCTATACATGAAAACCGCTATAACTGGTGGAGGAAAAACCAGGGAATGCCCGAAAAGAACCACCGATTCATAGCAAGGTAATGGGAAGCTTTTCACTTACCCACACTGGCCGAGCCCAAGACTTGTACCCACGCAGAGAGATGAAATGGCAGTGACTCGTAACTGTGAAACTTTATACCACTCTGCATAACTAGCCTGAACTAGTATCAGTATTGCTCGGTGTTTGGAAACTAAAGAAAACAATGTTACCGGCTATAACGACAATAATGTGTAGTCACATCTATTTTTAATATTGAAGCCATATTAATTTAATTTGTTATTTTGTGAATATTATTAGGAAAAAAGAGCATTGTACTTCAAATAAAAATACTTGGAAAAAGAGATAGAAATGAAAAACAAATTACGAAACAAAACTCTTGTAAGCATAAAGTCGGCCGTAGTCAGTTCATAATTCCCTTTCAACAGTTTTCAATACATACCTACCTACCTACCTACCTACCTACCTACCTACCTACATACCTACATACATACATACATACATACATACATACATACATACATACATACATACATACATACATACATACATACATACATACACACACACTCTCATATTCAAAGTCACGTTTCAATGCAAAAACTGTCACAAAGGCTGTCACCGACACTGATTACTTTTCAGATATTCTCATCAAAGGTGGCCGAGTGATCAAGTTCGCTTGTCTTTGCAGATCTCTTCCCATTTCACCTGTGTCCGCAATGGTTTTGAATTTCGGCCTGACCAGCGTGAAAAATGCTTGCTGTCAGCTTCCTATGGGTTGGTATTTCTAACAAGATTTTCCCCATGGTTCTTCTCAGCTAAATAAACTGGCCGCCATGTGCTGAAAAACTGCGTCAAACCCTAATGAAACAAACCTTCTTTTCATAAGGTTTGTTTCCAAGACGACGAGAGAGAGAGAGAGAGAGAGAGAGAGAGAGAGAGAGAGAGAGAGAGAGAGAGAGAGAGAGAGAGAGAGAGAGAGAGAGAGAGAGAGTAAACTTGTAATATCAATCGGGAACATATCATGGTTAGAGGGAGGGAACTCGTACAGGATTGAGGAGTTTCATCCACAATAGTCATTTATTTAATGCAAAATCTGAGAGAGGAATAGTTCTTTCCCATTCCCTACTATTTGTGATCGGGTATGCGTCTATACCACATACGTAGATGGGCCGCGAGTGGTCTAAGGTGCTCGTCTTTACAGATCACTCAAAATTCGGACTTGTGTCACCTGGGTTCGAGTCTCAGCTTGGCCAGCATGGGTATGTGAGAAATCTGTACCATAGCTTTCAGTGGATTGATGGTTCTTCCCGGGGTCTTCCTTAGCTTTTAACTCTTCCTCCACCAAATATACTGAACACCATGCTTCGCCTATCATGTGCTGACAAAATTGCGCATAAGCTCACAAAATAAAAACAGACACATCTGTATAACCACCGACAAAGTAGATAGGTGTTATAGCTATGACGTTTTCCACGTTGGAATTTATCTTGAATTTAGAATATTCAAAGAAAAACTTTCGCCTATCGTTAAAACTGTAGTCCTTGTTTACAACGAATAATCTTATTTATTCTCTTTTTTAATGACGTAAAACATTTAGAAAATACTCATTAGGTCTAAATTCCATGCCGATAATACGCCGTCCTTCTTTCAACACTACGACCTCGGGAGAAGCAACAAAAGCATAGCGCATTATATGTTGTTGATGTTAAACAGGGAAATCTCGGAACCAGAAGTGGTTTTCAAAGCTCATCACAAACTTCCTACAAATTCTGACACCCAGGTGTGGCTTTCTATATTCCTCATGACAGATTTTTTCTACAGTAGTCGAATATTCTCTCTTTAGTTTTTAAACATTGTTTCGATCGGAAGTATGAGAGGTACACTTGTGTTTTTTTGAAACAGTTATTTGTAGTAATTTTCATTACAATATTTGATTTCGCTATCGATTCCATCATTATCATTTGATATAACTACCTGCTATTTAACTTGTTTGTAGTTACACTCAATATTATATAAAAGATATAACAAAAAGTGCACACACCACAAAGAATATAAAAGTTAATGACTGATCAAACTAAACACAGCTGTCCAATTGCGTATCTACTTTTGTTATTTTGTGTCCTACTATAGTAGCAATTACAGTGTTAGTATATTAATTAAAAAGCATGTGGGTGGTATTTCAGATCGAGAAGTTGACGGGTCAAAGCTATTTACTACTTGGAAACGCTGTTTGTTGTTGAGAATTGAAACACCTTTTCCCGATTAAAAAATAAAAAAAATAACCTTGAGGTCAGCTGGATTAAATTATTCGACTTCGTAAGCTGTGATGGACCTATAAGATAGGGGAAGACTAAGTGGCAAAATCAGATAACGTTGTTTCCTAATGTCTAAAATTTGCTTCTCTAGCATTTAAAAATAAGACATCAATATAAATAAATAGTTTAGAAAAGACCAATAATGTAGTTAAACAATTAGTGCTTATTTAATATTGAAATTTTGTGCTTAAATAATTAGAGATGAAGATTTGTAGTCTTAATCAACAGATTCCAAAGCGATTTAGAAATAAATTCTCTGCTAATGTTATAAACAACTGAGACGTATGAATAAGCAAAATGTAAACATAATCACCACTGAAGGACTTTGAGATTCATTCGAAAAAGTGTAAATGATTATAATTTGATTGTGTATAAATTCATTCCCTGATATTGAACCATAATTAAAGGAAGTCAAGTTTTATAAAAATGATATTTTGTTCCTCTTTAAAAAAATGGGTAATACCATTTGTCACAGAAAAAGCCAAAAATAACTTGGTTTCGCCTTGAGTCTATTTTCCCACCTTTATTCGTTGTACAGGTGTACAACGTTACCTGGGATGAATCAATTTGCTCCAGGTAAAGCGATTTCGAAATTACATGCGACGAAAAGTATGGTTTACATGAACATTTGACCATAACTATTATTTACTCCTATTGTGAACTAAGACAAAAGGCATTTTGTCAGTGGTGGGCGTCCTTTCCACCATCGTCTCAGGTCATAAAGGTAAGTGCCAAAGTTTTGTTTTATTTGATTTGTGAAACCTTTTCCCGGTTTTGTTATGTCGTCTGATAAAACTTTGCTACACTGATTGTTTTGTTATTACTATTTATTAAAAAATAGTTTGTTTTTTTTTGCCTATTGTAGCCTGTTGGGCACTATTGGGCATTAGTGGACACTATGGGAGCTTAGTGGACACTATGAGAGCCTATTGCAGCCTGTTAGTCGAAACAATATTAATAACGTTATGAGTACTGCTCATTTTATTTTGTATGTTTTATCTCGAGAGATTTCGTGAATCTCGAAGCTTAATGCGTACAAGAGATTAAGTGAATATCATTTTTCATTTTTCATAATATATGGTATATTTGTCTTAGACTAGAGGCCAATGAATCATATTTTTGTATTTGTGTTTCTTTCTTTATCATATCGTGAATGTGTGTAGGGTGATTTGGATCAATTTTATGATAGGAGTGTGAGAATCAGGGTATTTGTTTTGTATTCACATATATATGTCTAGTATTTCATTTTATAAAATCCAATCATTAATCGTTTTGTGCTTGTTGTTATTCATTTAGTCCAAAAAGAGAAATCCCACTCGGTTTCAATTCTGTTACACCATTACGGTTGCCATTTATCTTCTGATTTCAAACTAATGACACACGGCATCTAAAATATTGAAACAATTCTTCTATCACACGTAACAGCAGGGAGGGTGAATGCTACAAAATTTTTGCTTGTGAAATTAACCTGAAATAAGGGTTCCTACAGAGGCTGAAAAAAAGGTCAATAACCCTAAAGCAAAATATCTAACTTTTATATTACCGTACGGACGGTTAAAAACCGCATGAGGTTAGCTCAGTTTTGTTATAATATTATTGACTTTTTTTTACCCTGATTTTATTGAACTATTTTTTACGTTAAAAACTCGAGCAACATTTTGTAGAGATTCACCCTCCCTGCTGCTCCTGACTTTGTCAGGGTATTAATATCGGGACTTTTAAAAACAGATTTGGGTTTTTAAACAGACATACAGTTCATTAACAGATAGTCAAGGGGAACTAACCAAATATTTTATCCAGACCAATCTAAAATCGTATGTATAAATTAATATATAGAGTTTCGTTTCTTAAGTCAATTATATTTCCATCTTGATTTGTGAGTTTGAAATTCATTCTGGACAATAATGGATTATGTAAACGCAGGTAGACTTGATTTATTGGCTCAGATACAATAAGCCACCCTGGCCGTGTTTAAATACTGGATGAATATTATATATATATATATATATATATATATATATATATATATATATATATATATATATATATATATATATATATATATATATATATATATATATATATCCCTGTTGAGCCTGATTAGATTTAGAGAGGTCAAAATGGTAGCTATTATCAATTATATCGCAAACTAAATTCAGTGCGATGGTGGCTGTTATATTAACAATATTAGGTGAGATATGACGACCTGTTCCATATGGATCATTATTATATTTGAGCATTGCTGGGGGTGGAATTAATTTTTTCCAGGAATTACATATTCTTTTAAAATGTTCATCAATAAGATCACTAACTGATTTTTTTAACTCCTCGGAGTCAAATCCGGGTATATATATGTTGGTAGCTGTTCTTCTGTGATTCCGTAATATTTCATAAATACTGTTTTAAATAATCGCTTATGACTTACACGCTTAATTTTGTCATCTTCATTAACTATATAAGAGCTAGAAAATCTTTCTTCCGGCACATTTATTATTTTCTCTCTGTCAACAATAGCCTTATTTACAGATTCTATGTCTGCTACAACTTGATTTAGATGTTGTATTGTTTCAATTATTTGATTTTTTAAATCATCGTTATAAAAAATATTGATGCTGGAAATTAAATATTTAAGATTATTAAACATGTGTTCGTGTTCAGATTTAATCGGTCTTGATAATGAGTTAATTTGCTCAACATCAAGTGTCGATATTCTTGCTGAACCACTCCTACTTTAAATGAAACTTATAAAATATGTATGATGTATATAATTACGATAAGCACTTGCTGTAGTGATCTCTATAAATGGAACTTTGTTTCTATATTCTGTAAGTTGTATAAATTTCTTAACATCTATATTGAAGTCTGATCGCTGTGGTTCTGGTGGAATTTGATAATCTGGCGCGACTTCAGGCCATCCTAACACTGATCTAATCGAACTTTGATAAATATCTACAGCATAGTCAGGAGAATTTATTTCAATCACCGACGATAATGTTGGTTCATAAACAGTAATTGCTATTTTAGACTCTTTCCCGGTTAAAAACTTAATTCTGCGCTGGAATTCCTCATTAATCTGTTCTAACTGATAACTGCCAGTTAGAATACTAACAACTTGCCAATCGGGAGTTCAATCAGATTTATTTTTATTTGCGAATACTAATGAATTATTTGGTTGTTGTCCACCAAATGGTTTTGATCTAATATTAAGCCAGCTACAATAAACACGTAACTGAGCTAATGCTATCTCTTTTACTGGAATTGCAGTTGGAAAGTTAACGCTAAATTCAGGATTGGTCGAACTTATCGATATCATGGTAGTTTTTGAAGGAGTTGTATTAGCGACGATCTGCTGTAATAACTCTCTTGACTCAATATCTGAACGATGTTCAGACGCTGACATTATTGCTATTATTGTTTAATTCTCCATTTATTTTGTCAGCAGAATCTCTAACAATTTTGAATGCTTCATCGTAGGTTTTAATTATCGTTACGAACTCCTCGTCAGATATTTTACCATCACTGAGATACGTGGAAATATATCCAAATAGTTTAGAGTATGTTGCTGTTGCTGTGTGTAATTTTATCATATAATCGCGCAATTTATCATTTGTACATCTAGTTATCTTTCTAGCAATAATATTTAAAATACCTGCTATAGTCCTTGAAGTTGAAACAATAATTGTTATAATTGCTGGAGCTGTTATCGTTAATGTTGATAATATTAATCCGGATCCAGCAACAATAGCAGAAACTGAATACACAATTATATCAATGACGACCATACGTCTACGATATTTTTTTACTTTTATTGTATAATGGTCGATGGTATTTTTTAGTTTGGTCAGGCATTCACACGCTTGATTATATCTATGACGTTGAACGTCGATAGTTATTTGATCCATTATACTATGATGTTAAATAGTTAATTGAGTTGTAATAAATTCCAAACACCACAAGTAATTAGCTGAGGTCATATATTTATCAGATGATTCCAGTGTAAATGTTTCTTCAGAATCTTTATCTAATACTACAGATATAGTTCTAAAAATATTTTTACCAGTTGATAGATGGTTAGCGAATATTATAAAATCTACACCGCTAAATACGGATATCCTATATACACCAGTAAGTTTTGCTGTATATTTAATGGTTTTATTTTCTGGTGTCCATAAATCAGATCCAGAAGCAACAGTATACACAATATTTCTTATCTGTTCGCGAGGAATTTTAATCAGGTCTATTTTTTTAAACAATATCATTAAGTTTTGTGTTCACATCAGTAAGTTTTATATTAATATTTGGTGTTTTTCCAAAAAAAATCGTCATTAATTTTGTTTAGGTTTTCGCGAAAACCGGTAAATTCAGTTTTGAGATCATCGACGTATTTTTTTGTTGTAGCATCATTATCTGAAGTTGGATTTCCAAGATCTGTAATTTTATTTTTGTTCATAAAAACGTCTCCACTAAATTCACCGCCAGCTTTTTTGACATAATCATTAAATGATTTACCGGAATCCTGTATTTTACCCCGATCAATAAAAGTTACGATATTATCATCAACTGCATTATGAATTCGTGTAAGTACATCTGACAGTTGTACTTTACTCGTCTTTAATCGTCCTTGCTTATCCTGAAAAATAACCACTTCATTTTGATCCACACTTGCAATATTAAATAAATAATCAATCTCATTTCTAAGCTGATCAAGGGTTGCATATTTAGATTAATCACCTTGTTGTTGAGCTTTACCAGGAGCAGATCTTCCGTAAATATATACCATTATATTTTACTGATGTCTGTTTAAATGTGACATCATGGTATATCCATGCACGACTTTATGAGGTGGTTTTCCTTGCGGTGCCATGGATATAGCATCAAGTACACTAAGTACTTCTCGACCACATATTGGTGGATCAGTTAATGTTTGTGTAGGTAACGTTGAATACCAGATTGGTGCAGTATTATTACTGACATAGTGAATAAATTCTTTTGGTGGCGCTAATCCATATGAATCAAAATAAATAATTCCACGTGGATCAATTGCATAAGCTACCCAATGGGTACCTGGGCCAGAGTTTTTATCGATATTTATAATACCTGTTTCAGTATTATTTGGTTGTTTTGGTAATTGATCGCGCATGAAAACACCTCTAAAGTTTTTTATTTTTAATTTTTTAACAGCATCGAGTAAATCAAAATTAGACATAGGCGAGATTAATAAACTGTCCCTGGAAGTCTTAGGCCTTTTCCGTACCACGAAGGCGGGGTCCCTGGTAATCTGAGACCTTTTCCCTTTTTTTTAATGCCATTCCAGCGACTGTTCCAACGGCGCGTAATGCAGCTGCTTTTGCAACAGCTGGGGCTGCAGCGGCTATTAATGCTGGTATAGCTGCGAGAAGGGGAAATATACCACCAGTTTTAAAAGTATCCTTAATAGCTGGCGCAGAAAGATCAAATTTGACACCTTTATTTGATTTTTTTGCTTTATTAAAGTTTTTGAATTGATGATCAGTTAACGATAATTTATTTGAGCCACTCATGTGTTCCTTTTTTAATGATATTGTTATTTTACAGTTATTATTTGATGCTGATTGCAGTCTTTTGACCTGGCCAGAAGTCAGGGTAACATTAACGTGATTATATGACATTTATAATACTGATAAATAATCTAATTACACATTACATATTTTCTACTGGAGCATCAAAGACTCTCATTCGTCCACCAACACCTTCTATGAGCATTGATTTATCGCTAAGTATAATAGCAATTGCTCTTTAATTATCAATAGCTCGCTCCT
This sequence comes from Potamilus streckersoni, assembly GCA_016746295.1. Classification (NCBI taxonomy): domain Eukaryota; kingdom Metazoa; phylum Mollusca; class Bivalvia; order Unionida; family Unionidae; genus Potamilus; species Potamilus streckersoni. Next base: position 31,520 of record JAEAOA010000073.1, read on the forward strand.
CTATTAACACTAGCTCGAAAATGTATATCGACTACCGATTGTCTGGTCAAATCTAAATGTTCGAGCGAAAAGTAATAAATAGGATATAAACTTGTAAAATCTAATTGTGATATTTGTAATCTAGTATCAACATTTTGATCACGGCCCATGAACGACATAAGACGATGATATGCACGTGCTACATGATTTTGATCAAAATTAAGTAATATATCCTCGGATGGTTCTTGATGTCCATTTATCCTTAACGAAACCTCAGAAACACCGAGTTTATCAAATATCATAATACTACGCGTTTGGTCATTTACTCGTGCAGCATTTTGTAATACAATAAATATGTGTCTTGGTGCAGAAACACCTTTCTGAGAGGCTATCTGCCATGTAAATAAACCGTTAATATTACTCTGGATAGCATCTGTAGCCATTGTCAGCCATGACAGCATTGATTTACCGCCTTGACTCATAAAAGATAATAATCGTTGTTCTTCAGATATTGATGGGGTCATTACTTTCATCCAGAGACTACGTTTTGTAGGAATTACCATACCAGCATCACCAGCGGGTCTCCATATTGCATCATCATCTGCAGCTTTTCGTACTGGTACAACTGTATGTTTGGCTCCGAAAATGACTTTTCTGACATTTCTACAAAATTAAAAAATATGTGATAGTGGAATTGCACATGAAAATATTCTTCTATTTCCTTTTATCATCGCTCGACGTGTTGTAAATCCTAAGTTGAAATTTGCATTCATCGATAATACTTCATGGGGTAGTGTTGTCCCCGGTGGCATTTCTCACATTACCAATAGTTACGTTTCTATTTTCTGGAGAATCAGTTGTATCTTTTGCAAACATCATTGACGGGCCAGCTTATCTTGAATAATCGTCGCTGTATCTTGCAAGACCAAGTATGGTTGTAGCTACGTCAACATCTTTTTTAATTGATTCAATATTTTTTTCCGTCAATCATGTACGTTGCGC